>OZ020535.1:15227541-15298985 GCA_963971435.1 Lasius platythorax
TGATGCCTCTCCTAGGCCTTTTCCTCCTCTCAGATTGGCAGGGTTGTTTAAGTCCGTTGATTAACACACGCGACACTCGCTTTAAAAAGCAATCCCGCACTTGTACGCGCGATACTTTTAACGGCACTCCCGCACTCCCGCACTCAAGATGTACCCGTAAGAAGATTTATCGTCACTTCGATTGTTACTTGATTAAACAAATATATTACGCGAAATCGCGAGATCGCGATTGCGTTTAAAGAAAAATTATGTCGAAGCGTTTCGCATCACTACTTTTCTGTTCGAGTGTCACCGCGCGAATAACATTATATCGAAGAATGTCAACATTAATAAGCTATACACCTTGAAGGCCATAAACCTTCGTATGACAACAAATTGTTGTCGCTTGGAAATATTTAACACACACACACATTTTATAATAGAAATTTACTGTGAATATTCTATATATTATATTTCAAATTAAATTCGATATACCGTCACGAATAAAATCTAAGGTTTACTAATTATTAATTAAACGACACTCTCTTTAAACGGCACTCCCGTGTATTACCGTAATTTCCCGAAATGACTTTTCTTTATTATTTAGAACAGTTAATTATTCTGTAATCACATTATAAAAGCAAAAAAAATTGCCGACATTGATCGCGATTTCGTTTAGAACAGAAATATGTCGGAGCGTTTCGCACCACTACTTTACTGTTCGGGTGTCAACGCGCTACTGATAACAAATCGAAGCATATCAACAATAGTGCGCTAGACTACGTCAAGGCCACATACCATATATTATTCATAATTCGATGCCGAAATATTTTACGCACTATGATACATATATACTATGTATATATATATATATTTATATATACTATATACGCACTATGATACATATATACTATGATTATATATATATATATATATAGTTTGTATATATATAGTATATATATACTATATATATATATATAATTTATTACTATATATATATATAGTATATATATATAGTATATATATATATAGAACAGAAATATGTCGGAGCGTTTCGCACCACTACTTTACTGTTCGGGTGTCAACGCGCTACTGATAACAAATCGAAGCATATCAACAATAGCGCGCTAGACTACGTCAAGGCCACATACCATATATTATTCATAATTCGATGCCGAAATATTTTAGGCACTATGATACATATATACTATGTATATATATATATATATATATATATATATATAGTGTATATATATATAGTATATATATACTATATATATATATTTATTACTATATATATATATATATAGTAATAATATATTTATTTATTACTATATATAGTAATAATATATTTATTTATTACTATATATATATATATATATAGTATATATATATAGTATATATATATATATACTATGATTCATATGTATACATATGAAATATTAAATTTTACAAGCATTTCATAGTTTAGATTAATTATTTATTAAATGATTGATGATATATATATATATATATATATATATATATATATATCATATATATATACATATATATATATCATATATATATATACATATATATATATATACATGTGTAATCTTGAGAACGAGGCTGGAAGTATAATTGAACGATCAAACGAACTTACCTCTAAGTGAAGTTCGATCGTAGTTATACGAAAGCCTCGTTCGAAGAGATTACATCCCACCAAAAAAAAAAAAAAACCACAACCCCATATCTATAGGAACAATTTCAAAAATCTAAACTCTAAAGGATATATAAGTATATATATATAAGTATATATATATATATATATATATATATATCTTATATATATCTTAGCATTCTAGTATATATTACGATATAAATTGTTACTGAAATATTTTTACGTATATCCGCATGTGCAATAAAATAAATTTACTTAAATCAATTTTTCTTAATAAGTCGACTTATATATATATATAAGTCGACTTATTAAGAAAAATTGATTTAAGTAAATTTATTTTATTGCACATGCGGATATACGTAAAAATATTTCAGTAACAATTTATATCGTAATATATACTAGAATGCTAAGACGTACGCGCAGTTAATAAACATTAATAAATTTTTGATGTTTTGATATCTTTGATCTACAATTATGGACCAGAGAGAAACCCTCTTGTCTGGAACTCGGGAGCGTCCCGTTTGACCGTTTGACGTTGCTTTTGACCACAGCCAATCATATTGACCGATGTATAGGACTCATCTCTTCACCTCGTCTAATTCTCATTTTGGTTATCTGAATAGTTCGGACATGAACCATATCATAGACACAAACCATGTTTCGTTACCGAGCGTAATGGACATAGTTCACGTCCACTTTGTCAGACGGCGCGTCAAGCGTCGAGAAATGTGCCCGTCGAGGCTGGTGGCCGCTCTCAGGTTTCTCTCTGGTTCGAAGTAAATAAAAAATCTTGTATCAACTAGCGACACCTGGAAACCAGAAAACTCGAAAATAGCGATATCTATCTTCATTCTCCATACTTCATGATTCAATGGTGTATTCAAGTTGTGTTTGCTGTCCTAAGCTCTTCAAGTGTTTGATACAAATATTTCTTTTTTTCCCCCCTCTCTCTCTCTATCACGTTACATATTTAATAATTATCATTTCTTATTTTCAAAATTTGTTTATTTAAAGTCTACGTTTGAATTAGTTTACTGTTTGATCTTTAATTATAAACACATTATCTCTTTTCAAATGTAAATCTATATAATGATTCAGCTGGCAAGACACGAGTCATATTTCTCGCGTATTTAAAACTGAATGTGTTTGCCTAATTCAAAATTTCATTTATTCAAAATATAAATCTCATTCGACGTAAATAAAACATGACAATCACGACATCGGTTTCTTCGAGATTAAAATCTGACCGTTATCGCGGGAAAAGAAAAATAAATAAAACAAAGATGGCGGGGGTCCGAAATGCGCGGTAAACACGGGGGCCCCAAGGATTCCTCTACTCCGCGCATCACACGCCAAAGTACGACGAAACGTGTTTGCCACGTGGAGTGGGGAAACTCGTTCGCCAGGCGAGAAAGAGAGGAGGCGAAACTCGTTCGTCGGGCGGTAGAAGGAGAGGGGAAACGCGTCTCGCGCGAAACACGGAGTGGGAAGGAACGTCGAGGGCGAGGATTGAAGTGAAGGGAAGGACCGGCGCGGCGCTCGAAGCAGCGACGAAGAGCGGCTGCCACGAGCTGCACGAGTAAGTCCGTGGCCGCTCGAGCATTGGCGCAGATCTCACGTTAGGTTCACGCCGGTTCACGCGGCGAGAGAAACCGCGGCTCTTCGTCAACGGTCCAGAAGTGTACACACGCGCACGCCGTTAACGTGCATCGTTCTCGGAATACGCGTTCTCGAATATCGCGAAAGATTCTTCCAACCAAAAACTAACTGTGTGCGCGAGTGTTTACGAGAACGAAGGAAGAATTGCGAGAGAGAGTGCGTGATTTCTTTTCTATCTGGTGGATTTCTCTGGTGATACGTGCCCTTACGTGGTCCTCCGGCATCGATCAAGAAAAATCATCCCGTTCCAGTATTCGGATAACTCGCACGCGCGCACATAAGGGAGCAAGGTGCGTATTATTATGTTTGTAATATATCGTGACGATGACGAGATCGATCGTTCTCCAGGTCAAGCCGACTCTCGTTCGTTCGCGCCGGCTTGCGTCCGTGGAATCCAAAATTGCGAAATCGGTGAACGAGTTTCACGATTCGCTATAAGAGCCGATAGTCGCATACCACTGCTTTGCTTTCAGCTAACGAGAAAAATCGTGATGAATCTGAGAATCGTAATCGTATCTAATCCAAGTACAATCAATTAGGAACAGATCTGACGAAATGTCACGCGATTCTATCTATTGTTCTCAAAAAACATACCGGTCTATATAAATACCGAATATAACTAGAGGATGAAGGGGATTGCTCGGTAAAAATTTATAAAGCAACTAATGAGGAGTATTTTTTAATGATATTTTATAATAGTGGTTTATCATTAATTGATTATAAATATTGTTTGTTACGATAGAGAAAATATAAGCTCTGTGTTTTTTAATGGTGTTATCGCGATTGATTGAAAATTATTCGATAATAATTTATATCAAATTTACAAAGCTCTAATTAATTAAATTAAATAAATTTAAGAAAAAATTAATAAAACTTTTTGTATAATGTCCAGTATGTTCTTTCGAAAAAAAGAAAATATTATATTTGAACACTTAATTGTAAATGTATATCTGTTCTTGAAAGATAAAAGTATATTACATTACTATTAATACGATTATCTCTGACACGATTAAGAATATAATTGGACAATAACAATTGCCGTAGGCATTTGTTAACAAATTGCCGTGTTGTTGTATAATTGGCTGAAGCATAAAATGATCGTCAACGCCGATTTTCCGTAACAAATGCTGCAGCGATTTTAACGGAATTCACAAGAGAGAATTTACCGTGATCTAATAAAAAAACAGCCGCGCAACGCAAAGTTTAACAATTTTCCGTATCTAATTGATCGATTTGGTAGACGTTTTGCTTTTTTCACGTATTTTCAAATCAGCATGATATGTAGAAATTTGGCATATTGATATCTTAAAATCTAATTCGATAATTTCTAAAAATATTGCATATTTTACATTCTTTTTTGTAGACATGTAATCGAGTTTTCTCGATGTCTCCGTATTATATACAGATCGTCTCTGACACGTTCGATACCTTGCCAAATTTCGTACGATTTATAAAGAATAAGCATTCTAACAAGTATGCGAGACATACCACGAGTTTCCTTTTTCCTAGTCACGTTCGAATTTTTCCTCTGCTTGCAACACGTTCTGTTGTCATTACCGGACTATAAATAATTACGAGGATGTAAAATTTGTGCCAGTGTGCACAAGTATTTTAATGAGACGCGTATTTTATCTCGAAGAAAAAACTGTTCTACTGTGTTTCCATTTATAGTTTAGATAGTTACTGATTATTATGCAAATAATTCTTCTTTTACATATCGATGGTATGCAACTGCAAATAAAGCAACAGAATGTTATTTATTATATTCAAATGTATAGAATATATGACTTTCTCTACTTACATATGATGCAGAATGACATTAAGACTTTCTTCTATCAATTATTCGTTCTTTCAATTGTCAAATAATGTTCAAGTAATTATCGAAAGGAATCAATTGCGGGTAAGTAAAATACGAAATACACGATAAACACGCAGCTTCTTTAGAAAAGGAAGGATATTCGTCGTCTCTCGGCCAGACGATATCTCGTTCAGGACGGCGCCGCGACGAACCGGACGGTGTAGAATCTAGAGAAAAAAATATACCGGTCCGCGAGTTTTCCTTTTCCTCGCCTCGAACGAGTTCTCTCGGCGGTGATTATAACGGGCGCGGATCTCGGCTTGGGTGTACATGAAATTGGAGCGGTACTTCGATCCTTCCGCGAACGGTACTCGCGTCGGTACTCAGCCTCCACAAGGTGCACAGGGAACAATGAATGATGTAATCGCGAATTACAGATGCTCCGAAAGAGAGAAAGAGTAATGACGTACGTGTAACGAAACTGTACACCTGCGCAACTATAAGTGACTCAGGAATTCATAGTTAACGAATTTGATCACCTCTTCCGAATGAAGGCTTTTCGAGAATAATTTGCAAAGAACTTTTTGTCAAAAAAAAACACCGATGAATTTGATTAGGATGAAAGAGTGTTAGAAACGATCTGTCTTACGAAATAAAATTAGCTAATAAAATAAAATCTATGTAGAATAATAGAGAATGGTTAATCTAATAAATTCATAGAAACATTCAAAATTTTAAATTCAAGATGTGAGACTTGAAAGAATTGAACTTTTAGACTTGATATTTTTGAAATGTATTTAAAATTCGATGCTAACATAAGTTTTATATCGAGAGTTAGAAACTGAGAGAGCTGCGAATTTGAGAGATTAGAAATAAAGAGACGAAGATGGGGGGTGAAAGTTGAAGACTGTGAGATGTGACAGTTGGAAATCAAAAATCGAAATCGACAGTTAAAAAACGAGAGTTGAAAATTAGGAGCCGAGTATCGAAACGAGGGAGAATCGCGAGAGTTTACGTTAAAAAATTTACATTCGGACTCTTTGCATTTAAACGGTATTAGACGGTTCTAACAGATCTCCCCGGGGTGCTTCTCCGGCATAAATACCGTAACTCTCAATGGACTTTTTTTTCGCCAGCGATGCGCGTCTCCGCGTTGATGCAGGAACTATCGTCGTGAGGCGGAAGTTGTGTGTGTGCGTGCGGTAGCGTGTGTACTACCGAGCGGGAGTAGTACACACATGTGTGCGTGCGTGCGTGCGTGCAACCGCATGCCTGTATTTTCTGTGGAGTTGCTGGACCGCTCTAGGAGAGCCTGTACTCTCGCACGACCCTCCTCCCCCCATCTTTAGCCGGATCCGAGTCGGAGGGATCCTTGGCGAGATCTACAGAGGGGCCCCGAGACGGCGGTCGACTCGGGTTACGCGGTCTTCAAGGCCCGCGACCGATCGACCATCGCCTTCCGTCAATTGACGCTTGTCCGTTAAGAAAAAAATTTCTTGTGCTTGTTTCGAATACTTTTAGGGAGAAATTTTCTGGCAACGTGTTGAAATAATTAATTTTGATGTCGATTTCGCAATAGAGAAAAAGATATAGTTGTGCTTTGAATTATTATTTTGATTATTGAATTTTATATGTTTCTAATCGAATTATAAAATTAGACGTTCGATTTTATGGATATTATATTATGTTTTTTTTTTCTAAGTTTTGTGCACATACGTGTATATATAAATAAGTTTTGACATCTTTTTTTTTGCAGTTACAATTTTCAGTTGCACATTACAGTTTGATATTTTTTGACCTAATATATTTCTGTTCTCGTGTTCACTTTCAAATTCCGCGCATATCGATACAGTGGTGGCAATCCTATATAAGTTTGCACGCGTCTAGGTAGAAGTTAAATTGTTGATAAACATACCGGGAGAGACAGGTATCAAGTTAGTTTTCTTACGTCGGATTCCGGACGCCAGAAAGGTCAAGCAAGCTATCGAGACTACTTTCAACACGCGCATTGCAAACTGTCGAGAATTATCATTATCGCTATTTTTATTCTGTCCATCTTATTAAAATCGTTATTATATAACATGTCACGCGAGCTGCGAGAATTCTGTTTGAATTCAGAGATAAGTAACGTGTATTTTATTGCTTCGCTACTGCAAGACTATTCTAAAATAGTCTTTGATACGAGTATTTGAAAATAGTTGTACCAACATTTTTTTCTATCTTAAATATGTTTTTATCTCCCTATTAATGATGGCATGATGAAAGTCTCTTTACTAATAAATAGAGAAAATTAAACGAACAATTCATAATTTATAATTCACTGATATATCTCCTCGTTAATCGACAGTATGACCAAGTTCATCAACGCATTACGCAGCTGCGTATTACATAATGGAATACAATATTCCGAATAGTCGTTACCGTTCGCTATGACTTATGGTCAAAGGGATACCCGGTGGCGACACGGAATTCCGGGAGAGATTCGAAAGCGACCACAGTTCCATTAGACGTGCTGCACATTCCAAGAGGCACGATAAACTCGCGACCTCGCGAAACGACCATCGATCTCGTCGGATTCTATGCGAGATTTCCAAGTATCGCCGGTGTCGGGAATTCAAGCGATTCGTTGTTCGCTGATTTTCACAATCGCTGCGCGATTAGACGTTCGAGTAGTTGCAAATATTCGAGACTTTTGATTTTATTGTACGTGTTGAAAGACGAGTCGAAGAAAAAAATATTCTTAAGCTTGACGCTTAAGATTTTCATGCAAACATTTGATATAGTTTTACATTTAAATTGATTGTTATATGCGAGATACAGAAATAACATCTAATAATCGATTTTTAAGAGATTTTCAAGAAAATGATAGTGCATAATTAACAACGATTAGTACCTTCTAATTTTCCATGAATGTTAATTAAAACGATTTCCTATCGTGAATGAGAACACGTGAACTAAGAAACTCTTGACGTATAATTTACCGAGCAGTCATATGGCAGGTATTTAATAATAAATGATATACTCTCGTAAATGCTTTTGCCTCTTTGACAAGCCAAGTGGCAAATCTCAAGCGCGGGACCGTATCAAGAGAGAAAAGAATTTGCTTCACGTAACGTGTTTACTTCGCGATACGTTATCTCTCGCGGATTAAATGAATTTATGGCGAGTTATTGTCGACTGTGTCAGTGTCGTTTTATACCAAAGCGTATACTGCAATTGCAACAGCTGTGCCAGAAAGAAAGATGTCATCGTTATATTTATTCATTACGATAGTAAAGACTCTATTATAAAGACAGATCGTTTGCGTAACAAGTATATATAATACAGAATTTTTTTTTCATGAAATGAGCGTCAAATCCAATTTATTCCGAAATTAAAATTCTATAAAAGTTCTCTGAATATGCTATCATCGCTCTCCGTGACTTGCAAAAACAATCCTAGCGCAAAAAAGAAATATATATTTAGTTTCTTTTCATAAATAAAGAAATAAAGAAAAAACAAAATAAAGTTTAAAGTAAAATTAAAATTAAAATGTCGAAAAACTAATTGACAGATTAGCTTCCATAAATTTTCGATCGAAATCGGAACCCGACACCGGAAGGATAATGTCGCACAGATCCCGGCGATTGTCACCGATAATATTTTGCCAGGTTAATTAGCGACGAACTCTTTCGACGTGACCCTTCGCGCACGGAGATAGAATACGGTATGAAGAAGCGACACGACACTTTATTTGGCTCACGCGGCGAGCAGGTTGAAGCCGTTCGCTAACACGGTGGTGAATGTAAAATTGTCGAGACACATGCAGGAATGTAGATTTTTCTTGTCGGCTTTCTACGTCCTCGTCATGACGAGGATCATTGTTCGATGCATTTTAAATTGTATGTCGGTCATATGAGAGCAATGAGAGAAGGAGAATGAGAGACGGAAAAAATATATAAAAATATATAGATATATAAAATAGAGATATGTAAAATATATAGTAGATATTCTTATTCTAAAATATGTATATATTAATCAAGATATCTTGATTAATATATATTTTAAAATAAGAATATCTCTCTATATTTTACAGAACAAATTTTACGTACTATTTTTAATGACAAATTCTTCACGAATCGAGACATGAATATCCAGCAATGGATGTCTAAATACAGATTTAACAGAATATATGTTCCTTGGCAAAAACTCGTTGCTCCATTGGCAACAGAGTTTTTTGTATGTAACCATTTTATGGGATGAAAGCATATATGGTTCCAATCTGGCGTCTCGCCATCCTAATTGGTATCATATGAAATCATTCGTGTAAGCAATTCGTGTAAGCATAATATAAGAAGTCTGATCAGCCGTCCCCTTACAGCTTTTAAAGAATTTTAGACTTTTTAGTAATTAAGCTTGAGATAAAATTTTAATAAAATTGTTGTATTGAAATTCTCATTTCTATTACGCATAAACACTTGAAAATATATTGAACATATATTTCCACTATTCTATTTGGTTTATTACGAAATGATTGATAGAAAAGTTCTGTCCGCTGACTTCTGATGACTTTAGAAAATAGAACGAAAGGAAGAAGGAGGCTATTCATCATCAATTTTATGATGATGAATAGCGAGAAAAAAAAGTATGATTGCGGAAGGAGGAATCCACATTCTCGTTGCATATTTAACGCTAAATGAGGTCGTCTGAAAAACGTATTCAATGCAAACGCTGGGTGGGAATCGGACGGCGGCGCCTCGTAAGCCGAGCGCAGATGAGAATAGGCGAGAACAGGTGGTTGATTCGCGCAGTCTAGACATAATTAACGATGCCACGTTGACAAATCGATGAATGGTGACAAATTTCACGGTATTTTACGCGCTATGAAATAGTGAATAAAAAGTGGCCAGCGGTTGAATCGCGCTGTCGCTAATGCATAATTCAGACAATTTATTGGCATGCAATAAGTTAACGGTAACGGTCGCTGTCGATCGCGATAGGCATAAATTAAGGGTACAAAACACGCGCGCGACATATATGTGCCAAAAAAATAGTGCTTACAATTGAATAAAAATTTTACGTAAATGAAAATATTAATATTTACAGAATATTTCACTTCTATCGTTCTTGTGTTCCTTAATGATAGATTCTTTGACACGCTAATTCGGCGTCGATTTTTCTTCGAAAATATTAAGACACCTATTATTATCGAGTAATTAACACTTGAAAGTTTGCCTTCTGGCGGATCAAGTTTCAAGAAATCGGTTGCAAAATCAAATATTTTTCAGTCAAATTGGAAAGTAGATTTTATTTTAATAGAATTTTAATTTGTGTGCCTTCGCACAAATAAAAATATATAATTTTGAAAATTGAAAAGTTGTTTACATTATAAGGCTTCTTCCGACATTTTCGCTTTCTATAAAAAAATCGATTATACTTTGATTAAAGAATTTGTCATTAAAACGTGATAAAAATAATAGTGATTTACAGTATGTATATTCTACATAAATTATTTATATGTATATCGATTTCTAATAATTTATGACTGTCAAAGCTTTTTTCCTCGCCTAATGCAGATATACCGTAATGTATTTTCGATATCGAAAATATCGATATCACTGCGAAATTGAAGCGTCCTCAATAGCGGCAACGTGCGGCATAAAAGCGTACACTCGTAACTGTATCATCTCGCGGAATTGTTCGCATGCACGTAAAGCTAACGGTCCCCGTCCGGATACATCTCTCATTCTTTCTCCCTGCCGGGGAGATGTTCGGTCGCGGAATGCGCATTGGCGCGTGCAGCCTTATTCATATCGCGGCGTCCGTTCGGTGCAGATTTTCCGAGGGAATTAAGTCGATGGAGCGGAAACTTAATCGACGCAAACATCCGCATCGATTACTTAAAGCGGTAAATCGTTCGGATTCCTCGAACCGGGATCGCGAGAATGTTTTTCCGGGAGCAGTGAATCGTGTAATCATCAATTCCGAGACACGCGGTGCATAAGCGAACATACGATGCATCGGACAGGTATTTTAATGATTTTTTTTGATGAATCTGTGTGTGCGAAAGCAGTTCCATTTTAATGACAATTGGATGAGAGATCATTATTTATAATATTTTGCACTCGTTGCATATATAGTTTATCTAAAATTTCTATTATAATATCGTAATTATCTGTAATTTATTATTAGTGTGAAGGGATATAAAATTATATTCTACCACTTTATTGACAATTTAGCCGTTAGTTATGTCGGTAATCACGTGACGATTATGAATAATCGCTAATAAATCAAAATCACCGATAACGTATGCCTATACTTTTTGAAAGCGACGTTGAAGAAATTATGATGGATATGTTATCGGAACGGGGTGCGCGATGTATCTCTTACTCAATTAATTAAGAAAGCCGCGCGTGTAACGGAGCTGCGGGTTGCCGACCTCCGATTTAAAGACGTTACGTATCTACGTACATTCATACATACATATATGCGTGCGTTACGTGCAGAATCTTCATCCGGCAGAATCGTTTTTACACGACGATACGATCTTTGGAGTAGGTGCTTGCCACTTTCACTCTAAGTCTAAGCATGCACGCCGCAAAATAACAACATTCTTAACTGTTTTTTCTTTCTTTTTGTTTATTCGTCGATATTACTTATCGAAATTAATCATTACGGGAGAAAGAAAAAGTATAATTGTGCACGACTAACCGTATATCTTTTACACGACGAAGATTGTAAAAATACTTAAAAAGAATTGCATTTAAATGCACAAGATAAATAATTTTTCTAGTATATATTAGTATTAAAAGAATTAGTAGTAGAATATTCTAATACTTATCTAAAACTAATACTAATCAAAAAAGTCATTATAATATATACATATGTATTTCAAATTTTATTTTAAATTTACTTCAAGGTATCAATATTTCATATGAGCAAAAAGATTCCTAGATAGCCGTCAATGAAATTATTTTAACATTTGATTCCGATGGGAGCAAAGCATCATTAACTTAACGAACGCTTTTAAATTAGAAGCTATTCAAAGATACTCGTGCATATTGTGAGAAAACCTGTTGTGCTCTTCGTTAGATCAGATTTCTATTAAGAAAGCGCTTCGTTAATTTTGTGTTATATACGACCTGCTTCTTCGAGCAGAGTTGTTAATTGTAATTAGTTCAACGAGAAATGGCAATGCTACCGCGACCCGCTAAATTGGCATCAATTCTTAGCGAATTATCAATACGCCGACTTCCGTTTGGCATGGCTCTTTATTCATTGGACTTTAAATTATCTGTTTATGTTCCGTTCGCGTTATTCCGCTCTCTATTGTATTCATATCGCCAAGCAGAATTTCACGCCCGGATATACAGCTGCGATTCTTTCTTCAAGTATAATTGCGCTTTATGCAATTCTAAAATGCAAAGTTAATATTAAAATTGTAGAAAAATTATCCAAAACAAAAATTGACGCGAATAAGAAACTAATTAATTTTTTTATTCGATATTATTACTTACAAAATTTATTAAGTTTCATTATTAAACATTGTTATAATAGATTATCAAGATGTTGTCAAGCAGAAACCGATTTCAAAATTTTCGTATAAATTACTGTCACATGAAGAATTCGGGACTGGGCAACAGCGTCTATATTTTAATATAAACTTTATACTTTCCACAATAGTTTTCACAGACATGGATACTTATTTCACGTAATGCAGCATTAAATATTACCCGGAGGAAGGAGAGAGGGCGGACACAATAGAGCGGTAAATATAGCTCTGTCGAACAGGCATTAGGATAGCGCGGGATTCGCATAAGAGAAAGAGAATTAAAGACGAATGTGGCACGTGGGAGTACAAGGGCCATTAAGTCGAAACTTACAAAGGACATCTCTCATACCGCGCGTTCTCGTACATGCGTGTCTCATGTGCAAGCGCTTAAGATACCGCGGCTAGATACCGCTACATTGTTGTTGCACTGCATTTTCGTGAAATAGCATCTTCCATTCACGTCGGCCCCCCAGCCAGCTTCGTCAGCCAACCTGTTTCCGTGCTACATATCGCGTAACGATATATCGTATTTTTGTTTTAGTTGTTCTCTGCCCGCCAAATTATTCGGAAATATTTAGAGCAAACGTGTTACTTAAAAAAGAAAGAGAAAGGGAGAGAAACAGAGAAGTGCCTCGTATCGAAGCAGTAATTTCCGCGTTCCGTTTTTTTCATCGCAACATATTTTCTCATTCTTTCAAGTGAAACGATTTACGGTATAATTCTTGATATTACTTTGATGAGAAGTTTTCGACGAAAACATAGTGCACAATCAAAGCATAGCGTACATAAATTATGCAATTGATGCAGATTGCATATCGAATTGCATACGTCCGTTTTGATAAAAAAAAAAGAAAAAAAAATATGTTAATTAATTCCGCGCTTATTCCGCTCATTAAACACTGGGAAAAAATAATTAACCAGTTTAAACGAATGTTTTGATAGAATAGGGAATCTCAAGTTCCGTAATATATTTTGTGAAACGATTCTTAATGCTTGCAGGAAACGTAGCAATGATTCATTCACACACCGTAATAGGTCGTCTAAGGAGAAGTCGTTCGCCGCAGTAATTACAGTTAATCGCCGTCGTCAATTTAAATCAAATAACGTTATGTCCTTTTAATTTTGTATCGTAGCGGCGCTTATGAAACGCGCCGCTACGATAGTTTGAAAGTTTAAAAGGAAAAAGGATGTTGCTTCGGTGGTTGCAAGCCGTACAGTATTGCATTTTTTAGAATTTCTAATTGATCATTATTTCAAGCTACGTTGCAACACTCGGCAATTAAACAAGAACGGGAAAGGCGTGGTGCTTTTACGGAATCAACTCCGTAACCAGTGCTATTTTTACACATCGGAATCATAATTCGCGGATAAATCGTTATGTTCTGTCGGATATAATATCAATTATTATATATATATATATATATATATATAATGCTGGAGATGCTGCGTTAATTTATTAGAGTAATGAATTTTTCGCCAAGTTGATCCGAATGAAGCTCTCATTTGCAATATTATATCTCATTATCCCATCAATTCAGCCTTCAAGCCGACAGCCATAAAACATAAGAAAGATTATACATTTCCTCTTTATACGGCCGTCCCTCATCTGCACGTTATTCAACGTGCGGCGACTTTTGCGGATTTCCTTGCAGGAAACGTCGTCGCAAAGATACACGATTCGTGTCGTGCCGTTCAGAACTTGTTCTGCGTGTAATCTGCGTGTAATCTGCGTGTCGGATTTGTTTGTATTAAGCGATTACCGACGCACATCGTGAAATTAACAAGCTATTAACGCAATGCCGACCAGTCTGCCGACCGATGTTCGCGCGAGAGAGGAAATCGCTGCTTGCCGCATCTACGTGCTAGACACATAAATTTTGCTGCGAAGTCGCGTCGTAGTAAACAGATGCTTTTGACGATAGTCCTGGATAATTATATATTCCGCATAATAAAAAAAAACCTATTATAGTAAAGTAAACGTTTTTAAATACGTAATTAAAAATGAGAAAAGATATTTTTGAAAGCAATTTTTTTTTACACACACTTATTAAAGACGACCGCATATTATATAATGATAGTCGGTATACACAACGCCGAGATTCATTCAAATCAACTTAAGTACAAATCTAAGCTTCAAAATTCTAAATTTTTCAAATAACATTTAAAAAAATAATTTTGATAGATTAATGCATTTCCGAAAAAAATTGTCGATTTGATTTAAAAAGCGGATAGTCAGCATGTGTGACGCATTTGACGCACTTGGTGTTACATTTTGTAAAGAACGAAATGAGATCCAGATAGACATTGAACGATGGGTCTTATTAAAACCATCTCATAATCTCTTCTTGTTTTTACCGATTACCGTAATAAGTATTTCCTGCATTAAACCACAGCGGCTACTTTGTCTCTGCGGCATCTCTGTACGCGAAGAACTTTAAGAGATTACGGAGCTGGCAATAAACGAGTCGTTGTGTAAACATTACAGTGATTACTGAGTAGATTGTCGCGGTTTTCTATCGCGTATGATATGCGATCATAGATATTGCAAAATGAGAGAGTGCTTCTTGCGAAAGAATAAAGAGTCGCGTTATCATGTAATCCGCGAGGTAAAAAAATTTTTATCATTGCGCTTTATACCGAAGTTTCATAAGCCACAAATAAAATATTTTCGTAAATCTCTCATACAATTATTTTATAAAATTGTATATAAAAGTGCTTTTTATATATTTTGTATTTAATTTGGAATTATCTACTTTAAACACTTAAAACTCAGGGTTAATATTGATGCAGTCTAAAAGGTAAACAAAGAGTTAATCTCTAGTTGCATTATAGGTAATGATAATATGTGATAAGACGATATAATATCAGATCACACAAAGAACAATATAATCATAAAAAATAATAAAAAATATCTTGAATTCCGTGCACATTTTGTCATTTCTCCATTTAAAGTCTTACGTAATTTTAAGTGCATTTTTTTAGTTTTGCTCGCTTAAGAAAAAACATCACGCAGATGATCCGTTCATAGCAGATGGAACGTGCTTGTTTACCGGATATTTAAACCGTCTCTTAATTAGGCAGAATAAAGTAGACTTATTGGGGTCAATTTCACCGATGGTCAGATTGACAAGTGGAAGATCGTTTTGACCTCGCGCGGTGGCGTTATCACCGCAACTTAATTCATGTTGAACAGCAATTAGACGCGACTTTAATGAGAAATAAAAATCATCATTCAAACGGTCGATCGTATCAATACGTAATTCTGTGCGCGCTATTCTGTAGATGTGTAGATAATAAAACCCTGTCAATCCGTATTGATATAATCCTTTCGAGATTAATTAGAATATTATTATCGCGAACATTATTATATGCAAATAAAAATTTAATTGGAGTCCATTGTAGTAAAGAATACAAAATTGTAATTCAATGCTTGCTTAATTATTAAAAAGCTAATGGAGCACAGTGATCTTGATATATGAAAAAAATCGAATGTAATTTTAATTCCATAAATTAATATTTAAAATGCATTTATTTGTATACGAAATTAGCTGCATTTTTTATTTGATATTTTAAGTACTTCATTATTATACAAAACTGTTATATATGTATATAAGATTATACCAAATATTTTATTTTATGATTCATCTGTTTAGACAGAAATAAGATCCTACAATAACAGAACTAAAACTGTTCCAGTCTTTCGTTCGTTGACGAAGCACGCAAGATAAATATTTAGGGACATGAGGATATGTCGTCATGGTCGAGACATCCTTATGTCTCGAAAACGTTTGACCATGAGGTAAAACGGAAACCGGCCGACAATATTATCTGTGATGTTAAATCATCGTAGATATTTACATATTCTTACGTAATATTTGTTTCGCGAGATAAACTTTATCTTCGTCTAATTGAATCCGCGAATAATTACAGAACGTATGTGAACTAATCTGCTGCAAATTTCGTAAAAATAAAGAGATATATCACATTGCATCGGGTAATCATGACATGGAATAAGAAAGACACGTGTTTTACAAGATATCTCGAACAGTTTCGCGAGATTTTTTTACTCGAAATCACAAAAAGTATCAGCGTAAAAGCTTCGTATATGTGTTGAATATCAGAAATTCGTTCCATCTCACTGCGGCACTATCTAACTGGAATGTTATTCGGCTTGTACATACACAATGGCTTTTTTACATTAGCAGTGTCTTATCGCGTCTTATCAAAACGATCTCGTATACCAAATTCAGTTAGGCCGACGTAGATAAAATGTCAATGGAATTAATTTCTCAGCCGTGTGAAAAAGTAAGACGCATTCTGTCCGGGGACACACACACACACACATACACGGAATAATCTTCCTGTAAATTACCGCGACGTCTGAAAATTTACACGGAGATTACAATCATTAAAAACATTTCGAGTGCGTCATAGTGACGTCTTAATAGCGATGGATCGTGCTGATGTTCAGCAATTCTATTGCGCAATTCGGATTCGGATGAGTATGCAAGTCTGCCGGCAACGTTCTTTTCTGTATTCCGCGATCTAATGGCTGAGTCACTTGCAGCGTTTTCGAACTCTTAGAAGAGCTGCAGTAAGGTTATTACGTGTCGGCATGAGCTTGCATATGGCTTCGCGTCTGCTTCGAAAATTTATCTTCGGTCGCTACGATCTTTAAATCTATATATAAAATATACTCTTCTCTCTTTCTCTCTCTCTCTCTCTTTATGGAATAATATAAAATAAAGTACAGATTTTTTAAACTTCGCACTATTATAGTCTGAAGGTAATTTTAATGATAGCGTTAAAGATTGATACTATAATTGATACCGATAATTAAATATATAGGTATAATTATATATTGCGTTATTTTACAGCTTAATATGAACAAATCCTTTTCAATCTTTATAAAAAATTATATATATATACGTATATACGTATATACAATATAATTTTTTATAAAGATTGAAAAGGATTTGTTCATAATTAAGACTTCTACAATAAATATAAAAAATAATTATAAAATATTAAAATATATATAATATAATTTTTATAAAGATTGAAAAGAATTTATTCATATTAAGCTGTAAAACAACGCAAATCTCTAGATAAATAATAAGGAAGAATCTGAATAATTCATATTTGAAAAAAAGGAATTTGCGCATCAATTACCGGCTCTCAATTAGCCCGTTTCGCATTCTTGTGGATATTCATTATTAGATTCTTCAATTTCGTTTTGATTTTTTTTTGCATTGAAATTGGCTTTCATTAAAAAACCAGAGGTTTACAAGATAAAATTAAATTACTTTTGGAACATTAATGAAAAATATTGCGTTGAAATTGTTATAATAATTAGCGTGATAATTAATAACATTTACATCTTTTTCTTACTTTTTATTTCTTCGATCTTTCAGAGGTTGACATAGATCGCGATCGATAGAAAGCTGAATAGTTTGGCATACAATGTAGATAATTCCAGAAGAGGCTGCGCGATATTTCATAAAACGTATCGTCTACGACATACATGTCTAATAAGATAGGATTCTATAATCGTTGTGGAATGTTCAACAAAAGATTATTTCATCGCAGAATAATATACATTTAATATAATCACGCGCTGGAAAATTCCTCTGTTTCTGAGAGAGTAGAAAAATATTTCAATTTCTTTGCCATCTCACTTCCGAGATGTTATATACAAGTGTAAAGTAGAGATGACTCAACAAGCTTCGTCATTTGTGAAGGAGGAGTTATGCGTAATGGAGAAAATATGTATTTCCTGCATAATTTGATTTATTTTAGAGACAAATGAGAAGTAAAAATAAAAATTATTTTTTAATAATGATCGATATTAAATAATTGAACGCAATTTTAATTCTAACTTTATTCAAACGCAAAAATCGAATTCTAATTTTACTGCAATTTTATAATAATTATTTGTACACGTGTATTTAATGCTTTAATCTTTCACAAGATTGCACCGCACGCGGGCGTTAAAGTGCGAATAGCTGTAGTGCTACAATAAATGCTTAAAAAGTGGCATCAGTGTTTATTCCTATAATGTCATAGCCCGAAAATAGGCATGTCGTCATTATCGTTTGAACTCTTCGAAGTCGTTATTGCGTTTATTTCCTTGTATGTACACGTTGATATGAAAGTGAATCAGATATAGTACGAGTTATCAGCGTCAATAGAAAAGAGATAATCATGAGAGACAACAATAAATGATTACTAGATGGAAAAATTATTACTTTAGCAGATCAGCTGATGGTTGACCAATTGATATTTTTTATTTCAGTTGTTCGATAACCGCTAAAATTAGAATATTTTAATTACTTCTTCTATTATCCAATAAATGTGTTAAATTAACATCGCCTCTTCTCTAAAAAGTTATACCATTTTATATTTATAATATTTATATTTTACGCGTTTCTGTTTTATGAAAATTCTGAATGCAAGTGCTTAATTACATCGTTGTACTTTAAATCATGTTTTTGAGCGATTAAATTTCTTCGTTTTCTCGAAGTAAGAAGGCAACTGAATGTACGCTATAAATTCTACACGGCACGTTTATCACGAAACTCGCTTCTGCTTTGGATACTCGGTTACATACGTGCGTACGACCATATGGGAATGAATTAATGTTTGCCTCGGCTATCAGTGTCAACAGAACGGGCCGACACTTTCCAGGACGAGGGCCGATAATAATACGGCTCCGATTTCACCTGGTCCGCTAGTCTTGCACACACAGCTCCTCTCTCGGCTCTTTCGGTGCGTTCACCGTATTTCCGGTGCAATTCCGCGCTTCCTGCCGGCAACAATGCCCTTTCGAACAGTATCGGTATCATCTTCATCGCGCATACGTTCGATTTCTAGAGCGTTTAACTCGATCAAGTAGCAATTATAAAATTTTTTTTTAATCTTTGATTGGAAATTCTCTCTACCGTTAAATATTAAATTGATATTATTGATTGAATATTATTTATTTTCGGAGAGTTACAAAATTATATTTGATCAATTATAATTAATAAATTATGACATGAAAGTCACGCGGAGCTATAAAACATAATTTTTTTAATCTTTTAATTTGTTTAGAGTTTATATATAATATGCAATATTGTTTTTTTTTGTGGTTTTATTTCTGTATCATCATCATTATTTTTAGAGCTTTTCTTTGTTTACCACACAAGCATCAATTTCTTAATCTCATCTAATTTAGTATAAGTAATAAATCGATCTTCGCGTTTCCGATAAGATCAATTTTTATTTACTCGCTTCATTGGCGCAGCTTTGAATTACGGTATTCCGTGTTATATGCGAAGATGGCTTCTGGTCAAAAAACCGGACCTACTTTAGCGCAATCGCCGTATTTCCGGTGCGATTCCGCTCTTCCTGCCACATTGACGGCCCCACGATTAAAGGGCCGCTCTTTGATTAACATACTATCGGTGATATTGGCGTCGCCGATTTTTCTCAAGCGATAATTTACGATTTTTAATTATCAATTATGTAATCTAAATTCATTAGTAGTCTTCCGTAAAATTCTAGGTTCGTGTAGATGCGACCTTTTGTGTCAGCAGAAACACGAAATTGGACTCGTTCTCTTTCTCTCAGAATTCATTATTATTTTCTTTTTGAGACAAGATACACAAAATATTACACAGCTACTAGGAAAGCTTCTTGAAAAGCTTCTTGAAAAGAGATTTACTGTCCTTAAATGCGTATACAAATTCAGAGAAGTTTATCCAACAAATATGCGGCTTTATACTTTTAAAATTTTACTTAAAAAATTATATTTGCCTATAGAATACTCCAAAATCTCGATATTTAAAAATTAAAAACATTAAGCGATAGTAAATATAAGCAATAGATATTTAAAGGATACAATATGTGCAAAAGTTTAAATGTGTAAAAGTTTCACTGGAAATTTAAATAATGTGATATAAAAAGTAAAGAACTCCCTGAGAAGTCGAAAGATCGAAAGAAACGAGGGATTATTGTCTAGAATTGTAATCTCTAAAAATATAATAAGATAGATACTTGATGAGGACTAGGTATCTTTAGTCTCGCGTTATTTCGCTCAGATTCCCACTAGCATCAAATATGAGAAGTTATGTTTATCGTCACGTACGTGAAGAGGTGTCTTCTTAACGGTATACTCTTTAAGTTAAAAGATTTGGATTAAGTTCCACGCCAATCTTATGCAATTGCATCCTTCGCATCAACAACTATGATTCGCCCATTTAATCATATTTTATTTCCTTACATGTTTTATACAAACTATAAACTTTTTGAAGTACTGCTGCAAATTCATATCTAAATATCATTAAAAAATTGCCCATCTAATTGCATATCTAAGTATCACTCAGCTTAAAAATTTAGATTAATTTTGAAATTTAATTTGAAAATCATAACACTGTATACAAATATAATATTATATATTATTGTATTTTTAACATAATATAATGTATTACAGTATGAATAATATTTTACATTTATATAAAATTGATTGAATCTTGCAACGGTTTTCTCTGTTCTTAAATTTAATTATTATCAAATTTATTTTTTTTCTTTACTTTAGTTTCTCTATTTGCTTTACTTTCTCATCGCGAATTTTAGTCCAGTATGCTGCTACGCCTATGTCTTGCCACACACATATATGTGTACTTAGCTTCTGCTACATAAATAAACCGGCCGACATAATACACATGCGATATGTGATAACAGTCCTGTCAGTGGTCTTCGACTGGTAACTGAATCAGTTGGGTGTCACCGTTCGTTCGTGTTTCATCTCACGTACTCGCCCGCGTTTAATGTATTTGTAAAGAAATTCGAGGATGAAAATCGGCGCTGCCGATGGGAAAAACGAGATAGAAATAAGAAAATAATTTTGTGCGTGAAAGCATCGATAATTCTATGGCGTATAATCAACATTATTATTCTGGTAAATATATGAGAATTATCATTGCTCGTTGCTCCGCAAATTCTTTCTCGCCGTATATATTTCTTTGTTACATAATTAGCTAATGGAACAATTCCAGTCGTTACATAAAAACAATTAGGCTTGGATGGTGTCTAATCGCAATCTAATGCACACAGTGTTAGGATAATTTCATAATAACCGCACCTGTTTGCACCGTCTTATCTTCGCAGATAAGACAAGCCGAGTGGAATTTCTGATCTACCGATCATACGCCATTAACTAATCTATCAAAGAAAGTTCGGATTGTCCGACAAGTTAAATATTTCATTAAAGTATAAACTACATTAATTAATTCAAATAAATATCTCGAGATTTCATACAGATTATATTATCATAAGTTTCTCTTGGCGTTGTCTTGCAGCAAATTCGAAAAATTTCTAAATAATGAAAAAAAATTTCTAATGTATTTACAATTTCGTAATTATAGCAATGCAAAAAAGAATGTATGAAATAAATTTAAAAGATTTATAAATTATGATTATATATTCTTAAATATATCTACGTAAAAAAATTAAAAATATCTTTTTCCTCAAAATATTAAAAAAAAATAATTTAGCATCATAATTAGGATAGAAATAGAAAAAAATCGAAAAATTTATTATAATAAAATAATTAAAATAAATAAATTATATTTTTCAATATCGAGATTTGTCGAATCAGCTAGATATGGATCCGTTCTTACGAGGAATCAAGCAATGTCACCTCGATTGAGATATCGTTACTAATACACGTACATATTGTATTTCCTCATTGTAAGCCGTACGAAATGTACTTAATGCGAACGACGAGAGCATATGTATCGCCGTAACGCGTCACGCTCAAGGAATTCACGCTAAGTACATGTCATAGTCACGTAATACAGTCCGACTGCCGTGTAGGAATACTCCGTACACATCCGACCAAGTATTCTAATCAAATCCGACGAGATGTTACTTGTCATTACTCTTGCATTTTCTTTGTGTGCGTATGTGTGTGTCAGATCCATAAATTCTTCGTATCATAAATCTTTGATATCATAAATTTTTAATTTTATACTTTCGTTGCATCCTTGTCATTTTAGATCTTTGATCTTCATGGATCTAATATTCTTTTTGTCATCAAATTTTTGCATTTCTAATAAATCTTCGGCATGATAAATTTTCGGTATCGTAGATTCGCTACCATTACTATAGACACGCTTGGTATCATAAATCTTTGGCATCATTGATCTGTGATACCATAAATCGCTGGTGGATCCTTACGGTTACCGGTTACGTGGTACCATAAATCATTGGTATTATAGATTCTTGGTAGCACAGATATAGATCCAGGTACCGCTACTTCAGCTCTTCTCGATAGACCACAGACCTTTGGCAATCAATATCCTTGTTATCGTACATCCTCGGTATCAGATCTCTCAGTTCCTCGATGCGTAGATCTCTCAATGCTAGATCTCTAGTATCACAACATTTTACATACGATTATATTTTGCTATCGGGAGAACTACTTTTCCCACCCAAAATGCTGCAGTCGTGAATTTCCATAAACTTCCAACTTCCATTTTGATAACCGATATCTGTCATGTTCTGGTTAATATATCGATATGTGAAAGCGTCACCGTTCAAAACACGACTCGTTGCAAAGATGTCGCATTTAATTTACTTTCGAAATGAGCGTCCCAGACGCGCGCGATTCTGGGCGTGACATCACAAACCAGACGAGATGACATTTAAATTTTTTTCGGGCATATAAACGAATTTCATCGATTTGTGAAAGCGTGTCCTTTAATCTGCATTCGGCGAGACACGTCCTTGATCCTTCTCTTCGTTTCTTCGCGAGGAGAGAAAGAATGAGATGACACGTTTTCTATTAGCGAACTTTCTAATACTTGTTTCTAGCGATTGACATCATTAATATCAATTCTCGAAGTGATCGCCAATTAATAGACGATTATTAATATTAGATGAATTATTCATTAATCGAGAGTATAGGAAAGAATCTCAAAATGAGTTGCACAATATTAAGAAACTAATGTTTATAAAAATTACATTTACGGCAAATTAAATCTCTACAGATATTGAATAAACCCTGTTATTGTTATTATTTGCGTCAGTTTTATAAGTTATATTTGTATATATTATATATATATAAAATTTCCAAATGTAGGTCTGTCCGTACATATAAATTCTTTAATTTCTACCTTCAACTCTCGGTTTTGAACTTTCACGCTATCTTTGTACGCCAGCTGGAGTTAATTAAAAGTCTAGACTCTCTCCCTCTCTCTCTTTCTTATAATAGAACAAGTAAAAGTGAAAATAAAAAATGCAAGATATCCGGGCATGTATAGAAAAGACAAACCGACAGACCGACAACTTCAAACAACGTTTGACGGTCTAGCGTTAAATCGCGTGGATACGGAACTACAAGCGCGTCACGCACGTGCAAGTGCACATTAACTATCATCCTGCACGTGCAGTCGCATGCGCGCAGCTGCTATAATTGACACTTCAAAGTTGCGCGTGCTTTTTCTACTGTATGCATCCCTTTCTTTTGCGCTCCCCGTGCCGGGCCAATTTACGCTCGCGTTTCTGCTAACGCGTCCTTTTAAAGGCTGGGAGAAAAATTTACGACAGCATCTATGTAGCCAAAGTGACAATAAGCGAGGACAATAATCTCGCCGAGTCACGAATGCTCGGCAAGAAACAAGTCGCCCTGCCTTGAGCGCACAGCCGTCGTTTGTGCACTTGCTCCTATTATCGAACTGTCGCATATGAAATGCGAGTTTCATTCACAACTTCGGAGAAAATTAAATATGATTCATTCTTTCTATTTCGTTATTCTTTCATCTTTACGTAAGAACAATTTTTAGTTAAAAGTGCCACACTACATATAGCAAAAACTAATTGTGTGAGAAATATATCTTGTATTATTTTCTATTTTTAAAGAGAAATTTATCTCATCGAGATAAATTCTGAAACAAATAATTCCGAAATAAAAACTAATATTCTTAATATAAGAATCACTAATTGATTCGACTCAAAGTCAAACTGATCATCAAATAACCGTTAATTCTTTTGAAACGTCAAATTCATTAATTTATTTTTATTAGTACCGATATCATGTAATAGCTACTTTGTTCAGAAGTATAATATTTATGAGCCTCATCATCATAAAGAAGTTAATTCGTGATATGCGATGATCCTTGCCCAAATTTATCGCCTCGTCTTCCGAGAAATCATAATTTTTTCGCAACAAAATCGATATTTGCGTTTCTGCGCATCTTCGATCAATTTAATCCACGTAATCCCGTAAATTCGGATTAAAACTGTCGCGAATATTTTTACACGCGGCTTCGTTCTCGGATATTGATTTTGGCACGTACGAGTTTCGATTTTCCGCTTATCTGCCTGCTGCGTAAATACTGCTACTCGTAAAAGTTATCACGGCTCGTTAATCCTTCCGAGAAGGAGATGCCTCGTTGTTCGTTCTCTCGCACGAGAAAAGTCGACGTGTGCTTTCATCTTAAACACCGTACAATGTCCACTCTTCCAGTTAAAGCAATCAGTCTCTGTTATGATAGGTACGCCTCATCACGTTATCGCGTAGATACCAAAAAAAACGATACAACAGATATAGTTTAGCTTTCGTCTCTTTAATTATCTAAAATACGGGATATTTAAAAAAAAGCTCCGAATAAGTGTACTCGTGTAATACAAAAATGTTTTCAGCCATTATTATTTTTTTCTTATTTTTAATTTTCTTTAGACATTTTTGTATTTTATGAACAATAAAAATGATTGCACACGATATATGTTTTAATCTGACGAAGTCAAATTCTATAGCGAGAGATAATTCGATAGTTCCTTATCGGCATGGCTATTCAATACGTCATAATGAATCGACAATGCAGTATTGCAGCGGATAAACGTGTTAGATTATATTTCAAAATAATAAAAGAGCATAACTTACAGGAGCTATCGAGTCTTTGTCTCTCGGTTATAATTAAACTACTATCACGCCAGTGAATCAACATCCAATAGATATAATAAACCTCTGGTTATTTGAATCGGAATGTGAAGATTAATGAGACGATTGTTGATATTTAATTTTTCTCGCTAAAGGTCACTTGTGGAGAATCAATAAATTCGTGGCCTCTTTCAAAATACAATACAATACTATAAATAATATTTGCAATTAAAAACACACGTCGCGATTTTAAATTAATACTATAATCGATTTATATTTCACTTTTAATTCTTGATTTGCATCTTTTCGCGGCGTTTCCGCATAAAAATTTTTATTACGAATTGCTAAAATCTATTTTTAGGAATTTATTCAATTTAAAAAATAATATTGCTTTACAAATTTATATAATATTTTGATTAAAATTTATTTTTTGGTTTTCAAAATAATTAATAATTTCCTACCGTTTAAAATATATTAGCAGAAATTTTTACTTGATTTGAGAAATTTTGACCCGAGTCATCAAAAGTGGTTACTCAGAATGTATCCCTTACATTTTTATTTTCGTCGCCGATTAACTTTAACGTCTATTTATATCTGCATGCCAGACATGGGAACCGGTGCTTATACGAAAAAAAAAAAAAAAAAAAGATCTTCAAGCACGTGCTTGCCAGAAAGGAAATATCGTGCACGCTTCGTCTGGAGAACATTTATGGTTGTGTTTCCGTCTTACGTATTCTGTGTTTACAATACGTTTAACAGAACGCTAACAGAACTAGTTTTAAAAAGCGGATGTTTTTTTTTTTGTTTTAGGGGCGCAGTATGTGCCCGGCGCCGGGTCCAGCGCCTCACCCCAAGAAAGGACCCGTAGTATCGAATACGCCTCCGCATATCCGCCACCTAGAGTCGACAGATACAGGGGCGGTGCGCAAATACAGAAGAGAATGACTCAGAGGGAGGACGTTCTCAAGTTCGAGCAGGGCCGCATCAAGGCCCTGCAGGAAGAACGTCTTCATATTCAGAAGAAGACGTTCACAAAATGGATCAACTCGTTTTTGTTAAAAGTAAAAAAAATTTTTTTTTAATTTTCTATTTTGTATATATTATAAATATGTACATAAATATAACATACTTTTCATTTTCGTATCTCAAGAATGTCCTCTTAAAATATTTTGCAGTATTAATTAATCTTGTGTCGTACACGAGAAGTTACTTTCAAATGAATAATAATTTTTTCCTAATTATATTATCTATATGGTTTTTTTCGAATTGGATTATATCAGAATTTGAAATTAATTTTTTAGGCGCGCATGGAGGTAGACGATCTGTTTACCGATTTAGCAGATGGCAAGAAGTTACTCAAACTATTGGAGATCATCTCTGGCGAGCGATTGGCCAAACCCAATAATGGACGCATGCGAGTTCACAAAATCGAGAACGTGAACAAGTCCTTGGCGTTCCTCCATACCAAGGTAATGTGTATTCCCGAGAGCATGGCTTGCCTCTTTTTTTCCTCTCTCTTTCTCTTTCTCTCTTTCCGTCTTTTCGGGTCTCGAGTGTGTTTCTGCGAACGTTGCTCTCACTCTCGAAAATCTCTCGAGAGCGAAAGATCAACTACAGTCCAGCACGATTGCATGTGTTGGGCGCACGAACAACTTTGTTCGCCGAGGAATAAATAAAGGCCCAAGGCGAAAAAGCTCCCAAGAGCGAAGTCGAGTGCCGGATAAATTAGCGGGGCAATAAGCAGGCCCGTTAAATCCCGCTCGTAACTTTTCCGTCGGACTGTAGATCGTCGTGACAGTGTACATTTCGATGCAAATGTGTTAAATATATTGTCCCAGTCTTAAATTTTTGCTACAACGAGTCTAGATACAATTTAAGTAACTGCGGACTCGAATACTAAATAATCGATCAATATATATATTGCAATATTAGGAATTAATATCCAATTCGTCACAGCATGAATATATTTGGCGCTAATGTTAAAATGACTGACATATATCGTAATCATAATTATCAAATCATAATTATAAAATACCATTCAGATAATTAATCTAACGACACTATAATTACAATACCGTCTTCCCTCTCTTCTGTTTCGCCGTTATTTTTTGTCTCTCGCATGGTTCACATTCATGTCAGTACACATTTATCAATGAATCCAAATTCTGAAGTCTAAATTGAGAATTTAAACACCTAGAAGCGATTATCGGACAGATTAGCGGATAAATTAGCACACGCGAGACGATTGAGAAATATAACGTACGGCGCGTCGCTTCCAAAAAAACGAGATCGTCACAGAATTTCTATTGATCTCTTTGGGTTCGACAGATCTGACGCGAACGCCGATGTATCATCGGATTGATCGATGCCTCCGCTTGCGCAGATCTTACGTTACTACTCAAAATTTACTGTTTCTCTCTCGTGTTCGATTTCATTCGGTTTCTCTCGGCATACATGCGCCGCACGTAGTGGAACTATTATGTCGTAAGTTACGAAGTATAGAGGCCATTCATGAGAAGTTTACACTTGCTGGGTTTCGTCGGACTCATTACGACGCGCCGCTGGCTTCCGCAGCGAATTCTCTTGAAGAGAAATATCGCGGAATACGCGGAATGTCGCACGAGACGGTATCTATTTTATAAAAGCGACTTCATAAAATTTGAATGATTTGTAGATTTTGTAGCGAGATAAGGTGAGGTCGAGCACGCGATAATGGTTCCCGGTAGCCTTGATAAATAACTACTTTTAGGAGCCTCGCTATTTGTCTAATTTACAGGTGAGATTTACAGATGCTATTGATACAGAATCCACCGAGACAGATTGCGCGATATCAGTCCTCAATTAATAACAAAATAAATATCATGTTATATGCAAAATATCTTTTACAGAGATAGATAAAATTTACAAATAGAGTTTTAAAATCAAATTAAAAATAATAAACTTGCGCGTTTAAATATTTTCATGAATAAAATAGCGAGCGAACGATGCAACATTTTTATGATACTAATTTTTCCAAAATTATTCGCGAAGTGATAAATATAAAAATTAATTGAATATAAATAAGGAAATCGACTTTTATGTCATTTTTATAAGAATATAAAAATCCGAGATTTCGATGGTGATATATAGTCTCAAGATGTTACCACTTGCAGTAACATATTTCAATGGCGAAATGATCATGATGCTCGGCCGTATGCTTTTTACTGGACAAGTGTTTTATCGATACCACGGTAAAATGCACGTAATCGTTAGGCATCATTATGAAGTCTTACGTTAAATTGACGAGCAGTCGTGTGCCGATCGCATGCGATGAAAAACTCGTCTTTCGACAATATTCATCGACTATAAGGAACTGACTATGTGATATCATTGTTTGTTTACAAGAGAATTTTCATTTCTCTATAAGTACTTTAAAAATGCCTCATGAAAATGATTAGATAACTTTAAAAATTATATTTTATAATTTATTTCGTATTTTTAAATTTTTTATTTTTTATTTTTTTATTTGTTATTTCTTAAATTTATTATATATGTGTGTGTATGTATCTAATCATCGTAAATCCATTTCTTCTAAATTATAAAATAAAAAATAATTTAATCACTCACCATGCACAACAGCAGAATTGACAGTTAACGTTGTAATCTGTAAAATACAAATATATCTAAATTGAAAAATGCTGTCCAAGATAATTAGTATTTCAAAAAATAATTATTACGAAATTGATTTTTTATTCGTTCTTTAAGTAGATCTTTAATATAAAACTGTATAATTCATGAAAAAGAATTTTTTTTATATATGAAGTTTCATAAAATATAACAAATAAAAGTTTGTATAAATAATCTGAATAATTGTAAATCCGAAATATAATGTTCAAATATTTTACATGTATCTATACAAAAATATTAATTTATTTAAATATTTTAAGTATTTTGAAATAAAATTTAGAATCTTTTATATGTGTTAGATTACGCGATAATTTAAAATAGACTATTACTGGAGATAAATGGGCAATTTTACAAGTAAAAAATAATAA
Organism: Lasius platythorax; assembly: GCA_963971435.1. NCBI lineage: Eukaryota > Metazoa > Arthropoda > Insecta > Hymenoptera > Formicidae > Lasius > Lasius platythorax. The sequence goes on from OZ020535.1 coordinate 15,257,131, forward strand.
ATTAAATAAGTTATGTATAAACTGCTTACCTTACAGTTGTTCTGCTGTCACCTGATGCCTCCCTGGGCCTCCTCCTCTCTTATTCATCCTTTATTGCTGTTATATGGCACTCACTCGCAAAAATATAGTTAATTATGAGGTGCACACTAATCAGCAGAATACAATGATCGCGCGATGCTTTGTACGGCACTCTCGATTACACGCACTTTATTCTATCACGACGGAAAAATAAGTGCCAAAAATACAATTTGCTTGACATTAAAAAATTACGCAAATTTATGCGTCATTCACTACTTTCTTTGTTGTTAACAAAAAGTGTACATTCGTATCTTAGGACATTTTTATTATTTTACATTATAATGTAAGTAGATAAATATACAAATTAAAATTAAAAATTAATATCAGCGGACTATAGTATTCGAAAATATAGTTACATTTGCCGATTACTATTTGGTGAACAAATTTCGAACGCATGAATCTTGCGAAATGCGCAGTTTGACAACGATGTATAAATGCTGAGAATTTATGTGATATTAATAACGAATCTATGATTGATAACAACTGTATTCAGAACACTCGATTCAGAATCGATTCAGAATCGATCCGTACTGTACTCGCGATGTTTTATTAATGACCGGAAAAACACGAAAATAACATCGGCTTCATCTTGATAGCGTGAAATTACGTCGATATTTAATATGCGATAGATCGCCAGAAATTATATAATTGCAGTTCAATATAGCAAGCATGATACATTTACGACGCATAAATTCGGAAAAATATACATATTAATAAACAGTCAATATATACATACGTCTTTTCGTTATTTGGATCAAATAACCATACGCGTATGCGATAATCTACATGTCGCTTTTATCGCGGGAATTAATCAATTACGCGAACCGATAATCGCTAATTGAAATAATCGTAGAGAATGATCGCGTTTCGAAAGATAATGCGACGATACGACGAAGCGAACTACGTTGCTGTCTGCTCATTCGAGTGTCACCGCGCGAATGACATCAAGGCCGTGGTATGTAAACACTAAAGTGTTCTTTGCCACACACACACACACATACACATAATATACACACACACACACACGCCGCGTATACCGTGTAACAATTAATTTGTTACTATCACGAAATATTTAACATGTTATAATATAAAAGCATGTGAAATATTCTGTTGCTTGAATTTCCAATTAATTATTGATAAATGGTCGATGTCACGGCTTTTTACGTTATTTTAATCACTCGATTCTGCGACTCATATATTACTGCGTATTTTCAATCCGAAGATGATTGGCACGTTACATCTAAATTGACGAGAAGTTCAAAATGCGAGACAATATCATTTTGAAGTAGAAATCGAAGTGTGGTAGGAATTATAAATTATTATTTCACATTGCGATAATTATCTCTTTAATGCTTTGATTTAAACATATTTCGTCTTACGTTTTCAATTTCTCGCCGATTTAGATAACGTGCCAATTTTCAGACTGGCAACACGCAGTAATACACGAATCATATACAGGCATATTGCATATCGAGTGATTAAAGTAACAAAAAGTTATGATACATTAACTGTTTATTAATAATGAATTTGAAATTTAAGAGAAACAGAATATTCCGTATGCTTTTATTTTATAATATATTTCCTAATAGTAACGAATTAAATATCACACAGTATGCGGTGGTAGAGTGAGGGTATAGTATTCATTTTTGTGGCGTAGCAAGTTTATTTACCTGGCCTTGTTATCACATTCCAGACTCGACTGAGCAGGCAGCATGTTCTCTTCGAGAGAGAGAAACGTAATAATTTTGTCATTATTATAAATAATATTATAACAGTATGTAAAATTAATTCCCACGATAAACGACTCGTGAAAATATCGCGGCGACAGCTATTTGATCCAAGTAACAAGAAGATATAATATATCGACTGTTTATTAATAATAAATTTCGCGAAATTTATGTGTAAGAAATGTATACTTAGAAATCTGTACTTGCGATATTAAATTTCGATATTATATATTTTCTAGCAATTTATTTTACGCCTTAATTCGACTCGCCTATCAAGTAAAACCGATGTCATTTTCGTGTTTCTCGGTGACTAATAAACCGTCGGTTACAGGACAGGTTGACCTCGATGTCGCAATACTTTTATTTAGTAAATACAGTAGTTATATTAATCTTGTATATTTTAATATTTATCAATTGCATACCACATAAATTCATTTGTGCATCGTTGTCAAAAAATATATTTTGCGAGATTTATTCGATCGAAATCTGTTCTTCGAGCAGTCGGCAAACGTAATGATATTTTCAAATATTGTAATCCGTGGATATTTATCTTCAATTTTAACTCGTATATTTATCCACTCATGTTATAACGTGAAATTATAAAATAACTCCACGATGCGAGCGTATATTATTCATTAGGTATAGAGATAGCATCGGAACAAGTGCATAAATTTGATCGCATAATTTTCAAATGTTGAGCAAGTCGTAGATTTTGCATTTATTTTCTTGTCGTAATATAATAATGTGTCGCGTGTGATCATAAGTACGATGCAAAATATTGCGCTATTATTGTATTCTGTTGATTAATGCACGCACAATCATAATTAACTATATTTTCACGAGTATCATATGAATGCCATGAAGAAGCAATGAAGAATAAATAAGAGAGGAGGAAGAGACTTGGACAAGCATTGGGCGACAGCGGAGAAATCGTAGGATGAGCAATTTATAACTTGCTTAATTTATTTTTTTTTCTTTGTGAAATTAAAATTTCTCGTTTATCTTCGCAGTAGTGGTGCATTTTAAGTTATTGTATAATATAATACATATACAAAAAATATATTCTAAAGTTTATTTTTTATAAATATTTATAATAAAATATTTATATAATATATAAATATATATGAATGTTTTTTTGTGTAGATACATGTGAAATATTTCGACATCATGTGTTTAAGATTTATAATTATTTAGATTATTGATATAAAAAATAGATTTTTGTTATATTTTATAAAATTGTACATCTAAATTTTTTTAATGCAATCTTTTTTATTAAACACTATTTAAAAGGCGAATAAAAAATTCAATGGAGTACAATTATAAGAAATATGTTTTGAAATACTAATTTTGTGGACACTGCTTTCTATTTAATTTGGGTATACATTTGTATTTTACAGATTTACATTGATCAACTCTGCTATTGCGTATCGTATCGGTAAGTGTTGGAGATTATTTTCTACTTTATAATTTAAAAGTAATAAATTTATAAAAATTAGATGTAGGTTACATAGGTATATGCTAGACGGAGATCTTTTTAAAAATTTTTATATAGGTTTTATATATAGGTTTATCTCTTACTAAATTTTTCCGTGGATCATAAGAGTACAGTTAAAAAGATCTCCATCTCGTCGAATTATTTGCACGAGCTATTCGCATAATTTCGATAGGCGGAATGCGACTGCATCTGCGAGCAGTAATCCATAGCTTTTGCTAAATAATGCATGACGTCGTTTACCGCCGTGTCTTAACATCGAAGACCATCATGGGAAGACGGGACAGTATGCGTTTTTGCGGTGCAACTTTTTGCGACTCCAATCGGCAACGGTACATCGCCCGCTTACCAAAGACGATTTTCACCGGTTTCTCGTTTCCCTCTTTTAAAGAACGCAGGAAAAGCCGTGTTTGGATAAAAATATGGGGAATTCACTTATTTCTACTTTAAGAATCTTATGCCAGACACACATACACATGCACGCACATATATACACAAAAGCCACACACGGACACTTCTTTATTTGTATATCCGGCAAAAACTGGCGCTTTAATTATATAGGTTTTAAATCGCCTAATTATAACGAAAACAAGTCGCTAGTGATTTAATAATGAGTTTTTCTGTGTAATGTCCTCATATCTTTCACATATTTTTTTTCAAGAGATACAGATGATTCTGTACAGCTAAATTATAACGAAATTAATATAAATGATAAAATTCAATATAAAAATAATTATAATATTCTGTGGTTTAAGATAATTGAAAATTCAAATAATGATTAAATCTTTAATAAGGAATTTATAAAAATAAACAAAGCCTGTTTAAAACTAAGTTTAAAATATTATATATATATGTATAGTCTCTAATTATTTATTTAAATCTCTAAAGCTTGCTTCGCCAAAACACTTTAATTATCAGTAAAAATTCAAGAACTCGATGTCGAAAAGCAACTATTATTCCTCTCGATTTGTCCTCCGGCATATCCCTGCGAAGGGAAAGGCGTTTACGAAAGGTATTAGACGCAAAAGGATTAAAGCCACACCCGAGCGTATATGTCAAATTTGATTCATGCATTCGAGCATCGCACAAATTGATCAAGGTATTATCGCGCGGCTGTCTTTACGGTGACGATCTCACCTCCCACCAGGGGACCCGAAAAAGGACACGAGTTATTTCTGGAGGATGATATGACTATAGCTGCCCGTTACGAGCAAACATTCCGCGAGCGAGCGTGTGTCATGGCGAATCCTTCTTCGTTTTCGTCTAAGAATGCTTTGATAGCAATATGTTTTGCTTTCGCTATTAAATTAAAAGCAACATCAAGCGAGAGAGGTTCATATCTTTCGTGAATGATAATTGAAACGGTGGCTGATTAAACAAATCAAAAGTGAAAACTGTTTTGAAAACGGATTTATTTAGAGTGTTTAGTATATCAATATCGAAATAGTAAAAGTATCGATAGCCCATTAAATTTAAGCACTCTGACTCTCACTCTTTTCTTACAATACATGCGTGTAGAAAGTCGAAGAGATTTTCGCGGCGAGACGAATTGATGAAACGCGCGTGTTCTCGTGCGTGAAAAGTTACCTACGAGGAAAAGTCACGATCCGGCACGAGTTTCTTCCTGGCATTCGCACGTTTCGTAATAACGATACCGGTCGGTAGGCGAAGGTAAGTTAATGGTTTAAATAATGAGCTCTCGTTACTGCAGAATTATCTGCATCGTGTCGTAATATCTACATGAATTTTCCTTTGAATGAATCTCTGAGAATTACTCAAATCACACTGAAGATATATACTAAGATAAGATTATATACTAAAATCACACAATAAGATTTTTTAGAAATAAATGAGATTCTCGAGATTTTCTTTAGAGAGATAGCAATAGAGATGCAAAATTTCACAAGTGAATTGGATAAAAATGCTGCATCCGCTGTAAACTTCGAAGAATTCCAAAGAGATAAAATTTAAAAAAAATTTGATTCATAAGTTCTTCCCTATATTGTGCTTTTTTAATATTTTACTAAATATTCTTTACGAGACAGCAATCAAATATATATTAAAATCGCTATTGTGATGCGATACGTATTACATAAAGGATGAAACATTATCATAGGAATGTTCAAAATATCTGGACGTATAATATATTACTTTTCATTGTCATATAAGAAAACAAAAATGACTCAAAAGAGCGCCAAGAAGAGCTTTGAAAAAGCGGTAACGCGACTCTCTTATCTCGCCCAAGGGCTCTTCCCAGGCATCCGCAAAAATTCAACCCCGCAGTAATTAGGAAGCTATCCATTTGGCGTTCTGAGAAGAGAACGATCCCGCTCGAGTGGCCAGCGCGCATTACACGCAGACAGAAAATCTGTGAGGAAGAGAAGACGAAGCAAAAGACCATAAAGAGGAAGAAAAAAAAAGAGAAAGAAAGAAGCAAATCGGACACTCTTCGATTTTTCCTGTTTTTTTTTTCGGACAATTTTCGACGACTCATAAATCGGGAGGCAGGACAAGAAGATGCAGGTGGGTGCGACGCGAGGAAGACGCGAGCTCGATAAGAGAGCCCGAGGAGAAAGAAGAAGACAAGAGCGCAAGGTGGTCGATGGAAGACGAAGGAAAAGGAAGGACGAGAGGTGGAGGTCAGCGACCGGCAGGCAAAACTTGCTAGACCGTCGCGAGGCTTTGCAGATGTGAAGTGAAACCAGACAGCACCATCATAGACAGAAGAGAATACAAAAGAACGGAGTGCAAAACATACCTATTTAGACGAAGGGTACGAAAGATACGAAATCTGGGAGAAAGAAGCGAAGCGGTGATTGTTGATCTTATTAGAAGTAGATCGCGATTTTGAATATCGGTTCCTTTCATGGTTCATTCTCTGACATTTTATTGCTTTCTCTTATACCTTCACGAAAATAATCATACCTGATTATGATTTTAAAATCTTTTCTTTCCCCTCGTTCACTCTATTTTATTTTCTGCTGTATTTTTATTAATATTCATAGAAATATCCATGGGAGATTATATTCTCAATCTGAGAATCTAATTTGCGGTGGCTCTCTGTTGCCTGATTTAAGATTTAGACACGTTGCCGTAGACCGCAATTTCCTGCTGCCCCTCAGGCTTCATTCTTCCAACACTATTCTCTCTCCGTTCTGTTGTATTCTTATACCTATGTGTAGATCTGTGCTGAGCTTTGCGTGTTAGACAATGGCGTTTAGAACTGTTTAGCCCGACCTCGTCTGAGCTAACGTCCGTTACGTCTTCACCTTGGCGAGACATCTCCATCGCGGTTGAAATCTGATGGTCAAAGATGAACTGGAAAAAAGAAACGATTTTATTGACGCGCACATCAAATTACGATTATAACATATTGATTTAAAAAAAATATCCTTGGTCGCATAAACCAAAGCATTATCCTTCAGCGAAAAAATTGCTGAAAAAACGCAAAATATTTTAATATTCGAAAATCGAGATATTCGATCGATCGTTGTGTGTTAGATAAGCATTTGGCAGAACCAACCTCATATGAAGAATCATCGCTAAATCCTGATCATGATGAATATTATTATGAATATTATTATGATATACACACATTAATAATGACACGTAATCGATCATATAAGAAATAATAATTCCTACTGAGAGGAAGCCTTGATTGATTATTACACGTATCAACCAGTCACTTATAATGTCAAGTGCATCCTGTGTAATCTGTTATTAATGCTAATACGGTTATTTAATTTTTTTGAAATCTAAATAATTGCTACAAAAATTTTTGTCGTGAAGATGATATCTACATATAAATAACTAATTTATTTCACTTTGTCAAAATAAGAATATTAAATCTATTACGAGATATGATATAACAGAATCTGCATCTTAGCTGGAAAAGCTTAAATTAAGCAAGTCACTGATAGCGAACATTGCAAAAAGCAGAGGTGAAAGTACAGCAAACGGGTTTAGAAAATTATTTCAATAGGAAATTAATACGACATGTGAAACTGATTCGAGGCTGACATATCAATGAAAAAGTGGATATTGCTGTTGATAATTCTACGCTACTCTTCCCGCGCGACGACAATAAGAAAAAAGTTGTTTGCTTGATTTAACGCTTTATCGAACAATATGTACGTACTTAATAATCCGTAGATAGCGTTATCTACATATGAAACGCGGCAGTCCGAGCTAATCCGAGAAGTGCAAAGATTAAAATAGAGCAAACCATGATCATAATTCCAACTTTTCCAACAAATAATGAAGCCCATAAAACAAAAGTTTAGAAGTTTTAAGTAATTTAAAAATTATTCATAAATATTATTACATTTTTCACTAAAACTTACAATTTAAAAAGTTTAATAATTTAACTTAATTATTGAAGAACTTAAAAAAATTAAAAACTTAATTTTTTTAAATTTAGAATAATTTATTAGAAAAGACAGATTTTTTTAAAACTATTATTGCAGTGAATATTTCTCAATTTTATATAATTATTTTTATAATATTTCTTTTCGTCAGAAAAATCTGCTTCAAGAAAACAGAGTCAAGGATCGCGATTATATAACACTCTCAACTTTCGCAGTTTTTCCGACAATTCTTTAGTCCACGTGAATGAGAGAACCAATCGAGGCTTTAATGCGAGGCAATCGCATAGAGAAGAACGGAGCAATCGGCAGTCAATTATCGCAAATACATATTATTGCCGATCGGCGCATCATGCATCTCTGAAGAGAATTCGATAGTTAGCTTTCTGCCCTTTCATCTGGCAAATTGCACGTTAGAATCAGCCTCGTCCTTACAGATCATATGCGCACGTAGTTCCCACAGGACCGAATCACGCAAATTAAAAAGAACGCCGCTCCGAAGTACCATCCGAAAGCCATGATTATGTTAATCTGGCTTGATGGACCGCGTGACTATGTACGATAGATATTTAATCTCCATTTACACGTTTTGATCACAATTGTGAAGTACAAATGAGAGACACCGAATGTACCGAAATTATGAAAAATTCCGAAATAAAAAAAAAGAGCAATATAGATTCCGGCAGCTTTCTATAGTTATATTTTCTATAATTATATTTTCTAGCCCGTTGAAATTTAAATTTGTAATTATATTTACATTCTGAATAGAGTCGTGTGATGTATGATTATTGATTTCGATATATGTATAATAATCGATAATTTATTGATAATGATGATTCATAAAGAAGGAAACAATGAATCGTGCGAAACCGCTTTTATCTCTTTTCATAAAGCTTTGATGAAATAGGATTAAAACATTAAGTAGAAACGTGTGATTATTATGTTCTCCGAAATGACGTACAACATTGCCATATTATAATAACAAATATTCGACGATGCATCCCTCCTGCTTTGCATCACAGAATAAATAAACGGATCCTCTTTTCCCGGCAGCATGCGCTTTGCCTTTGAATAACGAGATGCCCAGACGAAATTTGTGGAAGTTATAAATGTTCAAGACTAATTTTGCTTTCGCACGTTACACACATGCATAAAGACAATGCATTTGATTATCCTGAAATATGATCGTTAAAAGCAAGAAAACATCGAGTATCATCTCAAAAAAACATTTCAGAATACGTCTCTTGAATGACGGGATGTTGATGACGCCATTGACGGAAAAAAGTTCTACAGAAAAAGAAAGAGAGAAAGAGAGAGAGAGATTACACGATAGAGGTTTACGTGAGACTTCTCTTTCCTTATGTGAATCATTAATTGTATCGCGAAGCAGTTCAGGTCTTGCGAGCATGACAGTGATAATTTTGAAATGATAAGCTCGACAAATACTGACTCGTATTAAATGCATCCCGAGATAGAGCCGATTAGAAAATCGGTTAAACCGTCATCTTCATTTTATGTAATTCGTAAGCGCTCATTAATTTTAATTGTAGTTGCCTGTAATAATTTTTAATCTTTCTAGCTTTATCGCAGAACCAACATACTCGCATCATTATAAATGAAAATGTAGGTTATCGAAATTTTTTTTCTCGAGCTCTCGTTAGAGCTTGTCGCCATCGATCATAAATCATTAATTGAGAACATGATATTTTACACAACAGCCTGATTTTATATCAATTAATTGATTTCGAAAATACTAACTTGCAGCTTCGAACATTTAGATTAGCTAATTTTTATTTTGAAGACGAAATATAGATAATAATTGACTAAATATGCCGGAGAATGAAATTTAAGTTAATTCATTATCTTCGCGAGGTTGTTGCCTTCCAGTCTACGTATCTTATATTTTACTGTGGGATATATTCTGCGAATTATTATCTGTACTCATCTGAAAAGTGAAAAAATGAAAAAGAAAGAGGATGATCACGAAGAAATCGACAACGTCACGAAATGAGAGAGAAAAAGATTAACCGCGCGCTGATCGAAACTTCTAAGATTCCGAGACAGCCGCCGACATCTTCGAGGGATCTTCGACGATCGATATCTCGAGTTTGCATACGTTTGCTCTTTCTTTATATGTTACACACGGACTTTGCACGTTTCTCTTTTGAGTGTCATAGCAGAGAAAGCTTTCTACGCGTCCTCGTTCGATGGCAGCGGCTGCGCCCGCCCGCAGCATTTCCCCGATTTTACGATTCCGATTGCTATTTTATGGGCTCTCTCTCCTAGAAACTGCACCCGTTGCTTCTCGTTGACTCTTTACGAGAGAGGAGCAACGGACCGCGAGTATGAGATACGGCCGTAAAAGTCGAGGGACGTCTTTCCTAACGGATTCTGCGCCTTGATATCCCTCCGCTCGCTACATCCCCGCGGCCGCATCATCGTCCTTCGCAGGCGGACACGTTGTTCAACCTTGTACTCCATAACCATTCACAGAAAGTGCGAAAGCCGACAAGCGCGCACGTGTGCGCTCCGAGACTTGAATGACGTCCGAACTCGTCGACAGATTATACAAATACCGAGACATCCGTCGTCAAGGATGTCTCGACACGATCGGCGATATTGAGCTCTTTTGAAATTATTCAATTAAAAAAAAAAACACATTCGTAGCCGCTAATTCTTGATAGGACAAAAATTACAAGAGCGTTTTTATGGTATGCGATATCTTAGCAAAAATACCGAATCTGATAACATAATTATTAAATACTTAGCTATTCCGATCTCTGAAGATATTTTTATTTTGCCTGACTTTTCATATTTTCGAAGTAAATATCCAAAAATTCATATCCAAATTTTAGCGTGAGAAAGAGAGAGAAAGAAAGGTATCTGTTATAAAAAATATCAAAGAAATAAAATAGTCAAATTAACTCATAAGTGCATAATCTCAATTTTCGAGAGAACAGAAAAATATATAATGTAATGGTAGATATAGTAATAGTTAACATAAATAACTGAATCTTTTTTCTTCTCGACTATACCTATACATAAATCAATCTAAAAGAGGAACAACTTAATTACCTAATTTATTCCAGCGCGATACCGATCAGTGAATTTAGGGTCATGTCACTTTCCTCTCGGCAACTCGATACGATGTTTACGATAATCACGAGATTTCTTCAGCGTGGCACGCCGGTTTCGATAGAACGAGGGATAACGATGTAATCGGCCTTTTTTATTGCCTCGCACTTTATTGTAACATAAATCTAACGCGCGCGGTATATATATCGAAGTCACAGCGATCATCGGAAGCCTCATTCCGAGAGCTTCATTAACCCACTTAGACGAAGCGGCCGAGAGTTCTGCGGGACTCATTACGTGCGTTTTCTCGAAACGATGACGAAATACACCGAGAATCTCGTAGTTGAATATCGCTGTGAGTTAGGAGCGGGAATTTCCTTTTTCAGATATCATTCTTATGTATACCTGCGATCGGCATTCTGCAGCCCTGCCAAGAATGTGCGGTCAGCTGGCATAGGAAAACCGCCACGTGCGACCTGGTTCCCTGCACTTTCCCGACAGAATCTTTGAGAATAGACACCAACACTAAACTCGTTGCCTTTTCCTAAGTCGTAATCTTATCTTAAAGTAGAGGGATCGCAAAGATAGAGTTAATCAGGCTTTAGCCCTATAATCGTCTTTCGTGTAATCGAGCCCTGGATTTTAAGAGATTAAGTTTTCACTTATTCTTCCTTACTGTCATTTATATCGCTTCTAGAAAACTGACGTGACTATTCTCGTAGGAAAAAAAGAGACGACTTAAAATCTGTTCAAAAGAGAACAAAAGAGACACTCTCTTGTGGAAAAAAAAATATATAATATATATATTTAGAAAAATTAAGTAAATTACAGAAAAACATGTAAAATATACAGCCTTACCGATCGCGTGTTGAATTGTTACCGTACCGAATGAGGAGTTTCAGTTAACCGCGTCGTCTTACAAACGCATTTACTCGTTACTTTTCCATGGTGCAGTTACTGTCTTCGACAAGTAAATACGATCGAGCGGTTGCCTAAGGCGCGCCGATCCAGTGAATGTCCGTACGTAGGAGTCGCATTCCACGGCAAATGCATTAGAATTGCTATTCTCATTCCGCCGATTTTACAGGCCTTACGACCGCCTGGCGCGGCCGACCGCGTTACCGCAACTCCTCGCGAAATTAATTCCCGCAAATGTTTCCATTAACTCGCATCGAGTCGCACTGCGGATCGGACACGACGACAAGATCGCGATAATCTTCTTCCAATTAACTGTGAATCGGAAAATTACATTTGATTGACCCGGAGTCATATAGCGATTACTTTCTATTGTGATGTCACATTTTCACATCATATAATTATTAACAATATTATTTCCAAATCTTATAAAACTTTTGTGAAAATTTTATTCAAATCCAATATTGTATTATCTCTGTTAAATTTCCTCGCACTTAAAATGACTCGATTTTGTCGGGACCATTCTGTATTCCCGCGGCGCCGAACCATGTAACAATTTGACACTCTCTCGTGCAAAATGCCAGGCTCGCGCATTATGCAATTATCAATTGAGGCGATCGTATTTCATCGCGACGACGGGGTCGAGGCTCGAAAATTTAATCGACTCGATCGGGCACGCTTCAACACAATACGTCAATTAGGGGAGGAAGGCAATACAAGAGGCGCTCGAGGCGCTTTGAAATCTCGCGTAAATTGCGGTCGGCGTGCAACGCGCAAAAAGCGATCGCCGAAGAAGAATGGGCGGCTGCGCCGCAATCGGTCGGTTGTTATTTAACATTGTTGGCCCTTATCTCGACGTCTCTTCTCTTGCGCGAGTTTTAAACCGTACCCGGCATTTTAACGCGACGACACATAACAGTATCGCGTTCCCCGGCGCTTTACTATGCACTCATTCATTATTCATACATTGCTAAAACTCGGCTTGCAACGTGAATGCACGCGTCTCGTCGTGGCGAAAATTCGAAGGTTCGACCTCTCTCATTGCTCCCTCTCCCCTTTTATGCCCGCTCCGTGACTTCATTGACTAACGGATTGTGTCTACATCACTGTTAAGATAAAAACGCGATGAAAGGAGTATATTAAAAAATATCGAGCTAGAATTTCTTTTGACAATACTTGGTTCTTTGAAAACTAAAAACAACAGTTTTATAATTGCGCTATCAAAATTATTGTAAAACTGTTTATCTTTAGAATATTCCTTCTTTTCCAGTTTTAGTGAGTTTTATAATCATATGAGTGTGTGATGTATTAATTATGAAATTTTAAATCATATATTATAAACTGACAGAAAGGAAAAATAGGCATTTCAATAATTATATCTATAACTAATAATTATATCTATCGTATTTGAATTTAATTGCGACGCAGATTTTAATCATGAAACAAAAGTCAATTACTTTTTCAAAGATCGATTCCAGTAATAACTTGATGTGTCACTCTCAAATAACTCCACTATCATGAATGAGTTATATTTATCCTATTCGTTTTTTTTTATCTCGCGGAAATATTTAAAAATACTTCAACAATTAATTTCGCGATTTGCTGAGTACGATTTCGGTGCGTATAGATGTGGAGTTATTGGGTGCATTCGAACGTTTACCTCATAGATTTAATTTAGTCATCCATTTTATGAAATTTGATGGCTTAATAAAATAAGTGTTCTAACATATAATATAAATTTTATGCAGGAAAATTGAATTCCGATTTAAATCTAATACTCTATATTTAATATTGTTCGCGCCGCGCCACTTGATTACAGCGTAATAGGAAAGCTATATTTGTCTCGGATAAAGTTACGCAATAATACAACTGGTAAGGTAACCCTTATCGAAAAAAAAATTGAATTTCTATGAAAAAATTTCAGAGCACAATACACGATATATAATTGAAATCTATCTCACGTTGTGCGTTTTAATTTAGTTTTTATTTACGTTGCGTTTTTTATTTTATAATAAAATCCTGATGTAATTTAATTCGCGCGTATACTTTGTTCTATTTTTTTTCTAGCAGAACCAAAGAAAGATCTCAAGAAAAAAAAAAAAAAAAAAAAAGATGAATTGCGTTGTTTGAAACTATTCTGCGCAGTTTCACGCTATTATAGCATTACCTTACTGCGCTTCGCTTCGGATCACATTTCAGCTCGCGATGCACCGTTGAATGACAGCGTATCGCGTATCGTTGACATCGCATTAAAGTTCCAGAGTTAATGACATGTTCGCGGGGCGGGGGGGAGGGGGGAGAAGCGCAATCAGCTGATCGAGCCAGCTACCGATCATTGCACCAGTCGACAGGTATGTCGCACATTGTTATGTGAGGCCTCGCTCTATCATTATCGACTGGATACCGTTCGTAAATATATTATCCGCTCGTTCGTCATTACGAACATAGATGTATAATGTTCACGGTAGCTGCAAATTGCACGGTGACAGCGGGAATGCGTTTGCTCCGGCGTTCTCGCCACGCTATTTAAGCTAAGTAGATCATTAGTCGTGCATCCCGTTATCGCGTGCGATGAGTCACGTCACGAAGGGACAGACTTTTTTTTTTACATACGACAAATCGACTGCGACATTCCGCGAGCGCTCGCTTAGCCTAATGCACCTCGTCCGTTATTTGTCAAAAAGAATGTCTTTCTGAAAAATTCATGCGTATATGAGAGCATCGAGCGTATTCATCATGAATATGACAGTAATCGTTAAGAATAATAAGACAATGCTTAGAAATGTCTTTTTTTTCTCGATGATTGTCAGATTTATCAAGGAATAACTAAAGTCAAAGAAAAGTACAAAAATTTATAAAATTTAATCTAAAGAATCGACATAATTTTTATTATATAACATTAATAGAATATAAAAAAATAAATATATAATATAATGATATAAAAAGGGCGTGTAAATGTAATAAAGACTTCGTCTTAAAATAACATGTGGTAAGAAGTGCAAATTTCTCAATCTCGCTTCCGCGTGCAATAATATTCATAAAAACCTGTCTTACTTTCTCAAGTCAAACACGACGCTGAATTTTTTCATCGACGATCTAATTTTAAACTAATTAGATAATAATAAACTGGTTTACCTAGATTATACTCTTATCTATATAATCTTAGACAAAGCAAAAAGAATCTAGTTAGATGTATTCAACGCTGACCAGACCTGGAGCGGTAGTCGCCTCCCGCTCGAGCATCTGGTGATCGGCTGTCGCGAAATAAGTCGAGGCGAGCACGTGGCTGAGAGCCTACGGGACACGAGGAAGTCCGGTCTGGTAAGCCGAGATGACGTTGAGATTCAGCAGCATTCGGCTCGTTAACTTCGTCCACAACGATTGTCCGTGTCGGCCAACGCTTAACGGTTACGTTACGCGTTCTCTTTGTTTTGGATTCCGCAAGCTGTCAGCCGTCCCGACCGGCACAAACGCCATAATTTCCATTTCCCAGTGGCCTTGATAGACCCCCCTGGCACAAGTGATCGGACTGCATTCCAACAGCAGCCGCGCGCGAGGAACGTCCGTCGACGGGCGTGCGCCGCGATTAACTACAATAGCGTGGCAGAAGCAAAACTGTATCGATCTTCTCGATATTTTGCGGCCAACATCACCGAACGAGCGAATTTACAACCGAGGACCGAGCGCATGAAGTAGCATATCCACAACCTACCCTGTTTAATAGCCAAACTTGCGAATTTGTCCGAGTGAAAGAAAAATCCGCGGTTCCTGCAACATAAAATATTTGATCTCGTAATGTATTATACTAAACTGCAAATTTTACATTATGTATAATATTTTTTTATATAATTTATAATATTATTATAATATTATATGTGTGCCAACGCGAATCAATTTTTTCAGAATTTCTGAAATTATACATTTAAATGTAAGTTAACTTATATATCAAAGATACTGTAAAGGCAATCCACAGACACACATTAGAAATTCATAAAAGAATGTAGATCTTCAGATTACTTAATATGTTAAAAAAGTAACGTTGTACCTTTTACTTCAAACGGGTTTTGATGACTTCTGACATCACGATCTAGTTGCTACAAAAAAAGGTAATCCTCTCTGAGAAGGAAGCGTTTACAAGAGTACCTTGTTAATCTACCATACGTGCCTCTCATGCATGTACGAGCATGATACCCACAATTATATTATCAGAGCTTACATCCGCGAGCGTTAAAGCGACTATTAAAAACGCATCGAGTATCATCGCAGAATTATTAGCGATCGACAAATATATAAAGATGCTCGATGATCTAACACGGGCTAATTTTAGCACCATCGACAAGAGATTATTAATAATGGCCAGGACCCGCTGTCGCTGCCGATTGGGAGTAACAAATGTTGCGTTATCAATAAGACACCCAATTACGACTGAATGAACCGTAATGTAGTGACACACACGGCAATCCGGTTGCCACCGGCTGTTCTATGCGCGAGTATAATTTCACTGACACGAAGAGATTCACGACCGGAATAATTGAACCACCATTTTTGGAATCTTCTTCGGTGTCAAATCTAAATTAGAATTTATTATCTTTACAACACACACACACATTTTGTTTTCTATCTGGTTCCTTACTATTCGATTAGCAAGTAGCAAGTTTCTTTGCATGCCAATAAGTTAAATTTTATTCCAACGCGACAATTGCTACGTGTCGAGGAATATATCATTCCGCCTGTGATTTGGACTTTAGAGATTTAATGTATGTAACGGCCAGGTTCATTACTCTAAATAATTACGAGACGTGAAGCCATAAAACACGAAAGCAGGTCACGGACAGAAAAAAGGTTCCAAAAAAGTTTCATCGTCCGTTCCGCATGCACTCCTCTTCGATCACGCGGAATAAAATGCAATTATTAAATCGCATCGCGGTTGTAATTCATTACACGGCGCGGTCGCATAATTACTTCCGCCGAGTCGGGTCCGCTCTCAACGGGATTTTACGCGCTTCAAAATTAATGATCCGAAATAAATTTCATAACCATCCATGACTGAAGTAAAATTAAAAGGAATCCCGCGAAGTAGTACCGATATTTGTATTCGTTTCTCTTCGACCGCGTGCAATGTAATATATTGCCGTCAAAATTTCGCGCCTTATAATTATATATGTTAACGTTTCGAGATTTTTTAGTTTAATTTTTACTATTAATTCAAAAATTAATTAAGCTAAATGATAACTTTGAAGTTTGATCATCCGTACATCGAGAAACGATGATTCACGGAAGAACGAGATGCACGCACGTAAATAGAGCTATAAACAAAACGCGTTTATCGATTTTTTCAGAGCTATAATATTACGCCATTCTCGGTGGCACTTTACGATCTTGCGTTAGCAAGCCTTGTTACTCTCGATTACTCAGAATCCATCGTGTGATTACGCTACGCGCCTTTTTTATTCTTATAAATTACTCATCCGTTATTAAGACCTGTTATTTACGCAACCTGCGTCGAACATTCCGCCAACTATAGGTATGGCAATAGATCGGAATGCAAATAATTATGCGAACAGTATGTCGCATAAATTACACGGGCGCATTATTCATTCGCTGATCGAGTACTGCAAAAAAAACTTGCGAGATCTCGCCGCATAGCGTTCTAAGTGGAGAAACTTAGACTAAAGAAATTAATTTACTATGTTAATATAGGCGTCGTGAGAGAAAGATGTTTCGAAGAGAGGAAAAGAAAGTACACTTTGAAAATTTTGCCAAAGTCTTCTCTTCTCTCTTATGTTTGGAAAAGATTTTAACGTCATAAATATGTGCATAAAACATAATTTTATTGGCTTTTAAAAAGTACCAATATTATTGTTTGATTATCGAGATTGTTAAAATATTATCTCATATCAAAATATTTTTTCGCAAAAAATTTACGCAGTAGAATCAATTCACTGCTTTTCTCAGCATCTCAAGAATTACATTCTCATTTTCAGGTTCGTTTGGAGAGTATCGGTGCAGAGGATATTGTGGACGGTAATCCTAGATTGATTCTCGGTCTTATCTGGACCATTATTCTGAGATTTCAAATACAAGAGATCGAGATCGACGTGGACGAAGAGAATGACAGCAGCGAGAAGAAATCTGCCAAAGATGCTCTGCTACTCTGGTGCCAGAGAAAGACAAATGGCTATCCCGGCGTCAATATTCAGGACTTTACCGGTGAGTCGAGTTCTCTTGCATATGATTACGCGGCATGAATATTCAATCTTTGAATGTCGCAAAAAAGTTTGAGAAAATCTTGTGTGATATTTACGAGTTTAGAAAATATTTACCATAGTCTTGCACATACCGCATATTCGTCTACAAATTTTATTCTATATTTTTTGAACGTTTAATAATTCGACGGACGTATTTGAGTAATTTATATAAATTTATATATACAGGATATCTGATAATAATTGCCCCACTCATCGTGGAGCGGGTTAAACCGAGTAGAAAAGTCCTCTACCGTTTTGCGATCTTCGCAATAATTAATGACAAATTATTTATAAAAGGTTGGCCAATTCGCGCGAATATAAGCGCGGGGCAAGAAGAGACATAAGCGTGTATAATACGAAAATCATTGCCAAATATCATAAATATTGCAACACAATGTCAATCTCATCAATTTAATTAATTGAATGATTTTGATATAACAAGTACAATTCGTTTAATTGCTAACGAGCATGCTACATTATGTGCAGTATGCTCAGAGAATGAAAGCGATTCCGTCACTTGCCAATCTGAACACGATGCGATAAAGTTGCGATCATTTCTCGAAGTAATTTTGATTATTTAATTGAAATAAAGACGATGCGTTGCGTAAAGTTTACAATGCCGATTGTATTAAACGCGCATTCACACGCAATCGATTCGCAGCGCAAAACTCTTTAACATTGCAATTTGTCATATATGTAATTATATAAAATTTAATCGACTAATAGTTGTATGAATATTAAAATTGCTATTTAGAAAGGGAATAGAGATGGTAAGATGCAAGCAAGGGTTTTCTTAGCATATGTATTAATGTGTATTAATTAATCCGCGCGGAGTCATCGCTTGGTAGCCAAATCATAGTCATTCTATTATTATAGTTCAATAAAAAAATCGTAGTTTGGGAGATGCATTGACACGTCTCACGGTTTATCGGTGGCATGCCGAATTTCTTGACCTAAATACTCCACGCGGACTCCTCGGGCGATGACCAATAATCAAAGTCGCTCGATTCTCTGATCCAATAGAAAAGAGAGATTCGTGTCTTACTGGCGTTCTCGATTTTCTTCTCGTATCCTTCTTTATCCTCCTCGCATCCTTCTCGCGTTATCTCTAATTGTTTTGAAAAGGCACGCTCGAGCGAGCTCTGCTCGTATCCTTCTTTATCCTCCTCGCATCCTTCTCACTCTAATAAGGCATGCTCGGCGAGCACCACTCGAACTCGGTACGCAGAAAAAACGTAAAACAAAATATTGTTGATACTTTTTTCGACGACCTTCAATTGTTTCGGTAAAAAAAATTTATTTCATACATTTTATTTACTCACACACGCGATTATAACGTCGGTGTAGTTCCATTCATTTTCTACGAGCGTAGAAAATAAATGTATATACATCATTTATCGCCCCGCGCTTATATTCGCGCGGATTTGGCCGATCTTTTTTAAGTAATTTCTCATTAATTATTGCGAAGATCGCAAAACGGTAGAGGACTTTCCTACTCGGTTTAATCCGCTCTACCTGCATACAATGGGTGGGGCGATTATTACCGGACACCCTATATAAATATATTATATGTATATAAATTGTATTTTTCTTTTTCATAAAATTATATAGTTGAAAGTATAAGAAAAATTCAAAATATAATATTCTAAATTTTATACAAACAGGGTCCTGGAGAAGCGGTCTTGGTTTCAATGCTCTCATACATGCTCATCGACCAGACTTGGTCAATTGGTCGGAATTGCAGCAAAACAAGAACATCGATAATCTCAATTATGCCTTCGACGTTGCCAACTCAGAACTCGGCATACCGCGGCTCTTGGATGCGGAAGATGTGGACACGGCCAGACCCGACGAGAAGTCCATTATCACTTATGTTGCGTCTTATTACCACACGTTCGCCAGAATGAAGAACGAGATAAAGAGCGGCAAGAGGATAGCGAATGTACGGCCACTTTAAAACTTTATTCAATATGTATGGAGAGAACTATGAAACAAAATATATTTAAAAAATCTAAAGATTCGATATATATCTCTCTCTGATAATTTTGTTTGAAAATTATATTAAAATCAGAAGATATATATCTAGAAATTCCAACCATATTTTATATGAATTGGAGAAAGAATCTTAAAATTTTAAAAAATTTAAATATCTTCTATCTCTGTAAAAATGTGTCACAATTTAAATATCCACATATTTCAGAATTAAAATATTTTATATTTCGAAAAGAGCTACAAAAAATTCAGGAATTTAAAAATTAATTAAATTAAATTGAATTGAATTGAATAACTCGACTACAAATTTTTATTTTTTCTTTCGTATTTGTACAGATCGTTGGCCAAATGATGGATGCAGACAAGATGAAGATTCACTACGAGAAGCTAACGACCGACCTTCTCGAGTGGATAAAGATGAAGATCGAGGTCCTAGAGAGTCGCAGTTTCCCGAACTCGCTCGAAGGTATCCAACGGGAACTCCTAGCCTTCAAACAATACCGAACCGTGGAGAAACCGCCAAAGTACAAGGAACGGTCCGAAATAGAAGCATTGTACTTTCACATAAACACCCGATTAAAATCTCTGAACCAGCCAGCGTTCACTCCGCAGGAAGGCCAGTTGATTCACGATATCGAGAGAAATTGGGTGGAGTTGGAAAGAGCGGAACACCGTCGCGAAGTTGCCCTGAGAATCGAGCTGTTGCGACAAGAGAGGCTTGAGCAATTAAATTATAAGTTCGAGCGAAAGAGCGTACTCAGGGAGGGTTATCTGAAGGAGATGATCCAGGTGTTAACGGACCCTCGATATGGCAGCAATATGGCGCAAGTGGACGCCACAGTGAAGAAACACGAAGCCATCAGCGCCGACATCTTAGCGCGTGAGGAACGCTTCCACGATCTGACGAATATGTCCGAAGAGCTTGTGCGAGAGAACTATCATGGCCTCGAGAGAGTCCGTAGCAGAGAACAAGAGGTCTTGCAGAGATGGAAAGAACTGCTGACTTTGCTAGATAATCACAAATCCAATCTAGTCGCGCTAAGCTCCTTGATGAGTCTGATGAGAGAAATCGACACGACTCTAGCTTCGATCCAGGAGCTTCAATTGAATTTCCAGAGCACCGACGTGGGTCCGCATTTGTTAGGAGTTGAGGATCTCCTACAAAAGCACAGTTTGCAGGAGCTGCAAGTGACGGCTCTGGGCGAAAGCCAGAGGCGACTCGGTAGACAGGCTGCTCAACATATGGCACAGCCACAAAATAAGGAAGTGCCATTATTGCAGCAAAAACTGGAACTGCTGAATCGCACCTACGACGAACTCGTGGAGAACAGTAAGGAGCGCAAGGCTAGGCTGGAGGATGCTCGAAACTTTTTTCACTTTCTTCAAGATCACGAGGACGAGGAGTCGTGGCTAGTGGAGAAGCAGCGAATCTGCAAGGCTGGCATTTCCGCGAAAGATCTACGAGCCGTGATATCGTTACAGCAAAAGCATAAGGCCCTGCAGGACGAGATAAAGGTGCGCAGACCGAAATCCGAGCAGCTCTGTGACGCCGGCAGAAAATTGATAGCCGACAATCACCCGTCGGCACTGGAAATACAAAATCGAATAGACTCGTTGCAAGAACATTGGAGAGTCTTGGAAGAACTGGCGGCGTTGCGGAAGAAGCAGCTGGACGACGCGGCCGAAGCGTTCCAGTTTTACGCCGACGCGAACGAGGCGGACTCGTGGATGAATGAGAAAATGGCATTAGTCGCTTCCGAGGATTACGGAGTGGACGAGCCAAGCGCTCAGGCTTTGTTGCAGAGGCACAAGGATCTGGAAGGCGAACTGAACGCTTACAGAGGTGACGTGCAATCTCTGAATGCACAGGCGGAGAAACTTATAAAATCCGGCATCTCCACTCTAGAATTAACTGCCGATCCGGAACCGGTCGCCGAATTGGAACAAGAAGAGTGGAGCAAGGAGATCAGACTGGTGCCGCAAGATGAGTGGGTGGACGAGGTAGTTGAACGAATGGAGCCGAGAACTGTTCATGAGGATAGAATGGTCCCGCAAGTAAAGAGTTTATACCCGTTCAACGGTCAAGGTATGCACATGGCGAAGGGCGAGGTGATGTTTCTGTTAAATAAGACGAATCCGGATTGGTGGAGCGTCAGAAAAGCCGACGGTACGGATGGATTCGTGCCGGCTAACTACGTCCGCGAGATTGAGCCAAAGATTGTGCAGGTGCAGGTACGCAAACTCGATAAAATCAAGACAACGCAACGTGTAAAGAAGACGAAGATGGTCAAGCAAGTGGTTCCAGTTCGACGATTAAAATCAATCAAATCTACCGTGAAACCGATCAAACGAAAGACGATGAACGATGGCGACAGCGTGGAGAAGCGACAGAAGAAGATCAATGATACTTATAGCGAACTGCAGGAACTCGCTGTGAAACGTCACGCATTACTGGAGGACGCCATCAGGTTCTATGGTTTTTATCGAGAATGTGACGACTTCGAGAAATGGATAAAAGACAAGGAAAAGATGCTAAGAGTCGAGGATCCTCACGACAACGTCGAAACGGCGAGGAGAAAATACGAAAAATTCTTAACGGACTTGTCAGCTTCCGGGAAACGAGTGGAGGCAATAGATGCAGCAGTTGACGAATTTGTCCGTCAAGGCCACAGTCAACTGGACAAGGTCAAGGCCAGACAAAGGCACATTCATCAGCTGTGGGATCATCTAAATTGGCTGAAGGCGCAGAAAGAGAAAAGCTTGGAAGGTGCGTCAAGCGTCGAATTGTTTAACAGAACCTGTGGCGAGGCTCACGATTGGATGTTGGAAAAAATCACTCAGTTGGACACGGCCGAACTTGGACCTGATTTGAAGACTGTACAAGCTCTACAGAGAAGACATCAACATTTAGAACGAGAATTGGCACCAGTCGAGGAAAAGGTAAAATATTTTAGCATTTTTTTCGGATAATAAAAATAATAGAGAGAATATTATATCTTAATTCTCATTAATTCTAATTTTATTCTTACAGGTACGAAAAGTGAACTTGTTAGGCAATAGTGTCAAAAATTCGTATCCGCACGAATGTAACAACGTCAACGTGAGACAAAACGAGATCAAGGAACTCTGGAACAAAGTCCAGACGAAGGCCAAGGAGCGACGATCTCGTTTGGAAGACGCAGTCGGTCAACAAATATTTATGAATAGCTCGAAGAACCTGATTAACTGGGCTACAGATATACAAGAGATGATGAAGGCCGAGGAACCAGTCAGAGATGTAGCCACGGCCGAGCAGCTCAAGAAACAGCATATGGAACTCGGAGAAGAAATACGAACCAAAGAAGATGAGTACGTAATTTTATATTCAATTTATCAAAAAATTCCTATTCCTAAAATTATATAAATAAAATATATTACAAATTTATTAAACTAATTTTTATAAAACGATATTATTTTATCGAAAATTTTATATAGTAAATAATTACATAGAATTTCTTTAATAAATTACAATAGAATTTCTTTAATAAATACAATTTTTATGAATTATATTTTTTGTGCGCTTATATAGATTCCGTGAAGTCGAGGATCTCGGTCGAGAACTGTTACGTCGTAATCCGAATTTGGCGGACGTACGCGAACGTCTGGATAAATTAAATGGATTATATCCAGCGGTAATGGCCAACTGGACGACAAAGGAGGAATGGCTACGACAATGTCTGGAATTGCAACAATTTAATCGGGAAGCCGATCAGATCGAAGCTACTAGCAGTTCTCATGAGGCTTTCCTTGAATTCACCGACTTGGGCGAATCTTTGGATGATGTCGAGGCTCTATTGAAGCAACATGAAAAATTCGAGAACACTCTTCACGCGCAGGATGACAGATTGAAGGCATTTAGCGACACCGCCGATAAGTTAATTGCCCAAAATCACTACGACAAAGATTAGTAAGTATCAGATCAACAACGATTAATTGGTGACTTAAGAGTAAATATCATATCAAAACTCTCTCTCTTTCTTACGAAATATGCCAAAGTCATAATTAAAAAAATTTTTTAATAGTAATTTTTTAATTCAACGTTAATGAAATTATATAGCTCTTTCTATATAAATCTAATTTAAATCTAGCATCAACGAAAAAAGAAATCAAGTACTAGCCCGTCGTATGGCAGTAAAGGACGCTGCTCAACGCCGAAGATCGGCCTTGAATGCGTCCGAGCATTACCAACAATTCTCAGCCGAAGTGGATGACTTGCGCGATTGGTTGGGCGACAAGATGAAGACCGCAGCCGACGAGAGTTATCGCGATTTGAATAATCTCGAGCGCAAACTGCAGAAGCACGAAGCTTTCGAACGAGAATTACGTGCTAACGAAGGACAGTTGAGAGCAGTCAACAAAGCGGGCAAGGCGCTGATATCTGAAGAAAATTATAGATCGGACGACGTGGGAAAAACCTTGAAGGACCTAAATGATCAATGGGACCGACTCGTAGCATTATCGCTGGAGAAAGGTCGTAGACTGCGACAAGCCGCTTCGCAGCATGGATACAATCGCACTATGGAAGATGCCAGGTTGAAATTGGAAGAGATAGAGAGCTGTTTGCAGAGTAAGCAAGTAGGCCTGGATCTCCGTAGTTGCAAGGAATTGCTGAAAAAACATCAGACCCTCGAGAGCGACATGTGTCAGTGGGAGCAGAAGGTGGACGATCTCGTAGCCATGGGTCAGGAGATGGCGCATGAAGGTCACTTCGATGCAGTGAATATCCTGAAGACCAGTCAAGCCACGCAGAAAAAGTATGTGTGAAAACTGATTCCTTCGTTATCATTTAAATATATTCTCTTTATCTAATTAAATTGATCTTTTTAATAATCAAATTAATTCATTGCTGAAGTAAGCACGAATGATGATACGTACAGATAACACACGAAATTCATATTTACAGATTCCGCAGCCTAAAGGAACCGGCTAAGAAACGTCGAGAAGCATTGGAGGAGAGTCTGCGCTTCCATAAATTCGGCTTCGAGTTGGACGCAGAATTACAGTGGATCAAGGACCACTTGCCGCAAGCATCCTCGACGACGCTCGGACAAAATCTACACCAGGCCCAGACTTTGCATAAGAAGCACAAGAAGCTGGAAGCGGAAATCGCCGGTCATCAGCCTATGATAGATAAGACTTTGGCTTCCGGACAGGCGCTTATTGATCAGATTCATCCAGAGAAGAAAAAGGTAAATTACGAGAAATTCTTTGCCAAATAATAATTTTTCTCTTGTGGATTTGCATGATGATTGGAGATGACACGAGATTGGAGTAAGAAATTATGATTTTTGCACAGCTGGAACGTCTCGAAGAGTACTGGTTCTACAGAGGTAAGGTGGATGCACTGATGCATGGGAAATGTTGTCACAGAGTATCTGTCGCTTTTCTGTGTTAAATGTTATCAATCGCGCGTCTGAGTTCACGTAATTAATAAATTATTATTTTTATAGGATCTTAATTGTATTGGAGTTTTGTAGCGCTGTCTCTAAAACTGTATTTGTTATAATTGACTTGCAATACACGAAAACTCTTTCTATTACATTATAAAAAGTAATATCAGATATACAGCACTTCATACATACATAACAATTGTATAATAAAAATTTTTTATTTCGAAATATTATTTTAATTATATTTTGAAATATTGAATATTTAATATCGTGTGTGTCCAGAGTCAATTATATTAAAATATGTTCTTTTTTTTATACAGGGGTATTGAACGAGTATTTTAAATATAATTTTTTTATTTGTTTTTACTAAAGTCTTATTTGTTTTGCAGCTTATATCTATATTTCAAGTTAGGAATATAATATTAATATTAATAAATGATTTATATTTAATTCTAGTTGCAATGAGCTTATCGATTTTATTCCAGAGCTTAATAAATAAATCTCAAAAATTGTAAGGTAGAAAACGTATATGTATTGTGCATGCAAATGTTAAATAATATTTCTGCCACAGCAACGGAACTCTGGGCAGTGTCAGTATCATTGTCAGCATATTCCATGCTGAAATCGAAACTGAACTTTTAAAAACAATATGACCAATTAATTATTTAATGAATCATTAATTTGTATTTGTTTCGCGCGAGTAACATGTTGGAAATGTAATAAATTGAGCTATTATAGACGACTAATAAATAATCGATTATATCGATGCTTTTAATAGATTCAAGAACTATGCGATACTTTGGATGACGCATGGAGGGACTTGCAAGATAAAGCGGGAGAGCGTAGTAGAGCGTTGGATTTGTCCCTAAAAGCGCAAGAATTTCTTTTCGAAGCCGGTGAAGTCGAGAGCTGGCTGAACGAGAAAAACGACGTGCTAAGCTCCACCGATTACGGCAGGGATCGCGATGCCGCCACGAAATTATTGACGAAACACAAGGTATGTATTTGTGAAACGCAATATGAAACATGATATCAATAAAACGATTCTATTATTTCATTAATCTTCGGTAGAAATTTCTATATTAATTCATATTAATTTTCATAGTCAGTTGTGTTATATTGAAAATTCTGATTTATAATTTACAGGCTGTTGAACTCGAATTAGACACATACAATGGCATCGTGACAGAAATGGGACACACTGCTTCTACGATGATAAATTCAAAGCATCCCGACAGCAAGGCGATAGCCAACAAGCAGCAAGCAATCGTTCAACAAATGCGCGCTCTGCAACGGCTGGCTACCGTGAGGCAACAGCGTTTAATGGAGAGCATGTATCGGCACGAATATTTCCTAGAAAGCAGAGAGTTGGAGCAGTGGATCAAGGAACAAGAACAGGCGGCCGCGTCGGAGGACTACGGCCAGGATTACGAGCATCTGTTATTATTACAAGCGAAATTCAATGACTTCAAGCATCGAATAGAGGCCGGCTCTGAGAGATTCAATCAGTGTGAAGAATTAGCCAGAAAACTGATCGCGAACGAGAGTCCTTACATCCAAGACATCGAAAAACGTCAGGAACAATTAGGGTAAGTTTTTGGCTAACGATAGATTGATCACAAATTTTTTTATTTTTTTATCCTTATTTCTGCTATTTTAATACTTTCTTTATTACTTTTATAGAACATAAGTATCGCTTTATTTGCACGAAATAAATTAACAAGATGATGTAATTGGTATATAAAATAATATATCTCTCCCTCTCTCTCTCTCTCTCTTTTTCTTTCTTTCTTTTGTATATGGGGTACAATTCATATAAATTAATATCATAATGGTAACTGTATCTTTTAATATAGAAAAATCTATTTCTATTTTTTCTTGGTGTTGGGTCTCACTAACATTCTTTCTATGTACATATTCTATACAGATCCGACGAAGACGATCCGGTGTTTCAAGTACAAAAGCAACATACGGTAATGGAGTGAGTATACTTTGCTTGGTTGCGGAATAATTCATATACATTTATAAGTTTATACGTAATCATACTTAAAATAATTCACAATTTATATATCTTCTGTATGCAAATTTTTTGAAACCTTGCAATTATTATATCTCTAAATTCTTTATATTACTTCTTGGTTTTTAAAATCTCTTCAAATTTTTAAATTTTAGAGATTTCCTTTAAAATGTAAAAATTAGTATATATAAATTGATGAAATTTCTGCAAATTTTTAGATGCTTATTAATATTACATAAACAATAAAATTATTCACAATTTAATAACAGAATCCGGCTACTCCAGATTAAAAATTTTATATATAATTTTCTAAGGAGATAACAAAATTAATAATTCTGATTCATTCTTATTTACCAGGGAATCATGGCAACATCTGTTAGGTCTCATTCGAAATCGTGAACAGCGATTGCAGGCAGCAGGCGAGATTCATCGGTTTCATCGCGATGTGGCTGAAGCACTGTCACGAATACAGGAAAAAGAGGCTGCTTTGCCAGAGGATCTGGGTCGCGATTTGAATTCCGTTTTGGCGTTAATCAGACGTCACGAAGGATTCGAGAATGATCTAGTCGCACTGGAGGCTCAATTGCAAGTTCTAGTCGAGGATGCGTCCAGATTACAAGCTCATTATCCAGGCAACAACGCAACGCACATCGATCAACAGCAACGAATCGTCGTTATTCATTGGGAGGAATTAAAGAATAGATCCGCTCATCGAAGGGATCAGTTGCAGGCTAGCTGCGATTTGCAACGATTCCATGCTCAGGTATGCTTCTTATCACCCTGTTTATGTTTAATGGTTTACATTATTTCTAACGGAAAAAAAATATTCAGGCTAGAGACTTGATGAATTGGGCAGCTGGACTACGCGCTACGATGTCGACGGAGGAGAAGGTTCGAGACGCGGCCAGTGCGCAGACTTTGAAGGCGGAGCACGAGGCTCTGAAAGGAGAAATCGAAGCGCGGGAGGAAAATTTCAGTTCGGTGCTCGATCTAGGCGAGGCCATGGTGCAAACTGGTCACTACGCCGCTATGGTAAGAAATCCATTTATGGTAAATTCGTCCATAATAAGTCCATGTAATAAGTCCGTCAGAGATCTCTCGGCGTCTCATTCGCGAGTATCCGTTAATCACGACGATGTATTTTTCAGGATGTCGAAGAAAAATGCAATCAACTCTTGGACGAGCGACAAAAATTGCACACTGCTTGGCAGCAGAAAAAGGTGCACCTGGATCAATTGATTGACTTGCACTTCTTTTTGCGAGATGCCAAACAGCTCGACACTTTATCCAGCACTCAGGAGGCCGCGCTGAGCGGCGACAACTTCGGGGTCTCGGTCGAGGAAGTAGACGCGCAAATGAAGAAGCACAACGAGTTTGAAAAACTGCTGGTTACGCACGAGGAAAAATTAACGGCGCTGCAAGAGCACGGAAACAAGCTTTTAGCGCAAAATCATTTCGACTCGTCGACGATTGCCCGACGATTGAACGAGGTCATTCAAAGACGTGGAAAAATCCGAGACCTGTGCGACGTGCGAAGAAAAAGGTTGGAGGCCAGTCTATTGCATGCGCAGTTTGTCAGAGATGTGGGTGAGGCCGAATCTTGGATAGGCGAGAAGCAGAAGAAATTGGAAGCAGAAGCGTCGAAGGGTGAGGTGTCCAGTTTGGAAGACAAAATCAAGAAATTGCAGAAACATCAAGCATTCCAAGCGGAACTGGCGGCAAATCAAAGCAGAATCGAAGAGATCAAAGGTAAGGTTAATTGATAAATAAGTTGTAACTAGTACTTAATGCATGTAATTTTTTCGCTTGCATATCGGATTAATAATTAATTTATTTAAAATAGCAAAAGGAGAGACGTTATTAGCGCGAAAGCACCCGGCTAGCGCGGAAATTCATCAACAATTGGAACATCTACACACGTCCTGGCGGAAATTGCTATTGGAGTCTGGAAATCGGGGCAGAGGTTTGGAGGAAGCTCAAGATATCTTGGAATTTAATAATCAAGTGGAGAAGATCGAAGCCTGGATCAGAGACAAGGAAATGATGGTTCAAGCCGGCGATACCGGAAAGGATTACGAGCACTGTTTGAGCCTTCAAAGAAAACTCGATGATGTAGACAGCGATATGCGAGTGGACGATTCCAGAATAAAGACAATTAATGCTCTGGCGGATAAGCTTATAAAACAGGTAAAAGCTAAATCTTTAATAAAAAATTTTTTCGTACATTAACTGAAATGTAAATTTTACGACTGAAAAATATTTTTAATTATTATTTTGCTATTTTGAACAACAGGGTCGTGATAATGAATCAAAAGCAATTCAGCAGCGACGCGACAACTTTAACAATAAGTGGAAAGGTTTGCAAGGTGCGCTAAGCATGTATCGTGAAACATTAGCGGGTGCATTAGAGATCCATCTATTCAACCGGGATATAGACGATACAAACCAAAGAGTTATTGAGAAATCAGTGGCCATGAACACGAGCGACATTGGAAAAGACTTACCCGCTGTCGAACAATTACAAAGAAAACAAGAGGCTATGGAGCGAGACATGACAGCAATAGAAGGGAAATTAAAAGTGAGTGAAGAATGTGTTAACTTTTCATAAATTATTTTACTTCAAAATTAATAATTGAAATTAATAAATTTATTAATTTTATAATTCGAAATTGGTAAATTTATTAACTGTCAAATACAAAATTAATAATTTTATATGGAATAATTCGAATGGGGAACGATATTAACAATTAATAAATTTATTAATTTTGAGATTCGAAATTAATAAATTATATATAAATTATATATAATAATTAATAAATTATATATAATAATTAATAAATTATATATAATAATTAATAAATTATATATAATAATTATAATTTATATATAATTTAAAGTACAAATAATATTTTATATTTTAATTTTATTTTATGTCTTTTTTAGGAGCATAAGGCAGAGGCACGGAAGTTGTCGCATAAATATCCGGACAAGGCATCCGAAATAAATGGGATACTTTCCGAGCTCGAATCTAACTGGGATGATCTACAACGTCTAACTCGACATCGACGTGATGCTTTAAATCAAGCTTATACATTGCACAAGTTCCAAGCTGATCTGCACGAATTGGACATTTGGGTGGCCGATACTATCAAACGCATGGACGAATCCGAACCACCGAGTACGATATCCGAAGCTGAGGCTGTCCTAGAACTGCATCAAGAAAGGAAAGCGGAAATCGACGGTCGACAAGATACATTTAAAGGTCTGAAGGAACACGGTCAGAAGCTCCTATCGATCGATGAGGACATCAAAGATAATCTCGAGCATTTGGAAAAACTCAGACAGACATTGGGAAATGCCTGGGATGATCGTAGGCAGAAATTAACGCAAGCGCATCAGTTGCAACTGTTCAAGGAGCAAGCCGATCAAGCTGATAGCTGGCTGGCGACGAAGGAAGCGTTTCTCAACAACGACGATCTTGGCGAATCTCTATCGGGCGTGGAGACACTGCTGCGTAAGCACGAGGAGTTCGAGAAGATGCTGATGTCTCAATTGGGACGTATCGACGAGCTCGAAAAGTTCGCTAATGACATCCTATCGCGTGAACACGCGGACTCGGGTATAATAAAGCAACGAATCGCTTCCGTTTGCGCCAGAAGGGACAAACTAAAGAATAGTGCGACGGCCAGAAGAAAGAAACTTTTAGAAAGCCATGATTTGCACCAGTTCCTCAGGAATATATACGAAGTGGAAGGTTGGCTGCATCAGAAGCAACAGGTCGCGAGCGATGAAAATTATAGAGATTCCTCAAATCTACAGAGCAAGATACAGAAACATATCGCGTTCGAGAGTGAATTGATGGCGAACAAGGCGAGAGTTGCATCTGTGATCAACGAGGGTGAGGCGCTCATCGAAGAAAACCATTACGCCTCGAAGGAAATACAGGAACGTTTGGACGAGCTGGAGGCAGAATGGCGTCTTCTGCAAGAGACCAGTGAATTGAAGAAGAACCGGCTGAACGACGCGTATCAGGCTTTGCTGTTTGGCCGTAGTTTAGACGAATTCGAGACGTGGATGGACGAGGTGGAGACCCAGTTGCAATCGGAGGATCACGGAAAGGATCTTTCGAGCGTGGCGAATTTGCTGAAGAGACATACCAATCTGGAGAACGACGTGCTCGGTCACAACGAGGCGTGCGAGTCCATCAAGGAGACTGCTACTAGCTTCCAGAAATCGAATCATTTCATGTGCGACGAGATTCAAGAGCGAGCATTAGTTACGATAAACAGGTATCATAGTCTCCAGGAACCGATGCAGATACGCAGGGACAATTTAGAAGACGCAAAGTTGTTGCACCAATTCGCGAGAGACGTCGAGGACGAGTTACACTGGCTGTCGGAGAAGGAACCGTTAGCCGCAAGTAACGATCTCGGAAGTTCTCTTACTACAGTGAAGCGATTGCAAAAGAAACATCAAGCTTTGGAAGGAGAATTATTATCCAGAGAACCTGTAGTAGCTTCTTTGGTTAGCAGAGCAACTGTGATGATTCGAAGTGGACACTTCGCGGGAGACAAGATTGAAAAATTAATTAAAAAGCTGCAAGAGGAGTTATCGCATCTCAGAGATCTGGCGAGTGTCAGAAAATTGAGATTACTCGATGCTGTGGAATCGCAAACGGTAAGCAATTAAATGTACCTAATATAATAATTACTAATATAATAAAATCAGTGTTATTAAGTGATATATAATATTAATAATAATGTTGATATTATATTATAATAGATTAATATTAATAATTAATATTAATAATTAATATTAATAATATAAATTGTAATATAACAGAGTAATGCACAGATAATTTTAATAATTTGAAAAATTTAATTGCGATTAATAAAATCAGTGTTATATTATATATATATATATATATATATAAGTGATATAATATTAATAATAATGATGTTATATTATAATAGATTAATATTAATAATTAATATTAATAATTAATATTAATATTAATTAATATTAATATTAATAATATTATAAATTGTAATATAACAGAGTAATGCACAGATAATTTTAATAATTTGAAAAATTTAATTGATAATCATAGAGAGAGAAGTTTGTGATTTTTATATGCGGCGGAAATGAAAAAATTTGCACTTTTTGTACAGTTTTATGCCGAAGCCACGGAAGCTGAGCAGTGGATTAGAGAAAAACATCCGCAGTTAACGTCAGCTGATTACGGTAAGGACGAAGATTCCGTGCAGTCTCTGCTAAAGAAATTAGAGGGTATCGAACGCGACTTGTCCGGTTTCGAAAGCACAATCGATAACCTGAAGAAGCTATCACACGGTCTAGTCGAGCGGCATCACTTTGACAGCAAGAATATCGCTCAAAAACAGACAGATATCGAGTTCAAATTCAAAGAATTGCAGAAATTGAAAGAATATCGGTTGCAGAGATTATCGGAGAGCGAAAAGTTTTACAAATTTATCAGACAGGCGGACGAAGTGATTGAATGGATCGGAGACCAAACAACGGTAAATCCAAAGATAATTAGCTAGTAATTATATAATTATACACACATACACCAACATTTATATTCATAATTATTATAATTAATGTTAAAACATAATTATTAAACACAATTTAATAATTATTATATAAACGTTATAATATTAAAACATAATATTAAAACATGGCCAGGTTGCTGCATCGGAAGACTACGGCCGTGACGTGGAACATGTGGAATTGCTGATTCAGATATTCGACAATTTCTTAGCCGGTTTGACGACGAGCGAAAGCCGTGTATCGGCTGTACTTGACGAAGGACAGAAACTGATAGAGCAGAACAATCCTGAAAAAAATAAGATATCTCTTAAAATCGAAGAAACGAAGCAACAATGGGAAGATTTGAAGGAACTGGCGCACGCTCGGCAAGACGCGTTGGCGGGCGCCAAGCAAGTTCACATGTTCGATAGGACGGCCGACGAGACTATCTCCTGGATACAGGAAAAAGAAGTGGCTCTCAGCTCGGATGGCTACGGCCACGATCTGGAGACGATTCAAGCGTTGGTGCGGAAGCATCAGGGATTCGAGACTGATCTGGCAGCTGTGAAGGAGCAAGTGGAGTGCCTCACGGAGGAAGCGTCGAGATTAATCGAGCTCTTTCCAGACGCGCGTGTACATATCGATGTGAAGCATCAGGAAGCGGAAGCGGCGTGGACCGAACTGTTAGAGAAGGCGGCACAGAGACGAAGTAAACTCGCGCAGGCGGAACAACTACAGGCCTATCTGGGCGAGTACAGGGAGCTGATATCCTGGATAAACGAGATGGTGGCCAAGGTGACGGCGCCGGAATTGGCGCGTGACGTTCCTGGCGCCGAGGCGCTGATCTCCAGGCACAACGAGTACAAGTCGGAGATCGATACTCGCGAAGAGGCCTTCGAGAAGTTTTACCGAGTCGGGCAAAAGTTGATCGAGCAGGGACATTTCCTGGGGAAAGAGATCGAAGACAAGATATCGGTGTTGCAACAGCGCCAGCAGATCTTGAAGGACACGTGGCAGCAAAGGAAACTCATTTACGAACAGAACTTGGATACGCAGCTATTCAAGAGGGACGCTGAAATTTTGGAAAATTGGATAGTCAACAGGGAGCCGATGCTGCATGACGAAAAATTGGGAGAGAGTATTTCGCAAGTGGAAGAGTTGATTAGAAAACACGAGGATTTCGAAAAGACCATAGAGGCGCAGGAAGAGAGATTCAGCGCGCTTAAGCGAATAACGATGGTACGTTTGCTCTAATATGATGAAGATAAAAAGAAGAGATTGTTAGGAATTATTACTAATGACTTGTGTAATATGTATCTGTTTGATGTTATTTATACAGCTGGAAAAAGCCTTCCAAAAGCAACAAGAAGCGGAAATGGCCGCGCGCCAAGCGGAGAAAGAGCGTGTGGAACGTGAGCGGATTGAGGAACGAAAACGTAAAGAGGTGCAAAGGATAACCGAAGAGCGAAAACGCGAAGAGGAACGTAGGCGATTATTAGACAGTTCTCATCGCGCGCAACACGATGAGGTCAACGGTTCTGTCGACGAACATGAATCTGTGAATATGTAAGTAAAAATTAAAATTTAATTCAAGACCAAATATAATGAAATATCTGAAAATAATAATTTAATGTTTTGATAAATGTTGCCTGTATCTATCAGATTGTCTCCACTGAAGGGTGCTACTTCCGAAACAGCAGAACCTGCGACACCTCAAAAATCTCACGGCATATCGCACGTATTTGGCGAGAAATTAAGACGAGGTATGTAATTTTTTATGCGAAAAGATTAATTGATAATAATTGGCGCTCTTTCTTGTTAATAAAAGATTCTATGATTTATTAATTATGCGATTCTATTCAAAATTTCTTCAGCAACTTCTGATATCAAGAGAGCCGAAAGCATGAAAGTTGATACGAAGAAACCAAAACGGACCCCGAGCTTCACGACTAGACGAAGAACGCAAAGTTTCAGAAAACTGCAGCGAATGGAGAACATGGACGCTTTGCGGCCGGTCGAAATTCAAGGTTTTCTCGAACGAAAGCACGAGCTTCAAAGCGCCGGCAAAAAGGCAGCCGTTCGATCGTGGAAGCAGTATTACACCGGTACTTAGTTATTTGTAAAATTAGATGGACGTGAAGCTTTTTTTCGTTTGCAAACGTATTTTTATTTCTCGACCATTGCAGTATTATGCGGGCAACTGCTGTGCTTCTTCAAGGACGTGGAAGATTTTTCATTGAGCAAAGCAGCTACTGCTCCGATAACGATTTACAATGCCATATGTGAGAAAGCGGAAGATTACACGAAGAAGAAGAACGTGTTCCGGTTGAAGTGTACGGACGGCTCGGAATTTTTGTTTTTATCACCGAGTCAACAGGAGATGGAAGACTGGGTCAACAAAATTTCGTTCCACGCGAAACTACCGCCAAGTATGCAGCTCTTAAGCTACGACGAGTCTCAGAAGGTTTGTGATAAAAAACTAATTTATTATTTTTATATATGATTTTTTGGAATATTATTATTTATAATTATTATTTTATAATCCCTTTTACATCAATTTTTATTATCAATTTTTTTTATTCTTTTTTATTCTTTTTTTTATTATGAAATATCAAGATGATTCATATTCTCTATCCCTTAAATTCAAATGCAGCAAGAAGGTTTGGAGAGGCTGCAGAGCTCGGGACTGGATCACGTGGACGATAATGTATCGACCGGAAGTAGCCGCGTTTCCACGCCAGAGATGGAGCGCAAGAACTCTGTGATTAGACGTGATCCCACGTCGTCGAATCAGCACTCACCGAGCACTGTGCAGATAGAGTTCCTGCAGACGCACCGACAGAATCAGCAGCGACGCAACGATGCGCAGAATGCCGATGCGTTTCTCGCATCGCAGAGATCCGAGCTGCCGCAAACTCAAACCGAGTTTCTGCAGATGCACAGGCAACAACAGCTGCTCGCGCAACAGCAGCTGATGCAACAGGAGCAGCTGGCGGCTCAGCGGGATCAGTATCAACACAATTCCGCGATGCTGGAAGCCGATAAACCACCCATACCGCCGCGAGGCGCTCCTCCACCTATTCCCATGAGAACACCGAGTTCAGAAAATATGATGCAATATAGGCGCAATGGTACGCACGCGGATTTAAAAGTATCTCAAAGTATATATAGCGAGTCTTATACTTTTTAGATACAATTGAAATCAATTTTTTTTTTAAATAAAATTTATTTTGCACACATCACTTATTTTTTTTGTCTCTAACATCTCTTTACATTATAATTTGCATTTATAATTTATTTCCTCTTGTAATCTTTTACGTATCAATATTTCTTTGAAAAAATGTTTTTGTATAGATGTGGAACACCATTTGCAACAAGGAAGACCCAACGTCTATCAACAACGCAGTGCAACGTTAAATCACAATGGATCTGGCCAGTACTCATCAAACGAGCCACCGACATGGCACAGACAAAGTAGTGTGGAGCTTCCTCCACAACATCAAGGTATATTATTATGTGTAGTATATGTAATTTGAAAGATTCAAAACATTTAGGAAGATTCTACTCGATATTTCATGGACACGTGAACATTCATCATCATTTTATAGAATTAGCACCTCCATTGCCATTGAGTGCCCCTCCGCCGACTAGAATGACTCAGTGGAACATTCCTCAGCATCTTGGTCAGTCATTACGAAACACTCACATTCGATGATGTGCAGAAAGATCGAATATGAAAAAGTCGCATGCAATCATTTTATATTGACACATATTTGTTTTTATCACTTATATCCGCATTTTATGAAAAAAATGTTTTTTATCTACCAAAATGCTTGGCCAGGAATGTAAAATGCTAAAGCAATGTAAAAATGATCAATTACACATTTATATACATATATCTTTAACCAGAACACATAGACATCTGTATCTTTTAAAATATTAACAGATTTTTGCTACTTGTTTATAAGCACTTTGAAAATTATAATTTAATATTGCATTCTGCGCTGGTATCTGCACTTTGATTTTCTAACTCTATAATTCACGTGATCGGCAATAACAATTGTAAATAGCTGTTTAGTGTATAATAACAATATAGCTGAATGCAAATGTTGCATCAATTTGTAATGTCAATTTAACGGAATGAAAATTTTTTAATTGTATCTTTCTTTTGTTACAGCATACGGGAATGTACCAGTAAATATTAGACAAGTAAGCTTTTTTAAAACATTAAATTAAATTAAATTAAATTAAATATTTAAAATTGAGTGAACAATTTAAAGCAATTTATATTTACTATATGAGATGAGTCCACAATTATTATTATTAAATTTCTTAAATTTCTTCCAATATAGACGCTTTATAAAAAAAATATTGCTCCAAAAAAATAACTATTAAATTTTATTTAAATTAGATTATAAAATAGCTGCACACACATAAACAAGTGATCGCTTAGCGATTACTTATACGTTATGATAAATTTATCGCTGTCTTTCATTTATAAGCTCGAGTAATAGATTCACATTTTTTTAGGGTATGCAGCAACAAAATAATGCTTTCACCGGTAGACCGACATCGTTGCCGCCTTATGTCGCTCCGCCAGCGGCTCCGCAAACATCTCCTCCGAACATCACAGTGGTGGATGGCAGAAGAACGTCAGAAAGCGGATCAGAAAGCGAGCAAAGCTCAGGCGGCAATCGCAAAGATCGCGATTACAAACGAAGTTCCGTATTGAGCAATTTATTCGGAAGACGCAAAAAACCTTCTCAATCGTAATGTTAATTCCAAGAGCTCTTTACAAAGGGCGTTTGTATAACTATGATCTTTATAGTCGTTTCATACGAGTCTTACTTAAATGTGATGCAAAATAAATGCGATCTTTCTCGTATAAAACAAACGACGTTCCTTGAAAATATCATTGGGGTTTTTAATATCGTGGCATATATTTTTGCTAAGCAGTACATCGATAGTAACTTATTTCTTGTAAATTTTATAGCAATTTTATTTGTATGCTTATCCCAATAATTTTAATTTGATGTGCTCCAATAATCCCGGACTTGAATCAATGTACAAGAAATTTTCAAATATTTGCAGTCAAAATCATAATTGATGATTAATTAAAAAATAAATTCTTAATTATATCTCACTATATTTAATTATAACGTTATAATTTGAAAAAATTAGAAGTTAAAATTCATATTTTTCATAAAATTTATATTTTCTTCGAAAATATGAAGTTGCTTATTATTTGAATCCTTAGACAATATTGCGAATTATTCGAGAATGTTTCATTCCCGATTTTGTTGAATAATCTTTTATTGTATAAAAATAATATTTACCAAAATATTCATAAAAATTAAAACTGCGTTATATCAACTGTCATAATCCTAAAGATTAGTTGGCACATACTATCAATTATTAATTATAAATTTTTTACATATGCTATTATTATTACTATTAATAATATAAATTCAAACTATTTTTATATGTTAAAAGTAATATAACAAGAAAAATTTACAAATATACAGTTATTCTATCTATTTATATATGTACTATTATAGTATACTTTTATATATGTATATTAATAGAATAGAGAGTAAATATGTATGTACGAGCAACATCTTTAAAGATTATGACAGCTAAAAATTTTCAATTATTAAATTGAGAAGAACAAATACACATCATTGAGTAAAATATCACATAAATATATCAATTTCATTATGAATTCATTATTTTTTTATATTTAATTTTAGTTTCGGGTCTATTAATGATGAATTTTCAGAAGTTTTTGATCTGCTGTAATCAT
Source organism: Lasius platythorax (assembly GCA_963971435.1). Classification (NCBI taxonomy): domain Eukaryota; kingdom Metazoa; phylum Arthropoda; class Insecta; order Hymenoptera; family Formicidae; genus Lasius; species Lasius platythorax. Next base: position 15,295,821 of record OZ020535.1, read on the forward strand.
AAAATTGCTGTAATAATGATAAAATTGTTGAACTGAAGGCCTTTAAGAATATCACAACAAACAGTGACATTTTGTAATATAAAAAATTGCAATCCTACGAAAACAGATGTTCACAGATTACAGAGTTTATTTGAGATGTACCTGACTTTAAGAACAAAGTGTAGGATGACTTCTGTTTTCGAAGAGAAAAAAAAGAGAGAGAGATTATCTCTTTCCTTTTTAAGTTAGAGTACCAGTAGAGACGTTACAATGCCAGAAGAGCGTAATGTTTAAGTTGTAGATGTCATAATATATATTGCAAATATTATATATTTGTAGACCCATATGTGGGACCAATGATCTTAAATGTTAAATATCAGAGAGATATGTCGACGTATATTTTGATGAGAAAAATAAAATATATTCTCGAGCGTTATACCATTTTTCCGATAATGGTGATGTTACGAAATGTAAAGTATATTTAATACAATATAAAAATTGTATACTATGCAGACGTATCGTCAGCCCGCATGTAGTTATAGAGAGAAAAAGGTCAAAATATATCATATGAACAACAAATAAAAGGCACGTATTTATTTATAAAATCCGAAGTAAAAAGAAAATTGAACTAAGAGACAAGTCAATAAGTTTGCAGATGTATTTATAAAAGTGGAAGTTCGGCTAAATTTGGCAAGGTTAGCCAGGAAAGCCGTAGGATAAGCACTTTGTCAGGATGGTAGACGAGGGAAGCCACCGTAGTAGAGTAGTAAGAAAGGTGAGACGTAGTACTTGACGAAAATATGTATTTCGCGGGTTGAACATGACTTCACAGTTCGACGGTAGTACAACGAATACGCGTGTTTCCGCCCGCTTGGGCTTGTGCCCGGACGCAAAAAAAAATTATATATGTGTATTATAAGTTACATATTAGGATGAAGTTTTAATGCGGTCATTATAAAATTATCCGCATTATTGGATATTTGAATAAATCGTATATATTTATTTGATACTGATAAAATCGTCAATTTATAAATTCTACTGTCATTAAAATTGTATTTTAATTATAATCATATACTTTATGTCTTAATTTCGTTATTTATTTCGTTACGATCTAATTAAATAATTTATTACACTTTGATTACCCGACTACATATATTTACGATCTGTTATTCATCGGCTCATCTTATCTCGCTCCTTTATGATTTACTTTCATTTCACAATCCGTCAGTATTCTTTTGTACACCGTTCTGTAAACATCATGTCGAAGATGGTCTTAAGAAAGGACCACGACTTTCAAATTTATCTAAAGAAGATTACCAGCGAAGTCTTAGCGCTTTAGAACTTGCGTCCGGCTCTCACTTGCCTATTCCACATCTCCTGATATGTAAGTATAACAGAGTCTTTATTTTAATTTACTATATATCATATATATTTTATTTATTAATGTAGTAAAATTATAATTTATATAAAATTGCATTTTAATTGTATTTAAAATTTATAAATTATAAGAAATATTCTTCTGTTATTCATTACATTTTCTTCACGTTATATTTTAATTTGAAAATTAAAAATTATATATGTGTATTATAAGTTACATATTAAGTCGAAGTTTTAATGCTGTCACACACATTATTAAATTATCCGCATTATTGGATATTTGAATAAATCGTATATATTTATTTGATACTGATAAAATCGTCAATTTATAAATTTTACTGTTATTAAAATTGTATTTTAATTATAATCATGTACTTTATGTCCAATTTTCGTTATTTATTCCGTTACGGTCGAATTAAATAATTCATTTCACTTTGATTACCCGACTACATATATTTACGATCTGTTATTCATTGGCACATCTCATATGGCTCTTTATCCCGATTGTTTCAAGAATTACGCGTATATATCGAGTGTATACGGTGATTGTCGATTTATTTGTTCGCGTTTCTCGCGAATTTTAAATCGCGATTTATCTCGATTCGTGATTTAATTGTTGATTAACATCGAAGCTTCGTTTATCTTTTCTCGTATATTTTCTTTGTAATCCTACGCAAAAGTCTACGCCAGTCCAAAAAGTTTTTCCTACAATTGAAACTTCAACGTCAAACATATAATAAAAGAATTATATAAATGCATAAATATAGAATATTATATATATATATATATATATATATATATATATATATATATATCATCAATCATTTAATAAATAATTAATCTAAACTATGAAATGCTTGTAAAATTTAATATTTCATATGTATACATATGAATCATGATATATATATATATATATATATACTATATATATATATATATATATATATATATATATAATAATAAATAAATATATTATTGCTATATATATATATATATATATATATATATATAATCATAGTATATATGTAACATAGTGCGTATATAGTATATATAAATATATATATATATATATATATATATATACATAGTATATATGTATCATAGTGCGTAAACAATTTCGGCATTGAATTATGAATAATATATGGTATGCGGCCTTGACGTAGTCTAGCGCACTATTGTTGATATGTTTCGATTTGTTATCATTAGCGCGTTGACACCCGAACAGTAAAGTAGTGGTGCGAAACGCTCCGACATATTTCTTCTCTAAACGAAATCGCGATCAATGTCGGCAAATTTTTTTGCTTTTATAATGTGATTACAAAATAATTAACTGTTCTAAATAATAAAGAAAAGTCATTTCGGGAAATTACGGTAATACACGGGAGTGCCGTTTAAAGAGAGTGTCGTTTAATTAATAATTAGTAAACCTTAGATTTTATTCGTGACGGTATATCGAATTTAATTTGAAATATAATATATAGAATATTCACAGTAAATTTCTATTATAAAATGTGTGTGTGTGTTAAATATTTCCAAGCGACAACAATTTGTTGTCATACGAAGGTTTATGGCCTTCAAGGTGTATAGCTTATTAATGTTGACATTCTTCGATATAATGTTATTCGCGCGGTGACACTCGAACAGAAAAGTAGTGATGCGAAACGCTTCATAATTTTTCTTTAAACGCAATCGCGATCTCGCGATTTCCGCGTAATATATTTGTTTAATCAAGTAACAATCGAAGTGACGATAAATCTTCTTACGGGTACATCTTGAGTGCGGGAGTGCGGGAGTGCCGTTAAAAGTATC
>OZ020535.1:15299185-15562322 GCA_963971435.1 Lasius platythorax
GAAAGAGAAGCTAAGTACCCACCGCCGCGTGGTCAGGCACTGTTGCTGCGGCCACTGCCAGGCACTGCGTGCTCGCGGCCGCTGTCAGGCACTGTGTGCTGCGGCCACTGCCAGGCACTGCGTGCTCGCGGCCGCTGTCAGGCACTGTGTGCTGCGGCCACTGCCAGGCACTGCGTGCTCGCGGCCGCTGTCAGGCACTGTGTGCTGCGGCCACTGCCAGGCACTGCGTGCTCGCGGCCGCTGTCAGGCACTGTGTGCTGCGGCCACTGCCAGGCACTGCGTGCTCGCGGCCGCTGTCAGGCACTGTGTGCTGCGGCCACTGCCAGGCACTGCGTGCTCGCGGCCGCTGTCAGGCACTGTGTGCTGCGGCCACTGCCAGGCACTGCGTGCTCGCGGCCGCTGTCAGGCACTGTGTGCTGCGGCCACTGCCAGGCACTGCGTGCTCGCGGCCGCTGTCAGGCACTGTGTGCTGCGGCCACTGCCAGGCACTGCGTGCTCGCGGCCGCTGTCAGGCACTGTGTGCTGCGGCCACTGCCAGGCACTGCGTGCTCGCGGCCGCTGTCAGGCACTGTGTGCTGCGGCCACTGCCAGGCACTGCGTGCTCGCGGCCGCTGTCAGGCACTGTGTGCTGCGGCCACTGCCAGGCACTGCGTGCTCGCGGCCGCTGTCAGGCACTGTGTGCTGCGGCCACTGCCAGGCACTGCGTGCTCGCGGCCGCTGTCAGGCACTGTGTGCTGCGGCCACTGCCAGGCACTGCGTGCTCGCGGCCGCTGTCAGGCACTGTGTGCTGCGGCCACTGCCAGGCACTGCGTGCTCGCGGCCGCTGTCAGGCACTGTGTGCTGCGGCCACTGCCAGGCACTGCGTGCTCGCGGCCGCTGTCAGGCACTGTGTGCTGCGGCCACTGCCAGGCACTGCGTGCTCGCGGCCGCTGTCAGGCACTGTGTGCTGCGGCCACTGCCAGGCACTGCGTGCTCGCGGCCGCTGTCAGGCACTGTGTGCTGCGGCCACTGCCAGGCACTGCGTGCTCGCGGCCGCTGTCAGGCACTGTGTGCTGCGGCCACTGCCAGGCACTGCGTGCTCGCGGCCGCTGTCAGGCACTGTGTGCTGCGGCCACTGCCAGGCACTGCGTGCCCGCGGCCGCTGTCAGGCACTGTGTGCTGCGGCCACTGCCAGGCACTGCGTGCTCGCGGCCGCTGTCAGGCACTGTGTGCTGCGGCCACTGCCAGGCACTGCGTGCCCGCGGCCGCTGTCAGGCACTGTGTGCTGCGGCCACTGCCAGGCACTGCGTGCCCGCGGCCGCTGTCAGGCACTGTGTGCTGCGGCCACTGCCAGGCACTGCGTGCCCGCGGCCGCTGTCAGGCACTGTGTGCTGCGGCCACTGCCAGGCACTGCGTGCCCGCGGCCGCTGTCAGGCACTGTGTGCTGCGGCCACTGCCAGGCACTGCGTGCCCGCGGCCGCTGTCAGGCACTGTGTGCTGCGGCCACTGCCAGGCACTGCGTGCCCGCGGCCGCTGTCAGGCACTGTGTGCTGCGGCCACTGCCAGGCACTGCGTGCCCGCGGCCGCTGTCAGGCACTGTGTGCTGCGGCCACTGCCAGGCACTGCGTGCCCGCGGCCGCTGTCAGGCACTGTGTGCTGCGGCCACTGCCAGGCACTGCGTGCCCGCGGCCGCTGTCAGGCACTGTGTGCTGCGGCCACTGCCAGGCACTGCGTGCCCGCGGCCGCTGTCAGGCACTGTGTGCTGCGGCCACTGCCAGGCACTGCGTGCCCGCGGCCGCTGTCAGGCACTGTGTGCTGCGGCCACTGCCAGGCACTGCGTGCCCGCGGCCGCTGTCAGGCACTGTGTGCTGCGGCCACTGCCAGGCACTGCGTGCCCGCGGCCGCTGTCAGGCACTGTGTGCTGCGGCCACTGCCAGGCACTGCGTGCCCGCGGCCGCTGTCAGGCACTGTGTGCTGCGGCCACTGCCAGGCACTGCGTGCCCGCGGCCGCTGTCAGGCACTGTGTGCTGCGGCCACTGCCAGGCACTGCGTGCCCGCGGCCGCTGTCAGGCACTGTGTGCTGCGGCCACTGCCAGGCACTGCGTGCCCGCGGCCGCTGTCAGGCACTGTGTGCTGCGGCCACTGCCAGGCACTGCGTGCCCGCGGCCGCTGTCAGGCACTGTGTGCTGCGGCCACTGCCAGGCACTGCGTGCCCGCGGCCGCTGTCAGGCACTGTGTGCTGCGGCCACTGCCAGGCACTGCGTGCCCGCGGCCGCTGTCAGGCACTGTGTGCTGCGGCCACTGCCAGGCACTGCGTGCCCGCGGCCGCTGTCAGGCACTGTGTGCTGCGGCCACTGCCAGGCACGCGGCACGGGGGGGAGGTTTTAGTGCGGTGAAAGTCCCACACTACCCGACGGTACGGGCTGTCGGGTGTGCATTAGCATTTCCTCCTCCCTCGTAAAAAAAAAAAAAAAAAAAAAAATTGTACGGGCACTGCCATTGTACATGTTCGTGCACCGCCATTGCCAGTTATGGGCATTGGTTAAGTAGGAGCCCACCGTGGGCTCACCGTGGGAGCATCCTGAGGAGCACCCTGAGGAGCACCTTATCCCATTTATCCTAATTTTTTATAGTTCATCCATCCATATTGATCAATAACTTGACTTTACATCAGTTTATACAAAGTTATAATAAAATGAAATGAGATCATGCAAAAAATATTTCGCGAATGTTTCATCGCGGTTAATTTTTTTATATAGATTGTCTTAAAGCTGATTAGTTTTACTTTAATTGTATTTATATTAATTGCAAATATTTTATTTTAAAATATATATTATATATAAAATATAATTTTGATACTAACAATGTGCACGAGATGTATACTGATATATAATGTAATAACAAGATTAATATCGATATTAAATTTTTTATAAAGATGTATACACAATATGAGAAAATGAAGCATTTATAATTTACAGCATTCTTATATTGATTAGACTTATTAAGGAAAATTTATTTTAGAAAATTTATTTAATTGCACATTTGTATATACGTAAAAATACTTCAGTAACAATTTATATCGCTGTATTTATATCGTAATATATACTAGAATGCTAAAACGTAACGCGCAGTTAATAAACATATTAATAAATTTATGATGTTTCAATATCTTTGATCTACAATTACGGACCAGAAAGAAACACTCTGGTCTGACTCATCTCTTCATCTCGTCTGATTCTCATCTTGGTTATCTGATTAGTTCGGATATGAACCATATCACGGACATGAACCATGTACTACGTCTGTTACCGAGCACGACGGACGTAGTTTATGTTCACTTTCTCAGGGAGCGCATCAGGACATGCGTCCGCTGAAGCGGGATGGCCGCTCTCAGGTTTCTCTCTGCTTCGAACCACAGATGGTTTAGTAGAGACATCTGTGTTCCGGACTCAAGAAACTCACTTGATAACTTTTTGATAACATAGTTCGAACAATGGTGGCGCTTGCTTCGTGCGCAGTGTGCTCTTGCATGTGCACATGGATTAGATTTAACCTCTTTATATTGTTTGTAATATCTTTTTTACAAATTTATTATTAATGTAACGAAAAATGGCTAGCATCGATTTTCTTGACAGCGTCATATCCACGCTTGATAGTATTCAATCGCTAGAACGAGTGAAAAGGTAAATAAAATATGAAATTTTAATAGTATTTTTATTTATATTTAATCTAACCTGTAAAGTACTGAAATGAGGAAAATATTTTCTATTATCAACGTAAAAAAGATTATTGTGGAAAATTTATTATAAGAAAATAGAGGATGTTTTATAATTTCGCTAAAATAATTTTCCTAACAAAAATTTACTAGATTCAACTAAAGTTGTATCTCACTTATAAGTTTATGTAAAAATCTGTCCAGATTTCATAGGAATGTATATAAAATCTTTTTTTTTTTAATTTTAGTGGGAAAGCTAAAGTTGATATAACAGGCCTTACAAAACGTGTCTATGATTTTACTAAAGAGCAATCTTGTAGAAGTACAAATGCATTACCAGAATTAGTTACGGAAGGCTTTGATGAAGAGCAAATTTGGCAACAATTGGAACTGCAGAATGAAGATGAAATAATGCATTTCTCTAATGAGATCTCAAAAGTTTTAGCTAGTAATAAGAAGAGAGAGTTGATGATTCCAGTAAGCTCTTCGAAACCTGAACTTATGCAGATTGAAAATGATAATTTAGAGCAAGAGAATGAAGGTATATCTGATGACAAAGAATCAGAGGATGAAAGCAAAGAAACCGAAAGCAATTTAAGAAAAAGAAAACATGATAAAAAGAAGAAAAAGTCCTCTATTGTAGACGACAAATTCTTCAAGTTGCAAGAACTGGATGAGTATTTGACTAAGGAAGAAAAAAAAGAAAAACAGGATGAGAGAGAGAATGATGCTGAATCTGATGATGAATCGGTAGATTTATTTAACGATCTTTCTGAGGAGGAAAATGAAGATAATGCTGAAGGGAAATATATAAAATATGCAGACTTTTTTGACAGTCCTGAGAGCGAGAATGAGCAACTTAATAAAAATAAAAATTCAGATTACAATTCAGATGACAATATTAATGATTCCGAAGAGGAAAGATCAGAGAGCGAAGATGAAGAAATGGACGATGATGAAGAGGACGAAAATGAACAAAAGATCAAGAGAGTGAGATTCAATCTTACTAATGACTCGGACGAGACGGATAGTTTAGAGAATAAAGCAAATCATAGGAAGGAAAATAAAAAGGAAGAAGAAATAGAAAAAGATATGGGACCGAAATCTACTTTAGAAGCTCGCCAAGAGAGATTGTTGACGAGGATTAAGGAGCTGGAAGAGGAAGCGGTCGGTGAGAAGCCCTGGCAATTAAAGGGAGAAGTGAGTGGTCCAAATCGACCGCAGAATTCCTTACTGGAAGAATTTGTCGAAATCGATGTAAATACAAAGCCGGCTCCTGCGATTACTGAGGAGACCACTATGAAGCTGGAGGACATAATCAAGCAGCGGATCAAGGATAAGGCTTGGGACGATGTCGAAAAGAAGTTCAAGCCAGTCGAGGCTCCACTGGAATATAAGAAAAAATTGATATTAGATCAAGAGAAGAGTAAAGAGAGCTTGTCACAAATTTATGAGAAGGAATACCTGAAGCAGAAGCAAGCATTAGATCCTGAGAATAATGAAAAAAAAGAGGAGATGTCACAGTTGCATAGTGAAATTCGACAAATGATGCGTTCTCTAATGTCGAAACTGGATGCATTATCTAATTATCATTATACTCCCAAATTGGTAAGATTTGATATTTTACATAAACACATCAAAGTTCTTATAAATATATTTTGCAAAAAGTATTTAGGAGCAAAAGTATTTATTATAAAATAGAAATTTCTAAATAGAAGTTAATCTGCAATTTGTATGAATAATTTTCTATTCTGGTTACAAAACATATTTGAGGCATTCTTAATAGTTTTTATGATTATAATATATATCCTTTTCCTTATTTTTTTTAGGCTAAACCCGAAATTAAAATTATTAGCAATGTGCCTGCAATTAGAATGGAAGAAGTGGCGCCAATCGCAACCAGTGATGCTACTTTGTTAGCGCCTGAGGAAATTAAAAGTATCTATCGTATATTTATATATATAACATGTCGTTGATTTACGACATAATAATATTCTTTATCTTATCCGTAATATTCATTTCTAGCGAAACCACGTGGTGATATTATCGGTAAATCAGAAAGAACGAAAACCGATATGAAACGCGAGAGAAGGCGGAAGAAATCGAAGCAACGAACTAAACAGCAGGCAATAGAAAAGAAAGAGAAACTAAAAACACTAAAACCGGGAATCTCTAAAAAATACGAAGATAAACAGGAAATGGCTACGTTGCTTAAGAAAGTAACTAAAGACAGAAATGTTAGAACATTAGATGAGACGACGCATAAAGTCGCGAAATCCTCAACTGCGTTCTTTACACAGTTACAGAATCAAGCTAAAAATAAAATTAAAAAAAATGATAGTTTGTCTAAGAAAAAAAATAACATAGGTTCAGCTGTAAAGTTAAAATTATAAATTATACATTTTTAAAATTTGTTTATATTTAGTAAAATCTAATAAAAAAAGATTTAAATAAAAAACTGTAATATTTTTCATTAAAAGATTTCATGCAAATTTCATTCAAGATTTCATGCATTTTCATTCAAAGATGCTCTTTTTTTATTATTTTGGAAAATCTTATCGTCTCTTTTGTATTATCATTAATCAGAATCGCAAGGAACATAAAAAGTGAAAATTATCAAAGAACTTACAGCAATATACACACTTCTCTCTCAATGCATAATGTAAGATATGTACACTAAAAGTATTTTTTATAGCTTTATTGCATGATATATGTATGTATTTCTAACACCTTTCGTTCTTTAAATCATATTAATTATTTTGCGATTTCTTCTTGCGGAGCTATAATATGTGGGTGGATATTGTGCAAAGGAATATATAACAGTGGATAAGGGATTTGTGAAGTAGTCTCTCTGTGATAGAGACGAATCCGTACTTAACATTCGCGTATAAATATTGATGCCTGCATTTAGGAAGGCCCAATATGTTAGTTATTGTCAAAAAGTGATGGTACTACTCTCGCCACGATGTAGGTTCATCAAAAAAAATCATGCATATATGTATAGTTCATATATTAGTGAAAAATGTTCCCAATTCATCATGATATGCTGCAATTTCGTTTCAATGTGCTCATCAAAATTTGCTAAAACACGTACAAACGCGCTAAGTCACACGTGGTTACTTATAAATGCAATTATTCGTATATGTAACATTATCTATATTTTTTTTTCATTTAAGAATATCTAAAAACGGTGTCTTGCACAGAGAAGCAAAGGTGGATTACATAATTTTTGTACATTGTCAATGTCTTGAACGATTTCTTGTCGTATGTCTGTTTATGATTGCACTGTTTATAATTACAAAGATCTAAATTAAAATAATTAAGCTAACCTTATGAATCTAACGATAAGCTGGTAGGTATTAAAATTACCGTGATTTGTGTATAGATTTGATTGAGAAGTTTTTTTTTAAAAATACTTTTTCTTATTGTTTAGACATCTTCGTTATTTTCATCTTCCTTTTTTTTTCTTCGCTAAATATCATTATCGAATCGCATGATATATTCCAATTAAAATTGTCATGTAAATTAAAATTACGTTGCTTGTATAATAAGCACAGATAAGATATTTACATATTTTTAAAACATTTGCAACAAGGCTGTGAATATTTATATTTTCAGGCTATTTATTACTTGATTAAATAGCTTTCATGGACATAAGTGAGAATTTACGGAATCAATTTAATTCTAAATATAATATTTCAAATTCATCAAAATATGATCATCGAAATGTCTTAAAAGCTTTAAGTGCGTTGAGAAAACTCTTTATTAATTACTGATACTTTTATCAGTTGCGCGCTTTTGATTTCAAACGATATACTTGTGCTCGTTTCATATTTAATGCCTTGTGCTAAATACCAAACGTGAGTAACACATCTGTGCATATTATAATTTCATTTCGAGCCCTAATCAATAACCGCTTGTCATCATGAAGGTACAGTCGCGCTTGATGTCTTAATGGCACTTTCGCTGCGATATCATGCTCGTTTGAATTTGAATAATTATTTCGAACAATCGGAGCGTACGATGCGGCGATCGTACCGGTGGCGTCTGATACCCACGACAATGAATCAAACCTCTCGTTATATACGTATGAATTATATGTAAATAACCCGGTAGACTAGGCTGTCCTAATCCCAGTGCGATCGTTTTTTGCGTAGTCTATATATGCGGTGCTAAATTGTTAAATCGCGTTTCTTCTTTCTCCATGAACGATCTTCCGGATGCTGATGTGAGGGTGCGATATGCGATACCAGATAGGATTTTAATGAATCCCCAAAGTGATACCGAACGGTCGGGGAGAAAGTCCCGAGAAAGAATTTCTCTAAAGTAGAAGCTGCTTCCCAAAGGCATATCGCCTTTCTCGTTGCTACTCGAAATTGGTATTGAACATGTTCAGCTCTTCGAAGCCGGACGAACCGCCCTGATCCTGTAACATCTGCAGCATGTCGGACAGTTCTTGCGGCTGTGTGCCGGGTCCGGCCTGTCCAGGATGCGGTGGTTGCGCTTGCGCGGCCACCTGAGCGCCGGTCTGCCCGTCCGGTTGCGGCGTCTGATGTTGTTGATTTTGCCAACCCCACATACCTGCTAACGAATATAAGGATGTTCGGTATTTATTCGATTTTACGAACGAAAAGTTTAGAGAATGTGATAAAGCATATCGAGTTCTTACCAGGATTATTAGGCACTGTTGTGACTGCATGATATTGCTGCGTAGCCGGTGTCCTAGCGCCGCTACTGAGCTGCGTATATGTTGGCCCGCTCGGTGACCTCGATGGACTTAATTGACTGTACTGATAGCCCTCTGTCACAGGTTGCTGTTGGAGAACGTAGAAGAATTTTTAGATATCTGTAATTTCTCGAAAATATGAAAAAGAAAACAAAGAATCAAATACCTGTCTACCAATCGCCCACGCTTGCGGGGTTGGCGATGTATTAGCCGGCTTCTGAATCCTACTTAAGACCGACGAGGACGCGCTTTGCTGCCCGGGTGATCCATAAGCTATTGGCGATTGCGTCGTCTCATAGCTTTGATAGACGTTCTGCGTGCTGGACGGCCTCGGTTGTTGTGGGCCTGAAAATTGTATGTATTCGACATGTTTGACTGTGTAATAAATCGTTAATAGAAAAAAATAAGATTATATAATCTTACTGGCTGTAGCTACAGTTGCCGGATGCTGCATCATATGATGCGCGGAATACAGCGAATCCCTAGCAGGATGTCTTTGAAGGGAATAATCCAGACCAGGTTGTCCATATGCAGGCACAGCTTCGCTCTCCGTTTGACCGTCGTTACTTGGATGAAATGATCTGAATAAAAATGCACGCGAATATTTTCGATACGAATCAAGAAAATAAGCCGTAAGATATTGTCGAAACTTAAAATTGCATTCTTACTTTGCGTGCGTGTTTGTGCAAACGATATATTCGACGTCCTCGTTGAATGGATTTAAAAACGCGAATGCCGACGTCCTTAACCATACCCAGTCGCGATTCTTGGCTCGAAATCTGTACATGACAGATACGACTTGCCCCTTCAACTTCAACACTAGAAAACAAGCCACGTGTTAATAATATTGATAAATAAAATAATTTTTAAAAACGCAAGAGCATAATACATTACCTTGTTCAAAGCTTTCCCGCATGTGTGTCAGATCCTCTGGATGAAAGAATTCGTAGCAAGGATGACCTAAAAGTTCCGATGGAGTGTAACCCAAAATTCCACCGACTCTTTGGTCCACGAAGGTAAATTTACCTTCTGCAGAATGACGTGATATAAATTCTACAATGAACAAAAATATAATTTGTAATCAATTTTTTTTTCTCGCAGTATTAAACGGAAAATAGATAATAAAAACACATATACTTACCGCTATTGCTATTGGAACCTGCTAAGTCGCTACTATTTGGTGTGCTAGTGACCTGTAATCGCCCAATGGCGACAAGGCAGCAATGCGTAGTGGCATTCTCGTCCGTGACTACGCCGTCTGGACCAGTCTGAACGCCTCCTCTGTCACCTAGACCCACACCTGGTACACATGGGGGAACAAAATCACCTACAGCGTAAAATCATGAATCAGTCCATGATTTCTCGTTGATCGGCTTGGAAAAATGTCTTATATTCTAATGTTTCGTATAGTTAAGATGTAATAATATATTGATAATAATTCATGATTTTAATGAAAATAATTGAATGTTAAAATCCAATATAAAATTTCCTGGGTACAAATTTAGCGGTTTTTGACATTCATTCATTCGCATTGCACGTGCGCTCATAATATGTATATGCTTTTATTTCTAAATATTATTTATGTATGTAAAATTGAGGGAAAGTATGATTTGAAATTCAAAAATTGCGAAAAGGTCGATTGCATCTCTGTCATATTATAGATACGTGCAAAAAGCGTCACTGCATTTTTTAACGTAATCGATAAGATTGAATTAACCAGCTGCTGTTACAAAGCTATCGATAAAATAAAAAGAACTACGCACGTGGTCATGAATATTAAACAAATATGTTAACAACCGGTAACTACCGTGAGTCTTTATGAACGACTCTCCATTCAGGTTAAACGAATATTCTGAAAACAAGTATTTCAATCCGGAGAATGTGTATACAATTAGCGAAAAACGCATATATATTTTTTTTAAATTAGGAGATCAGTTTTATTATTATTTAATAGTAATTAGTAATTAGTAGAGATTAGTTTTATTATTATTTAAGCTTTAAGCAAATCATCAAAAATGGCAAAATAAAAAAGAAATAACTTGAAGGATTAATTCTTTCGAGTCTGTCGATAGTAAATACCAATAAAATAATCATCGTGTCTCTGTAGTTTAATAAAAGCAAATGCGATAGAAAAAGATATAAAAAGATAGATAAATATATACTAAAAAAAATCGCAGAGTCGGCAGATTCAGCCGCGATAACTCCAGGCGATTCTTAATTTACAGCACACACGTAGCATACACGTTCCCGCCGTGTTCCAGGAACGGTTCGTTCGTATTCCTCGCGGGCGCGACGTCTCCTCCGCTTTAAAATAGAAAGCCGAGATCCGCTGTATGTCGTACCCGGGAGGGAGAGAGACAGAGAGACCGGTAACGGTGGCACATCGTACGATCTAGTGCGCGGTTCTCTCAGGACATTGAAACCCAATTGTAACCAAACTCACCGGTGGGTGGCCAATTCTTGATGTAACCGGTGCAATGCACCACCGCGTAGTTCTGACCGTCCCGCGCCGGCGGACCCAGGGAGTTCCTCTGCTTCATACGGTGCAGCCCGTGCGCCGCCGCCATGTCGCCCGTCGTCTGCAGGTTGCCGACCTTCATGCGGCAAATAAAACCTCTTCTCGAACCCATGCACAGCCGCATAGAGGCTGCAATCAGAAAAACGAAAAATTCCGTGAACGTATTTTTTTTACAAGTACGAGTATTTTATTATATAACACCGCTCGACACAGGTTTTTACACTAGAAAAATTCCAAAAGAGTATGAAAGTAGAGCATAGGGCATTTATCGAATATCGCATATTTTTGCTTACTCATTTTTTAAATAATTTTCTTTGTTATTATTTTTTTTTTTGGTAATACAAGAAAACTAGAATGCAGTGACCTAATCGAAACCACTTTTGTTATGTTTGCGGTTTATTTGCTCCTCCGAATCATATGCGAAACATTACAAGAAGCATTGTGGAAGGATTTGAAAGCTATTTTGTTATGGCGTATGTATCGAATTTGAAATATATGAATTCAATACATAAATAAATAAATAAAAAATATTTAAAAAATGAGTAAGCAAATGTGGCAAAAACGCGATATTCGATAAAATTCAAATGCTGATAAAAAAAGATAAATGACTTAATCTCGACAAACTAGATAAACGCAGAAAGGTTTTATTTATGCCCTACTTTCACACTCTTTTGGAATTTTTCTAGTGTAAAAAAAAAGTCGATTTTTGTCGAACGGTGTAATATATCGGACGGTTTACTTTGGTTTATTATGGTATTAAGAGTCGAAGAACGCGAATGACTCTGGCGTAATACATTCGCGCACATAAAATCCGCGATAACATAGAAACTTTATAGAAACGAATGATTTCTTGTTTACTTACACTGGCCCTCTTTTTTCACCGTTCCGGTTTTAAGATCTAGTACTCTGCCACCGTGCTGCGGTTCCGCCGCGCTAAGCTGCTCTCGTACCTTCTCGGTGTCGTCCGGATGAACCTGCGAATACAGGCTGGTTCCGTACCAATCGCTCTGCGTATAGTTCAACACGGGCGCGACCGAGTCGGACACGTAGATGATCCTGCCTGTGTCGCAGCTCACGACGAATAGGAAACCATCGGCCGCTTCGAGGATCAGATGCTTCAGCTCTTGATCCGTGAGAAAGGAAGGCTTGTAGGCGTTGTCCGTGGCGGTATTTCCGGTGCCTGCGACACGTTTAATTTCGCTCTGACAATGTTCATCGCGGAAACAGAACGGAAGGATTTATAAGGAATAATCCGGATATATCCGATTCGGGGATTTATTATTAAGCCTTATACAGATGGATTTATTACGAACGCTATAACGCGTCTCGAATTTATTGATTTCTTTTACCTATTCTTACGAATTCTTTGATTAATGCAATGATAGGCCATGTTCTCGTATTAGTAAAAGATTTTTATTAAAGAAATGCAGGTTCTTTTTTTATGTACACACGAAAAACACATTAAAGAAATAAATAAATAATAACAAAACTTAACGTGCGGATTAAATTTATAAAATTATCGGTTGAAGTTTTCAAAAAGAAGGAAATTCAGCATAAAATTCATCAAAAAAAGTTACTCCTGAAGCGTGATGCAAATCTTGAAAAGCACTCCGGCGAATTCCTAAGCAAATCGTGTCCTATCGAATATTGAAATCGAATAACGCCTTTCGATAACACAGCTAGTCGTCTTTCGAAGTCGACCTCCGGAGAGACGCGAGGTCCGAACGCCATAGTGTGGTACCAAAAATGAGGACGAGGCACCTCGCCAACGGAGGTAACTATCGAAGTGCAAGATCGGAATTGCAAAGTGGACGGCGGATCCCGAGAGAGAAAGAGAGAGAGAGGCGGGAAGAAGAGAGAGAGAGAAAGAAAGAGCGCTGCGATGCGATCTTTACCTCGATATACGGAGAAATTCCGGGAAGAGATACTTTAACGACTTCCAAACAAGATCTATGGAAGACCCCCGGTGACCTTCGTTACCATTATTTTCCACGTGGTGTATGTCTGCCGGTCGGATAAGTTATTGCCGTGGTTATCGGAAAAACCGATAGTTAACGATGATTATCGGATGATATTAAATTTTTCAGATATTAATTCTTTTACGATTATATATGTATATGACTATTCTTAATAATTTAGATAAACTTAAATGTCATCGTATACATGTTGGTGGACAGAAAGATTGTGATACTTTTTCTTTCGATATGAGAACAATCTCACGATTTTTGTGCATTCTGAAATTTATTGGAAAAAAATATTACAATCTTCCTGTCTACGACACTACAACATTTTGGACACAGGAAGTATTTAGATGAACATATTATATATAAATATCTAAATGCATAATATAAATGTGTATATGTATAAAGTATGTAAAATTCACATAACATTTTTTTCTTTTTTTTTTTATAATGCGAGTATTTAAGCAATTAATAAAGAAATCGGGCTAAATATGATTAGATAAATAAAAGAGATTCGCTTGAAATCGATACACATCATTCGATGCATTCTATATTTTTGGTATGCAATTCCATGCACGGTAACCGTTTAATTGTCATTCCTATGCATCCTAACGCACTACGATCTAACACTGAATAACACTGTCATCGACGGTGTATCGAGGATTTTTACCACGGATACCTTCGATATTACCCAAGTATCACGGCGGAATATATTGTGCTATCACTCATATATATGTATAATATATAATCATATATTCACATTTATATAAATTATTTGTTATATAATACATTTATATAAGTTATTTATTTATATCTCAATAATGACATATTTATATATATTATTATTAAGTATTGTTTTCGATATTTAATAGCAAATGGCTATAGACAGTCTCTATCAAATTTTAAGCATTCGTTACATTGTCTAAGTATTACTATCAAGAATATACTAGAGCCAGGAAGTGCTGCTTTTGCGTATTTAATGACTAAGAAAATTCTCTCTCGGCTCTAAGCATCCATGAGGTGACATCTCGTCGGGTGCATCGTGAACGTAAAAAACCGCTGTTCTCGCGTCAGAACGGCGTCGTTCTCTCCTATCGTTCTCGCGCTGAACGGTTCTTCAGCTTCCTAGAAATTTTTATCGCCGGCATCCCGGGGTCGTAAAAAATCCGCTTGGTGCTCCCTCGGTAACTGACGTACGCGTCTCTCGTCGCGACCGCATAATGCTCGTCCACGTAGCGCATGCACGAGGTTTTCGCGCGTAAACACGGGTGTCCTTTTCCTCTCTCAGGTGAGAGAGGAGAGACAGACCCTGCTCCTCTCCGCCTCCGTGCGAGAGAGCGATTTGTATGCAGCGGCCCTCGTCGTCGGGAAAGAGGAGAAGCGGCTATAAACAACGCGACGCACCACCAATACTTAGGTAGAATCACGGCAGAAGCTGGCGCACGCATATATACACGCGCGCGCTCACGCACAATACGCAGCACGCGTCCATCGGTTACAGGGTTCTCTCGGAGGGCTCAGGTAGATAGCTAGGTGTATCCGGCAGAACTACCAAAGAGACAGCCGCCGATGGACGAGACTCGCAACTCCGCCCGTCATGCACACCGGAAGCATATATCGTGCTTACTGCATTCGATATGACCGTCACCGGTTCTCGAAACCCGCCGCGACGTTTGGTGCATCTTTCCCCTCTGCATTCACCTATCTCTCCCTGAACGAATCTCCTTATTAATCAGTCTTTCAACTGACGTTTCCGAGAGTCCTTACGCAAGTGTCCGCGGGGCCCTTTTCAAGTTTGCATCATCATTTCTCTGCGCAACTTTTTCATTTTATATGCAAAGTTTCATTTAAATTTTTTCTCAAAACTCTTGGCAATCTTTAGCAGAATTGCGAAGTTGATTCCTTTTTTTTTGCGTGCGCACAAATTTAAAATTTATTAAAAATTATCCTAGTTCTTGAATCAAGAAAATTCTTCAGATGCAAGATCAATAAGAAATGTTTAATGATATTAATATTAATCTGAGCTTTTTTGGAAAATAATAATAATAATTTGATTTAATGCTCTAAAATTTTTATATCATATAATCATCTTTAGAAAAGATCTAGATATAGGTGTCTAGTACAGGTTCTTAAAGTTCGACGCAAACTGTGCAAAAGGTCTTGGTGCGATATCGGTCTCTGATTCGTCTTCGATCTAACAAGGAAGTCGCGCGACTGTCGGTCGTATAAGTATCCTAAAAGCGCTCGTAAATTCTCGCCTCTGTCAAGACGGAAATCTAACCGCGTTCTCGCGCTCCGGGGAGGACTTAGGCGAGTGTTTTCCGCGTAATCGATAGTCGCAGGCAGGTACGTAACATAACGTATGGCGGGTCGACTACGGCCGTAATTTAATCGCCTTCATGTTAAGGCTCCGAGATTTCGCGTTGCGTCCAAGTTATTGCTCCGCTCGTGCCGGATAACTCAAACATCGCTGCAACTTAATCGTCACGTCTCGCGTCGAAAACTGCACCGTTTCTTATCGATGGTATCCGGGAGGGGATGATCGAGAGAAAGAGGAAGAAAGAATGAAAGAGAGAAAGAGCGAGAAATTTGTTTCAGAGAAAAACCCGCTGGAATGCAATTATAGCAGATAAAATATAAAGAGAGCAACGTAGCTAAATAAATAAAAATTGATAATAAAATGTAGCAACTGAGAATATAAAAATTAGTTATTTCTCAAAAATAAATCACTAATGTGTCAGTAAAATGCAGAAGTTAGATTTAGAAAAATATGATATGAGCATAATCTATTAAAAAAAAGAAGAAGAAGGAAGAAAAACTTTTCGACTGGATTTGCCAACTTTGCGACGCATGTGAGTTCGAGCACTCGAAACTTAAGTTAAATTCAAGTGGCTTATGAGTAGCCTGTAAGTTATCGACGTTCGAGATTTTTTCGTCTTTCGACGAAAGACCCGCCAAAGAATTTTCTACTTTAAATAATCGGATGGCTTTTCAACATCTTGCCGCCGTATTTTTCCTGGCATTTTTGTACGACCAAAATGCAATTTTTTTCTATGACGTATAATATATCCTACATAATTTAAAGTCGATTCTTTTCAGTGATTAGAAGCTTATTCTATCTTTTTAAATATTCTGGGGATCAATGTCTTAATAACTCAATGTTAAAATAAAATTCTATTAAAATAAAGTTTACTCGAAATTTTTTTGTTCCTTGAGGAGAAAAATGGTACCAAATGCAACCATAAATATAATAATATTTCAACAAATTCGGAATATTTTGATAAAATAAATTACTTTTATTAGGGAGGATTGATTTAAGATCCTTCGAACTCATCGAACAGAAAACATAATTGAGTTTCCGAAGTAAAGAATGGGGAGAGGAGGGTGATCTTATCGTAAATAACTTTCTGTAGAATCAAAGAAGGCTACTCACCTCTGAGAGCTTTCATGTGCGCCACCGCCATCCTCAAGATCGTGAGCTTGTCAGGTTTCCGGGCCAGGGCTGAACAGGTCGGCACCATATCGGAGAGCTCGGTGATGTAGGCGGTCATCTTGTTCCGCCGCCGCCGCTCTATCTCGCAATGATTCTCCCTGCTGTAAGTCGCAAGACAAAACCGAGGTAATTGCATAGTTCAAGGAATCGGTTTCTCTTACTAGACTAAAAACGGCGCGAACAACAAAGAGCCAATGCCGGAACAGCCGGAGAGACTTTTTGCGCGTCCTGCACGAGGGACCGCGAGTCGAGGAAATAGCGTGAAATAACGTTCGCGATACGGTATTCAATTTATGTCGAATTGCGCTTTTTATGTATTGTATAATCGCGGGCTTCTCTTCGCGTCAAGTACTCGGTAACTATAATTCATTCGGCTACGAACGCTATATATCAGTGCGTGCTTTGTTTCTCAATTAAAATTATATAATTATAATATAAAAATAATTTCTATTTTATCCTCTAAAATATATACGTATATGTATATCAATATTTTTCACATTAAACTTCGCATGAAATAAAATCATATTTGTACTCATTAGCAGTTGTCTTAAATTTCTTGCGCCAATTAATCATACTTAACATACAATTAAAACTTCACATAAGACACGCTAACTAAAATTAACTCAACTACGGGCGTCGTTGGCGCCATGATCGATTCGGCCGATAAATTCTCGAGTAATCCATCGAGCCAGGGGGAGGATATCGGGGCGAGACCACAATTTGAGGCCTCCCCTGTTATTACGCTACCAGAGGGTAACCGCCGCGGATAACGGCCAGGCACGTCTCCCTTTACTTCGACGGCGAGCTGCGTAATCGTCGGCGCGCAAATCGTAAATTTAATGGCATTTAATTCGCGACAATTTTCCAGGAAAGTTCGCGAGGGCAGACCCCGTGCGCGAATCCGCGCACGCAACACGTAAGTCGGATTCCCGCTCGATGCGCAAATCGAGCGGCGGTTAATTCGTTATCGACGCTCTAGGTCTCTACGTTCGCGAAACCGCTCATTTCACCAAGTCAGCTTCGTGAACAATAAGCCTTCTTCACGGTCTAGTTCGCGATTTCAATTATCTTCTGTCTATATATTCCACACAATGTGACTTATTTAAAGCAATTTAAAGTAACACAAATAAGTATTTACAAGACTGGTACAGATCTAGGCGCAGAGAAAATTTTATATTTTATTCTTTGTATTTCGCATAAAATTCAAGTAAGTGTGCAACTTGTAACGACTTTGATTGTTGCAATCGTCCTATCTATTTGAAGATAATGGCTATAGAATTGAATTAAGAACTACATTTCCTGATAGAATTATTGTATCAAAGGACGAGAGTTCTTTATTAAACTGAGTAGTTGGATTGCTCTTTTCTGAATAGATGTCTGCTCTGAAATGAGAATAAGGAAAGATAGATATCAGTTCACGAAATGATAAAAAATTTGCTCCACGGAATGGGTAGTTTCACAATCAAACCGTAACATCGATATCCCGTCCGGACACATAGAGTGCGAGATTAAAGTTTGATATCGATATGCTGATTGGTTTGCGCGAACTTTTTTTCTCGGTGTCTACTCGCCGCGACTGGATGGCTGCGATATGAAATATTGAAAAATAAAATTGATCCGTTCAACGGGGGAAGGAGAGAGGAGAGAACGTCGTCTGGACGCAGTGAAATGTATCACACTTATTTATGTATTACACTTACATATATGTAAAAATTAATTATATTTATTAATATTAATTAACCACTCTCGAAGAGTTCTTAATATTCCCAATACTCATTGAAACTCAGACTAAATTTCGAAAATCAGATAGATTGTCTAGATCTGAGTACTATAACATTTTTGCATAATTACTTAAATGTAGTTAAAATAAGTAATAATAATAAGTAATAATCATAATTTATCTTTATATATATCTCTTTTATATTTTTGTCACTCGCCGTATTAATGTGTGATTACAGAAAAGGTGATCGAGGAAACATGATAGTGGCTCTCTTAATTGAATAATATGAATACCGTAAAGAAAAAAAAACACCAACATAACAATTCGGAATTTCCAAAACAAAATAATAAGTCGAAGAAAAAGTGAAATCAGTCACGTTGCAAGTCAATGCCGATTGCCTTTCGCATCCCTCTCATTATACGACTCCGTGCAATTTTTTCGTTGAACAGGCGGTCGTTATCATTATTATTATCTCGTCCCGGGGACCAAAGGGATTCGTAACGCTCGGCGACGTCGTAGATGGCCCCGGCAGAGGCCCGCTATTTAAAAGAGGCCACAACGCTTAAAGCGCGAGTATAAAGCGGAGTATGCACCGCGCGGCATAGCAAGAGCAAGAGGGATGTAGAAGAGAGGAGAGGGATGGAGAGGTGGAGGAACGCGATCCGTGTAGAGGAGAACGGAAAGAGAACTCCTGGGTCAGAGGTCAGACGCTCCGAAGTTGCCCGCTCGCTCCGTGGGTCCAGCTCTGTGTACCGGGACATACCGGGTGTCCCGATACTCCCACACACCCGATTCTCTGATCCTGAGCCACCCTCGCGATATATTAGCGCTGTTACTATGTTTTATCATATCTTACTTTTATTTGTCGCGCAAACTTGATCTCCATACACGGACTTTTTTCAATTTAATGTAGGAACTTCTCTCGATTGTGAAATTTGTTTAGTACCTCTTTAGAAAAAGAAAACTCTCTGTCCTCCGAACATTAACGTTAATAAAAATTATGTGGTTTTACAATAATATCTACATAGTTGCAAAAAAAAAGTTAAATGCACATTAACATAAAATATACTAAAAGATTTTTCACCAATGGACTTTGACTATATAAAAAATATAATTTCTTTCTTTTTTTGAAATATATATATGTATAAAGTGGCAAAATACAAAAGGCCGTAGTAGTTTCTAATCGGTAACGATTATTATTTACACCGAAGGCGAGCCACAATGAACCAAGATACCGCATTTACCACGCTATTTGATACACAGAGTTCGTCGGATGCTGCGGTGGACGACACGGTAAAAGTGCCCTGACTCCTAGACCTAGAGGTCAACACTGACCCCGTGACACCGGTCACGTTACGTGAAAAAGAGGATACTAGTTGAAGGTTGAGGTAGTAGATCCTTTTATCCGCCGTGACTCCGTTTCAAGCGTAAAATACGATGCATCTCGCGCAAGAAACTTAAAACTGTAAGGTAAGACGAAATGTAATACGCGTGAATACGCGATTTATTTACCAGTTTATGTATTTCGCGTTAATTAATCAGCAGTGAAAAGCAATAATAAAAATGCGATAACAGAAAATGGCGAATTTATAAAATAATGAATATTAATGAACGCAAATATGATTATGCAAAATGTTTGGCACGCGCACATACACTTATTATCATAGAATAATTGCATTTGTAAAGAATATCTTATCTCGAAAATATTCGGTCCATATTGACTCCTTGAAACGTTGGATTTTTGTTAAATAATTTTGAATTTTTGAAATACTTAATTTTTTCTACATTTTTCTTTTAGATATATGATCTAAAATTCTTTATAATCATCGATCGTCAGCAGAGTCATAAAATTATAGAATACTACTCCAGTTGTTAGAGAGTCGATCAAAAACATTGAGTGGCGTTTGTACACCCTGTACACGGCTTTCTATGTCGCGGTGATCTAGTGTTGGTTCAGAAATACACGTGCTACACATACAAAGTCCCACGAAGAAGAAAAATTATCCCGACGTACAAGGAGGAGGCGAGATCGCGAGGAAAGCGAGTTATCATCGAATCGCTCCGCATTTAGGGACGCGATAGATAGTTTGTTCTCGATATCACTCTGAGTACTTTCGATGTCGTCCAACATGCTTTATCTCTGATAATAGATAACGAGTTGTTATACATGATTATATAAAGCTTTATAATACAATTTACAGTGCGATTTATAACGTCTATTCATAAGATTGTCTGATGACTCTCCCCTGCCGCATACTTTAGATATTCTCGAAAGCTCGTGTGCATGAATTTATGAACTTACGAAACAAAGTTGTACACAAATCGCCGTTACTCAATTGCACAATTTATCGTTACGATTCGCTTCCCACAAATACACGCGGCTGCGTCGATGTGCATGAAATTAAGGATCGGAGAGTAAATAATGCATTCGCTGCGCGTTCTTGTACGCCAGTAATAGAAGAATATAAGAATAATAAACGGACGTAAGAGTTATCCGCGTGTATTTGTATCGTCTTGATTACTGAAACAGATAAAGGAACGGATGCTAGCTTTATACAACGCATGATCCGACTACGGCCGTGTTATTTGCGATTGAGAAAAAAAACTTTAATGATAATGTAACTTCCTTATTTCGTATTTCCATCTTGTTTGCTATTCTTTTCAATTTATATTCTAATACGATATCCTATCGCGAATCTTGCACGATCCTCGTTCTATTTATATTTTCCAGCATATATACGAAATTCGGAAATTGATATTCGATGACGCATCTTCTTCTACGCGTCACATATAATAGAAGGTAAACTTTAAATAAATTTTAATCGCGATAGCTGTCGTTGCAACGATTGGAGAGATTCCCAATATGTAACCCCTGGTTAGCATTCTAGGGTTAATTTCCCCGTACGTTCACCGCTCTGCGACTTATTACGCCAGAGAAGAAGCTTTTTAATTAATTGGCCTATGAGAGCAATCTGCACGACGATCTCTATAGCGAGCCACCGCTGGCTTTCCTTATACGGCGTTTAAGGCACGTGCTTTTCACTTCGGTGCAAGATAATCTCTCCATCGTTTAGAGCCTTCTTAAGGTGACTCCGAGTTACTTCGGCGAGTAATATCCTCCCGCAAACTTTTGCGAACTGCGAAGACTCGGCATCATGATCGCCTGCTACGTCTGATTACCGTTTTACGGAAGAAGTTCCGTAAGAAGGAAGAAGGTTCCGGAAGAAGGTCTCTCTCTCTCTCTCTCTTTATATATATACATCCCTTGTGTGTGACATTTCCTTGTAACATATTTAATGATTTTAAGAAAGATTATTTCTAAGGGAGATTACACGTGCTGTTTAAGCGAAATTAAGATTGATAGATGCATGTTTGGGGAAAATACGACCAAGCCTTACTTTCACACGAAAATAAAAAATTACTGTGACGTATAGACAAAAACGTGTTCTAAAAACCAAACACATCTTTTAATCCAACTTTTTATGCTAAACATTTTCATACAAAAAAATTAACATTTTAATGTTATTCCATATTTTCACAAAACAGAATTTAAAATATATACTATCAATATATTACATTAGTATATAATATTAAAAGATATACTAATATATTATAATAATATACTACTAATATTAATAGTATATTATATTAAAAATACTCTCTAAATTTTCGGGTGATATGATACGTCAATTGGAACAGGAAGTAAGAAGGAAATATGAATAAGCTGTCGGAAAAGGGTTGTGTCAACACGATGCCGCTATAAATCCGAGCACAGTCGTCATTCATAACGTGTCTATGTGCGGTGAACGTTGCGATTATTCGTTCGCGGCAATAAATATGTTGCGTGGAAATTTATGGCTCGGCACGCTGCCGTTTCACGCGTGCGATTATAACGTCTTCGTTTGGGAATGATTTAAGCAACGTTCCACATTCGTCGCGAATGTTGTTGCGTTCATGAACATTCGCCGTTCGTGCCTGGCGCGTAACATTGGAAAATTGATGTGAAAATTGTTCTTGCGCGATTTCACAGATTTTTTTTCGCGATTAATTAACACACGCTAGTACACAAATTTTTCGCTCTCCATTAACTCTCTGACGTATTATTTTTCTTTGGCAAATAATCGACCGCATCGGTGTCACAGAAAGAGGGATGAAGAGGGAGAGCTCCCTCTGGTTAACCGCTGGCATGCGACAACAACAATCGTTTCGCAGTTATCGCGACGCCAAAAGTGCCGGTACCTGTATTAATGTCGAGAAAATGCAAGACGCGAGGCCGGGGAAATTCGAGGTGGGAGGCGGGAAGAAGAGAAAAAGGAGAAGAGAAGCGACGGACGAGCGGCAAAGAGAGTTGCGCGTCTTGCGGCAGGAGAGGCAGTAATTGCGTTATTAACTTAAAAGTGAGGTTCTCTCCGTAGAGAGGACCGGGGACGAGAAAGGGAGGAAAGGGAAGAGAGAGAGAGAGAGAGAGAGAGAGAGAGAGAGAGAGAGAAAGAGCGCGCGACATCAGAATGTTGCCGGTCGGTCTTTTGCCGCAGAGCCCGCGCGTATTTTTTCGCGGCACCGTATATATCTGCGAAACGACAGTGCGGATACGGAATTGCAGGTGAACCACCACCGCGGATCCACCCGTGGCGGCACGCGATGAGAGACCGTGGATAAGATATCGTTACTGCTATTACGGCGGATCGACAGTCAGTCGTCAGATTGGCCGGCGTTAAAAAGTAAAAGCAACATTTTTTCTTTTGAGAAAATAATCGACTTTACTAAAGTGAGAGATTTCTAGATTCAAATTAGATGATATTTACGCAAATGATTTTAATTCAACTATTTTAATAACAAAAGATACAATATCTATATGAATTTGCAGGCGAACATTAAACATTGTCTTTCTCAATAAAATCTAATAGTGATTTTTTAAGAAATGTGTCAAACGTTTTAAATGACACGCCTATTTAATTATATTTAATTATCAAAATTAATCGTGTAATAAATAATTAATGATATGAATATAGTATAAAATAAATCAGCTGTGTGAGATTTTCCCTCGCGTGCGCGAAGTTAAATAGATGTGAGAAATATCTAGCTAATTCTCTGCTGCGAACAAATAGCCAATAGATCACAGGAATCGCTCGCGAGCAATTTCGTATTATCCTTTCGCAGATATATTTGCACGCACAAAAATCATAGAAAGAGAGAGAGAGAGAGAGAAATGTGGCATTCTAATCTCGTTCGAAAACAAAAGATGATTGCATCCCACTTGCAGAAGGACAGTGAGAGGGATGTAATTTTACTATTACACCTTGACATCAACTAGCTTCAGGCACATATAGTAAAGATATAGTACATATCTTATGTATTAAAGAGAATATAAACGCAAAATTTACATATAATAGCGCGTATCAGAAATCGATATATATAAATTGCATTTCTAAATAATATAAAATGTAAGAAGAAATAAATTATATATTCAAAACTTCGAACTTATTCAAGGTTCTTGGATCGTCTATATGTTATGCGTAATCAAAAATAATTTCATTTTTCTCTATTTAATATCATTTCATTGTTTCATTTAATTTTAGATATAAATGTGTGAATAATGGAACAATAAGCGAGAATTTTTATAAATGCAAAAACATGGCTGAAATTGCACAGAATCGCATACATACTCGTCTTTCGTACGTTACCTATGATCGGCTTTACACCATGATTATATCAGGTAGGAAAGCACCATGGGCCCGCTACTTAATAGAGACGTAACGCCATACACAGTCACGTTACACAAAGCAGGGGGCTGAGTCACGACCGATCAACGTTACACGCGGTAAGCTCAATCTGCGAGCCCTTTTTTGTCTTTTGTCTATTGATAAGTCAATCAATCGAGATTGATCGCCTTTACTTGAGCTTTATAAATACGAGATTTATTTTAACTTCTAATATTAAATTAATGAAATGTAATAAATACAATGTAATATTTGCATTAACATCGCCAATAATACCTGTAGAAGATTAAATATTTTTAATTCTGCATTAATTTAATTTTCTAACTTCCAATGTTAAATAATCCTTTGTAATTAAATCTACCGTATAAAAGAAGATATATCAAAGAATGTAGAGAGAGAGAGAGAGGGATGGGGGGCGGGGGGAGAACTAAGAAACACGCAATTTTTGACAAATCCCGCATAATTATGGGACGTGAAAGTACAGAGATTTCTCGAGGATTTTGATGTAGATTTTTATTCGCGGCGTCTCTGGAGAGTAGCCATATTTTATACGTAAGTTATGCGTCTCACGCGTTGTACATTATTTTCTGGCTTTTGTCCGGCGAATTTAATGCCCGTGCCAGCCGAAATATCTCGGAAGGGAATCAAAGTACATACCGTGTCTCTTTCGTTGTATACAGACTTGAAGGACGCGCGCGCTCCGGCGCGCGTATAAGTGCCCTATGTTCCCACGCTGGAGCAGCCTCGAGGGCTTCCCATTCCGCTATCGGCTCCTCACATTGCCCGGTATCATGTAGGTATGTATGTAACCTTCTCGTACTTGAGAAGAAGGCGCATGTACAGGGTGTACCGGTGAAACATATTGGGCCGTGGTTTCGTGAGGCGAATTAACAACGTCGAAGAGAAAGAGAGACGGTCGAGAGAGAGAAAAATGTCCGCGCGCATCGAAAATAACTTTCGTAAATTTCCGTATTGTAATTGGTCTTAACTGGCTCGAAAAGAAAGTTTGTACGGAGAAATTGCAGAATAGCTTAAAAATACATCAAACGAGAGAGAGGCAGAGACGTGTTGTTCGACTGTCAAACGTGAAACACGTTGAGGGAATAATTTTAACGTTGTCGGATTAAGCCTGGTACTCACCTTGCAAACCTCTCCTTGTCCTGCACGTTATCGTCGTCCAGTCTCCTATATTTACACCCACTCGGATCATCCTCGTCGGATCTGCAAAATAAATCAGAGATAACATTTAATCAGTTTGCGCAATCATGAGTCTTTATCTGCCGAATATTATGGCATTAATTATGTCGATAATCAATTATTTCGCTTAATAAATTTATCTAATATTTAATTATCACCTAAACGTCATCGCGTGATAATTGATAATGAAATAAAAAGTGTGTTCTCGCGATACCAATCTCTGTTGAGGATAAATTGATCGTGGATAGGCGAGTTCAGTACCCGAAAGGAACAAACGATAGAAATTCCGCGTGCGTCGCGTCGCCGATACGTAAAGTGTAATCACTTCCGGATTACCAAACGTGACCGTACGATACAAAATTGGTCGTCACAGGATCATCATCGGCTTTCCCCTTCCCCTCCCACCCCCAATCTTGAGCGTCATATAAGCGACGACGAAAGTTTCTTGTACACGATATTCATGACCCATCTTCGTCCCATTCATTTCGATAGTGACCAGCTTTTCTATTCAAATTATTCTATGATTAACATAATTTTTCAAAGAGAAAAGTAAAATCGATAATTTGTTCTGTTATATATTATGACACATCATGTACTCTTTTAAATACAATCAGTATATTACTCATTGATAAATTATAAGTATAGCAGTAAAATTTTACTGACATGAGAAAAATCAGTTAGTAGTAGCAGCTGATTTTTCAGCGAAATAAAATCTTACCGCCGTAATCAATGAAACACATAAGACGGAGCAGCAAAGTATGAGTGTTTTTACTGAAGATCAGTGAAATATTCATTGATCTTTGGTGAAATCTGATCACTACTTTCATCAGTAACATTATCACTAATTCAGTTTAAGAGAATATAAGAAATATCAGACGCGTCTCTCTTAATTTTTAATTATAAGTTTTATAATAAAAATATATATTAAACAATTATTTATCGGATTCTGCATCTTTAAACTTGAAAAAGGCTTAAACAAGGTGTATGATTATCGCGCCGATATCGATCGATCGTGCTGAATTCGCCGCAGGAGCCCGAGAAGCGAGAACATTTAAGAGCCGCTATCGGAGAAGAATATATCTTAGAGGGAGAGAGAGAGAGAGAGAGAGAGAACGGATAGCACCGTAAATCCGTCACTGATCGTCTCATTACTGTAGAAGAGCTTGTATACCGTCTCTACTGAGCGGCATTAAGCGCGATAGAAAATTATGCTCTCATTGCGAGAGCGCAGACCTCTCGCGCTCAGAAATCCGACCGATCGTCAGTCTATATTGCACAGCGTTCGCGCGGGTGATGTACGATTCTGACCCTGAGCGAAAAAGCGGAACCCCCTTACTTCACCCGGGATCCCTTGCCCCCTCTGCTTCGCCCTATGCCGCCCCCGCACCTCTCTCGTACCCCTCCGCAAAGCTCGCTTGCCGGTGAACGTCGCGTTGAAGAGACGGCATACAGCCTCTCTTCCCCCTTTCGCCCTCTCGTCACGAAGCCCGTAAGATCCAACGGACCAGAGGTGGGGATGGTGTAGGGTCCGGCAGCGAGTGTATCCGGGTATCGCGCTCGAGAGGGGTGAGCGAGGCCCCCCTTCTACCCCTTCGTCTCCCTCTCCGCCGTCTTTCTGCGCGGGAACCTTCTCGGGCTCCCTTCGTCCCCACGTTCTCCACGTTTCTTTTTTTTTTCCTGCCGCTCTTCCCCCATGCAAGAGAGCGAGAGAAGTACGAGAGAAAGAGAGAAGATCTGAAAAGGAAGGGGGCGAGGGGGAGAGCCGCGGAGACTTATGGAGTACATAATGATGCGCCCCGCGGTATTACGTCGACTTAACGGACGTGTATGCGTGCTTTGCAAGCGATGAAGTCGACGACGTCGAGAAATCTTCGTAGCGGATGGGGAAAGGGGCTCGGTTATACAGTATTAGAAGAAGAAAGAAAATGGTTGTATGCAAATCGACCATAAATGTTCGCTATGATCGAAGAATAAAGTCCTAATTTTTGTATTTATGAGATATTAATATTTCATTGTTTTAATTATATTCGTATTTAATATTTTCCATTTGCTAAATGGAACATATTGACTGTTTCTCTCTCACGTACAGGCTGTTAATTTAATTGTATTAAATTCATAATTTAATTCGCGATCCATCCACTAAAATCCCTGACATACTCATTGCATGGATACATGAAGGAAAAAAAATGAAGATGTATATTTTAATCTTTGTCTTTCTGGATCAAGGAAAGTGTTTGAGGTAGTACATTGTCGAGGTAAATCAACGATAAGTGAAAATTATGGGGAAAAAGGCAGCCGAAGGCGAGAGAGAGATAAATGTGTGACAGGGAGATGTATGAAGCGCATAATGATGCGCAGCGCGGTATTACATCGACTTAATAGGCGTTTCGCAAATAGAAAACCTCGCGCAGTCGGCTCAGTGGCTCTATTCGCTTCGGGATTAATACGAACGAACAGCAGTCTTTTAATATCTAATCAAAGTCTATGCACGCTGCGATAACTAAAAATTTCAAAAAAAAAAAAAAAAAATTAAGGCCTAAAAATTTTGAAAAAATATACTTTTGTGAAGAAATAAATTTGTTGAAGAGAACAGTTTATTTTAATCATTATCAGAGACGTCAACTCTCTATTTAACCTTTGTAAAAGTACTCTCACGTCTTGTAGTCGTTAAATTGTCAGATATTAAGTCTATAATATATGGATATTTGACATATATCCCTGTCCAGAAAGTGTAAATGCAATTATTAATTTATAATTAAATGTCATGTTCAACATATTTTTTTATGATTGCATTATACATCGTCAGATATTAATAGATGTTTATCATGAATTGAAAATTCTAGGCTCATTCATTAGATTATCTTTCAGATATTACAATATAAACAAGTATGATATATTATTGATTGTAAATAAGAAAATTCCATTGATTACTTTCCACGATTACAAAGAGCAACGAGAAACCTTTTCTAGCAATTTCAATTTATTCTATATTTTTTCCTGTAACTGCAAGAGAATTACCAATAGCGAAATATTTGCGCAATTCTAGGAGAGCAAAGTATTTTGCCAGATTTTTAGATACGATAGGAACATATACATATATTAATGCAGTAAGACTTTTTGCTTTAGAAAAATATGAAGAGACAAAAGGAAAGATCTAAATTATTGTGGAATTATTTAATATGTTTACAATAAAATTATTTTGTTGAAACAAATTTCAGCAAGACAAATGTAATTCATTTTTTAACTGTGATTTTCTTGAGTTAATTACAATTGAATTTTTCGGCGAGTTTCCGGAAAATTTAAGAGCTGCTAAAAATTATGGATCTGCATTTATTGGGGAATGCGTCCCTGAAATTGAACGCAAATCCAAGACAAGATACGCGATGTCGAGACCGCTCTGCCATTACGGTAGTTTGACCCTTGACACGGAGCGATTTGGGCAGGCAAACGCGGAATTTCGACGATGCCGATTGAAGGACCGAACAGACGTACGTTTACGTTTACTCTCTCTTTCCCTTTTGTTTTGTTCTCTCCGCGTACATTATAAGTAGACCTTGTAACGTGATAGAAGGAAAGGGGGCAACTCCCTCGCTCTATTTCGCGCCCCGGAACGCCCGATAATTTGTATACGTCGCGAAAATCGTGGGAACAAAAGCGCCTATACGTAGATAGGTAGGTAGGTACGCTACGATCGTTATCTTCGCTATCGAGATACCGTCGTAAACTGTCGTGTCTTTTAATGTAGCCATATTACAGAAATAATGAACCGTCGATCGATGTAATGGGATAATAATTTCGCGAGATGACTGCTCGCGAACTTTCGAACAGTTCGCATTAGAATGTAACGAAATGTATGTGCTATTTATTCTTTCTGATTCCTCATTGATACTTATTGTTAGATACGAGAGTATTTAATACGAAATTATGCAATTTCATGTGTGGTTGAATATATGTAATTGCCTATTGATATAGTGGCGAGATAATAGTGATATCTAATGGTTTAAAATAATTCTATAATAGTAATATACCTTTCTTACGAGTTTTTAATAAATAATAGAAATAAGATTGTTTGAACCGAGAATTATATTTGTTTAAAAATAAAAAATTTCCCAATCTCACAAGGGAATTTTATGAGAAAAGCTGTATCATGGAGAAATTATTATATTGATTAATAGTACCATGTCATTAAATCAATGTTTTTGAATCACTCTTCTGAAAAAGCGAAACTTCTGCCGAATTTTTTTTATAATTTGTTATAATTACGAAATTATTTATATTTTAGTTATTTTGATCAAAAGCAAAATTTATTTAAATTACTATTCATATGACGAAGTAAAGATATGCATTTATTCATAAATATTCCATCATTCAAAACAAGAAATTGGTGGACTTCAGTCATCATGAAGATGCACGTGCTTCCGAATTCTGTCATCATTCATGCACCCTTCTGAGAGTTTAAAGAGTCAGACAGAGAAAAAAAACGTGGTATCCCCCAGAAGAAGAAAGAGAAGAAGAGTTCGCGTGACGTGGCATGCTGTCCAGTTTACGGTGGCGCCTTTTTGCATTTTTCCGTATAGCGCCAGAGTCACGACTTGACCTCCTCTCTTTCCCCTCTGTATCTCCCTATCTCACCCTCTTTCGACCTCTTACATTTATGTTCGCTGTTTCTTAAGGTCCACAATGTATTACAACTATTTTTTTTTTGCATGTCTTACAAAATCAAAAGAGAGAATACCTTCCCAAAATATACCGTATTCCACATGCAGTAAAAGTATAGGATATTAAATATTTATACATATGTATATAAAATAATATATTTAATATTAATTAGAGAGAGATATCGCGTTGAACGGAAGATTAATATAAATCTGATTACAAAATGCAAATATTTTTTATTTCAAAAGTAAGTTAATTTATAAATATATTCTCAATTTATTCGCGTGTTATTTTTCTCAATTCTGCACGATCTAAACTCAAATATCAATGAAAACAGTAAACATATTTGCCCGCTAAAAATGCTCCAAAATTCTTCCCTGATCTGGACCAAACACACTTGACAGTTTTATAGAGAATAAACAAATTATTTCTGTTTATTCAACTGTCAAGTGCTCAATTCAAAACGGGGAAGAATTTCTAAGCATTTTCAACGAGCAAAGAAGCGGAAGAGGAAGACAAGGGAAAGGGAAGAAGAGCGAAAAATCTCGATGGCGCGACGGGCATCCCGATCGATTGCGAGCCGTGGAAAATCGTTGTGGCGACCGGCAACGATGAGGGTCGACAGGAACGATCGAGGAGGTGGTGACCAATAAGGTCGCTGGAGAACGGATAAAAGTTGCGGAGTTGAAGAACGATGGACCGCCCCTCGTTGCGGCGACAGTGTGGTGAGGTTCACCAATGGCCACGCTCTTTCTCCTTAATATACGATGCCTGGTCGCCGGCATTACTGTCCTCGTAATGAAAAAAATTACGTCACCCTACCGCTTAAGCGTTAGATAGGCCGATCGGCGCTACGAAGAGACGCACCATCGCTGGACGTCACTCGATGCCGAGGCGATCTGAATGCCTAAAGGCGCGGCATGATCGATTCGATCTGGAGGGAATGTATTGTTTTGGACCTGTTGAGAATTTGTATGTGTATATGGAAATGCATGCAATGAATTACTAATGTGCGCGACTAGAGTGACTCGATCTTTGCCTCAGATCTTGCGTCTCTCTACGATATATGTATAAAGAACTCGATGAAGAAAATTCAAATTTTTAAATAATTTATTAGATACAAATCAATTATCTTGTTTTTCCTAGGTTTGCGTCTATTGGACAATTCCTCAAGGTTCTCTTGTTACACGCTTGGCCTCATAAAATTCTGTCGACATAAATTCTTGGGAGATTGTAATCGATATCTATAGCCTTGACTTTATTGTGGTAGGAATATCATAGATTCTCGATAAGATGTGTGTATCCTCGACACGATAGATCTCCATTTCTATGTCTTTGACATCCCCTGATATTATTATAGATTCGCGATATCACAGACTCACGAAACTGCAGATCATAGATTGTTGGTACCACACATCTTGACTTCCGCTGCCTTAAATTCGATGTCACAGGCTAGAGAGAGGCTCAATGTCATTAATCTTGATCCTATTGATCCTTGATACCATCTTCGATATCATAGTGATATCGTAGATTCTTAATACTAACAATAATACTTGAATCTCTCATAAATTTATCATATTAAACTTCTTTGTGTGACTTCTTTAAATGTGTAAATTTAAATTGCAAAGGAAAATTTTTCATTTACGCGCAGAAAGATATCCTATGTTTTTGTCTCATCCCGCGGCAGATATTTGCTATAGATATTGAGATTCGCTCGATTTTGCTCCGCGGCACGTCAGAACGGATCAGAAACTCGACCGTTTTCACGCCTGAGAAAATTCTTATTGTCTGGTACAGGCTGGTTCGCCTGGAGCGGAAAGTCACGCGAATCGACACACAAGGAAGAGGAAACGAGAAATCGACTTAATTGTGCACGCCGTTTGGTACTTCTGTGCGTACAACAGACTGCAATGCACAACTATTATATTCGCTTTCCTTCTGTTCTGCATTTTTCTGGCATAAATTTTTTCACGTTTAACTTAATGTGTATTCATAGTAATTATTTATGAATATCTATTATAACAAATAGCATACGCAATTTTAAAATATCGAGGGAATATAATGCGAAAAAAATAAAATAAAAATAAAATATATTCCAGATTTTATTTCAAACAATGATTCAAATCTTTTTGCATTGTAAGCTTTATATTTGTAATATATATCTATCGAAGAAAAACTTGAAAGAAGAAATTTGAAACTGGACAGATCCACAAAATATATATAGATTAATCCCTGTTGCAATAATCTCAAACTCGACAAATAAAAATTCGTGCTTGCCGTTAGTTGTATCTTTTTTTTTCTGGCGAAGAGAGTCATTCAACAGCATGGTGAACGGTGTGCGCGTTCAGATGCATGTCGATCGTGTATGACATAAATATGCATTGCAGGCCGCTACGCGCGTACGGAGCGTTACTAACAGGGTCTTAATTATGAATGAAAATAATACGCGCTTCAATCTCGAAACACACTTTCCTCGGCGTCAAGCCATCCGGTTCAACGACTCCTGCCTGTTGTGGCAGAAGCGTGTTATGCGGAAAAGTATCGTGCGCGCATGAGAACGAATATGATGTCGATAATCACGGCGAGAGTGGAAGAACAATTTATACGCTTGTTCGTACTTCTTTCAGTCACACGGGGATGTCGGTATTCGTATCCAAAATCGGCTTTAGTTTCGATAGACTAGGTTTCATTGACTGAGAATTGAATGGACATCATAATCTTTTTTCACGATTTAATTTTTTAAATTAAGAGTGTCAGAAAGTCTTGAATTACAATTATGATAAAGCATATAAATAATATCCAAATTTTCTCTCACTAATATAAAACATTTCCCTTTTTTTCAAGTTTGACGGATTCTCTTTTCCTAAGCTGCATCCTACACATACATGTATCTACAACTGGAATTTAACATGCGTCTCCGCGCAATGCGTGACGAAATCTCGCCCGTCAAATCTGCCGGAAAATTTGAGGGACGACGTTATTGCGTAACGTAATGATCTGGTAATCGGTCACGTGGATTTACGTCGGATCGGACCGGCCGCAAATCTCCGCTACGTGACGAATTCCGCGACGAGTGGGTTTTGCCGCGTGTTGCACTCGCACGTGTGCACTGTCCGCACGCGTAGCGCTAAGCTCCTGGCATTAGTTCGCGCGCTTCTACAATCGACGCAGTTTGTTTGCCCCGTGGCGAACACAAAGTGCGTCGCACCTTGTGTCCGCACGAGGACGAGCGAAATCGAATGCATAGCAGTATTGCGTAATACCTCATTAGCGCTTGAGAAAATAAGACCGTACATCGCGAGATCTCTTTTGCTTCCGAAAGCAAAAAAGATTATAATAGCACTCGATCGAGAAATTTTCCGATTCTTAATTATATTCATTAAAGATTTATTTCACCGAGAATTTTCATCGATCAGAGTTTTTTCTTCCTCTCTCGAGAATGTGATATCGACGAGATAAATGTTCTTAATTATATTCAGAGAAGATGCTTTTATTATTTTAATCAAGAGAGAGTATCCTTGAAGAAAAAAAAATATTTATTTTATTTAATCATCGTTTTTAAATTGCCTCTTAATATATATTTTTTTAATTATATTTGTATGAAAAACTGAACTTATCTTCATGGTTTTGAGATTCGAAATCGCCCATGCGCGATTACTGTAATTCGTTTTGTATTGCGTGCGTGCAACGATGTACATATCAAATGCATGTTTCCTCTATTGCTATTTAATGTTAATTGCACACAGTTATCATTTTAATATACGTTCCAATTATGTGAATGTTGTTTGGATTACATTTACATCGTAAAAAAAAATTCCCGGCAAATTATCTTCCGGCAAGATATGTCTACGATTTGACACTTAATATAGACTACATTTTTAATCTCGTTAATTAATCGTTTCGTATCTCTATAATATAATTTATCAATCAATTATGGCGCGAAACTGCCATCGTGATTGTCGATAAAATTCGCATTTATCGCGCGACGGTATTTTTGTTAATATATATTTTTAGATATCTTGGACTTATCGCGGCGCACGTGCCTAGGACTATAATTATGTATATCCTTCTCGTAATATCGGCTTGCCACGAGTTTCGTTATGGTTCTGAGAGATTATCGTTATCGTTGTTTCGATGACTGTACCCAAGTATCGCTCCGTTCAAGGCCGCGCGCGAAAAGTTTTTTTATACAAGATACATACGTGTCAATCTTTTATGTGCGAAGTACATTGTAGAAAACAAACGGCGGGAACTCGTTTAAAAATACAGTTTGCATTAATACCAGGAAGCAAGATGCATCGATCCGTATCGCGTTATTTTATTATAAAATATTTTCTAATATCCGGAGAAAAAATACACACGATTGAGAAATACGATTAAAAAAAAGAAAATTATCGTGCTTATTTTATTAAAAATAAATAAATAGCGCAATCGTATAAAAAAGCATATTTCTGTGTGATATGTCCATTTAATTATATATATAATCTTTATCCGAATATATATTCTGCAGGATATTACATTTGATATTTCAACACGGTTGTGCGTTAAACCTAAATCGAAGACTGTATATATAACAGAGTTTGCCAAAATATTTACTCTCGCGTTTCCTTTCCGTATTGCATAAATTCTTGTGTATCGCCTCTTTAATAAAAATTCAAAACGCTGGTTAAATATTTAATAAAATAATTCGGACAAGCCCTGCCAAGGTAATACATGAAGTCTCCGCCACGCGAGCGTGAATCTATTGAAAATTCTCGTTTTCGCCGCATATCTCCTGAGGGAGAGCAACAAGTGAGCAAACATCCGTGCAACGGATCCTCGAGTCCGCGCAAATCGGCGTCTTGCGATCGAACTAATCGAGCAGCAACGCAGCCCCAAAGCTGCCAGCGGAATGGCAGGAATGTCGTGACACGCGTACGCGCCCGACCGCTAAAAGACGAAGCCGAGATCAATGGAGCGTGACTGCGTCGGGTTCGACGAAAGTGAGGCAGAGATATAATGGCCGAACAGAAAAGAGAGAAACGTTTTCCTTCGCGCTCGCTCGCCCTCCCGAATGGAGCTGGCAGCTATTTTCGATAGATCGACTTTTTACCCGATCGCAGAAATACCGAAGCGCGGATGCGTCTAGATTGAAAATGAAATAGTTGTGACGAGAATATATAGAGAAAAATATAATCGAATAATTTAAAAAACAAAAAAAAAATTAGGACAATCGAATTTAACTCGAAAGTGATAAAGAGAAATGAAAAACAAAATTATCTTTTAAAATGAGAGATATTCTTGTGAATAGTAATTATATTATGCAATTGCGTCTACGTAAAATTATTATATATAAGTCGAATTTTCTACTTAATTTACATTGAAATATTTGGCCAGTTTAGTATAGCGAGAAACAAAATCACGATCGTTACGCGAGCTGTCGGTTAACATGCTGATGCGGATGAAAACCTGCTGATTCTGCAATAACATTCCGTATAAAGACCAACAATAATACGCGACGATGACGGCATGGAATAAAATTACCTGATGTAAAACTATACTTACATTTTTTAATATTTCTGTTGTATCATAAAACAGCTATAAATTTGCTTTTGGTGAATTTTGTCTCTTTATTAGATTGTGTAAGATGTAATTTACGCAATTACACAATATATTCCTCTAATTAATATTATAAATAACAAATTATATAAAATACGATATTGATTTTAAAAAAGTTCTCGTTCAAATCAATTTACTTATCTTTTTGTAGTCGATTTTAAAATGTTAATTTCATTCAAATCATATTAGAATTTAATGTATTAATCGATAATATTTTTTTTTAGACATACTCGGTTATTTTGTTCTAGAATTTTTGAACTGTCCGTCGCGATAAGTATTTCCGTACGTGATACATTAGATCGCTTTTACGAGAGTACGGTGCATTTTTATGCCAAAGCCCGTCGATAATCGGGCTATCTCGATTCAAAGGTGGTTCTCTTACGTATGTTTCCTTTTTTTTCTGTTTCTTTTTCTTTCACACAGTACAAGCGCATTCTGCGAATTGTTGGCGCCACGTCAGAATGACTCGTCAGCTGATGAATTGCGATGTGGCGAGCGCTAATTGAAGACGCGTGATTAAAGCGGCAGAGAATTTATACGCTTTAGAATCTGTACTCACGATTAGGCAGAAAATTTCGTCGCATCCAAAACTCGCGTAAAATGCGACAGAAATAGACATTATGAAAATTATTCATAACCGCGCCGTAAAAAGTATTTTTATATTTATTTATGAAGTATGTTTATAGAATTCGCAGAAAGAGAATACGAATAGTGCAAATAATAATTCGTCGAACTCTTTAATGAGTATTTAATTAATCGATCAAGAGTGTGCAAACTTTCAAGAAAACATTCACTCTGCATATCGAAATGTGATATCTCGAGAAAAAAAAAAAGAGAGAGAGAGAGAGAAAGAGAGACAAAATAACGGGGGATGTAACTTTTTTTACCTCCGTCTTTTCGATTGCTGGGTCTCCGTGTGGGCCTGCTGGATGTGATGAGGCGATAAGTCGGACCCGTAAGACAGAAGTTGACTTCCGGCGGTGGGGCAGGCGGACGGGGGTGGCGGTGGCGGGGGTGGCGGGCCCAATTGATAGCCCACCGTAGCGGAGGGGGCCGCGTAGTGCGAGGGGCCCGGGCCCGGGCCCAAACCGACCCCGTAACCCGCGCTACCCGCCGACCCGCCCCCGTACATGCCGCTGCTACCGGGATACTCTATTTTGACGGTGTACGTGTGTATGTGTGTGTATATTTCGCGGTTAACCACTCGATTATATCAATAAATAAAACGTATATACACTCTTTTGAAAAGTCACACCGTTGAGTCACCGGAGAGCTAACTCGTCGTATTGTTGTGCTCCGAGATTACTCGTCGATACACTATCACGGACGTACACTCTTGTAATATCGTTATCGAGTTGGTCTCTTATTAAATTACCGATGTGTTAACTCGTCTTGTTGCTCCGAGATAATCCGCTGATGCGTTCTTATATTTCTTCATGGAGTAACTTGCACGTTTGCGTCCATTGTCAAGCTAATCAGTCATTACTCTTAAAATATCACGTTGTCTTATTGTGTCAAAATTAAGTACCGATGCGCCTTTGTACTTTGAATGATACTTTTTGTTATAATCTGTTTTAAATTTCAACAAACCTTATTGTACGAAAAATATTTCCTTATACAAGTTCTGCTTTTCTTCACACAAGGAAAATTTGTATCTAGACATTTTTATTCTCGCTAGTAGTTCGTTAGAGTCTTCAAACTAGCGAAACACAAGCTAAAAGCACGCGTTGATCTCTTCTAATCTTGATCGCGTGAAAAGATTTACGATAAAACGCGATATTCGTCCACATTCCTTTACCGCAACCCGTCATTTTGTACTTTAGTTTTCGGTGAAATGGAAAAAGAATGTCTTAATGGTTTAATATAGCTCGGATGTATGATTTCAAGATTCCTGTGATATAAAAACTTCGACTATGTTGCGTTCGCCCTCCACCGAATTATCTTGTCATCTCGTTACCTGGAGCAAGATGTAGATCTACCAAGCGGTCTACGAAGCAGTTTTGTACTTCGCGTTTCCCTCTTCAACGTTACTTAGGGATACTTCAGAGTTTCGAAGGCCTTTTTGTATCTGAATTCTACTCACGTTCACTCGTGTACTTCACCAATCTCAAAAGAGAGCGAAATATATTTTAATAATTTATGTTTCAATCAACAGTTATATATCCGCTTATTTATTTGCGCTCTTCGAGAATTCATACTGACATGATGACTAATGCGAGAAATGTTCGTTGCGTCTGTTATCTATTGATAATATATAATAACCTTTTGTACTTGTGAGTGGAATTTTCTATTAGAACTTAGTCGTTCGCACTGCCTGATCCAAAAAACATATCACGCTGTCTTTCAACGAAAACATAGATAAGTGAAAACGCTTTATCTGGAATTGACCTACATTTCTCGGAAATATCTTTATCTCGAGCTTTCCGATATGCTCCTGCTTCTTGATGTACGCATAAAATCCAATTTTACTTCTGTTACGTTTTATCTACTCCACTTGAATTATGGAAAATTTTCTTGAAATTAGTGAATGAGGATATGTTATTGCAGTCTTTACGAACAATCTTTTTTCCGCACTTCGAATTTCGCAATTCGAGTAAGAGTCGTGTCCTGCTAGTCACTGCGATGGCTCGATTAATCGACCAAGAAAGAAAGCACGCAGAAGCAAAATGTGTTACGGAAGTCCGCCTCCGATTTCGATTTTGGAAAGCGTCAGATCGGCCACTTTCACGAGGCAAACTCTATTCTATTCGTTTCCCAACAAGAGCATGCCTACGTTCTATTAACAACCGCTGTTCGTTTTTCTTTCCCGGTTCTTCCAGAGTCGACCGCGGTACCAGTCTCGGGGAAGAGTCTCGGGCTATAAGTCTCCGCGAAAATGTCACGATATCCTCGTCGGACCGCCGTCACAATCACGCCGAATTTTGCACGCTCCTTTCGTCGCACTATCGCGCATAATCAACAGGAAAATCGCGCTAATCTTTTCTTCGCTTCGTTTCGTCAAAGCGACGGCCATCGCTGAAGCGTCGCGATCGTTTATAAATCCTGAAAAACTCAGTTCAAAGTCGTTTCATCGAGCACACGGCGCGTTAAGTGAAACGAATTACTCTATATTTTCAAACAAAATGACTCCGGAGTAACGTTTTACGTAATCGAAGACAGGTCTTCAAGTCCTGTAATTTTATAGGATTCGTCTGCGTGTTTTTATTCGGAAATATTTTGTTAATCTGCTTTGTTTTCCCTAAATTCGTCATTTTGCGCCTTTGGAACAAAGTCTTAGTTCATTACGGAGAATACTAGTCGCACGAATCTTTGTCACACTGACAATCACACGACCAACGATAACAATGATTATTCGAAATGTCTAGTTTACGCAGACGACGTCGAAAGTTCGTGTTACGTTTCTTCCACCGTGAAATAAACTCGTCGTTCGTTCTAAATCAACTCGGCTGAGCTCGCGTAACGAGAAACGCACGCAAATCACGGATACGTCGAGGTTCCGCGCGCAAAACCGCGCCACAATATTCTTCAGCGTGATATTACCACGAAGAGTTTCCCCCTCTGAAAATCTTCAGCGGTGAATTTATTAAATTATAATAAAATCACACCAGGAACACGTGTCTTTCTTGCTCGTCCAAAGTTCAATGTCCGATGACAAAATCCACGAAAACTAATTTTTCCTTAGAAAGTAGCTACACTAAGATCTTCGCTATGATAATATTATATATATAGTTGAAGCTCTGTTTTTTGTTAACTCATAAAAAAATGTCTGATACAAAATTATGATTATAAAAATCTTCGTATTTTTTTAACGCGACAAACTCCACAGATTTAATTTCCCGTATCAAAATAATCGACATTTTGATACTCGTGTGAGAAAATCGACTGGATCTTGGAATTTCTTCAGCTGTATTTATTAAAATGTTCTGATTTTTATCCTTAAAAATCGTCGATGTTTAATTCACTGAGAACGAGAGATCACTCGATGACACATGCGTTGGAAGGAATCCGAACGTCCAATTTTCGGCGCCAAAATCCTCGTCGCGACCTATTCGCGGATAATGACGCGTGATCGTCGCGGCGCGGTCTCGATCACGATCGATTGAAGATTGTCGACGCTGGCGAAGCAACGCGGACTGACACGGAAGCACGTTTCACAGACGTACGTATATGAACGTGTGGACGGACAGGATGGACGGACGGACGGATGGGTCGCCGACTAGCCACCACCCACAACTCACCAGTGACTGATTCCACCATAGCCGCATAATGTGCTGCTGCGGTATACCCCGGTGAGGACTATCACTTCTCCCACCAGAGAGCCCGGGACAGCCACCGTTGCGAAGCACGACTTTTAACCGGGATGCATTGCACCGCTCGCTCGCTCGCGACGGGAGACAAGATCGGGGACGGAGAACCCACATCATCGGTTTTTAGGGAACTCTCTTCTTGAGATTTCGATTCAAGAGAAAATTTTATTTTTTAATTTAATTTAATTTTTTAAATTTAATTTAATTTAATTTTTCAGTCTTAACTCTTTCTCTCTCTCTCTCTTTTAAAACTTTTTTATTCAGATCGAAAAAGATTTTTGTCTTATATAAATAATCTCCTAATTTTTCGTATTCGTCTATATAAAATATTAACATATATTTACAGTTACATATAGTGCGAGACACATAATTTTTCATTCGAATGCATCGCGTTACTCTCTTTATGAATAGGGGGAGAAAACTGGAGAACGAGAATCACTTCTTAATATTCCAAGCGACTTCGTTTTAAAATGCAAGAAAAAAAGTTATAAGCATTCGGTATATATTTGTTTTTTATATAACGTTTTTTAAAATTTTTCAATTTTCTTAACACACTTTTATACACGGCCTAATAATAAATTCTTTATTTCTAAATTCCTCACCCCCTTATTTATAAACGCTTAGAAAGTTTTTATGTATAGTACGATTATACGCTATTATACAATAAAATTAATAAAAATAAATAGGTATTAAGAAATAAATGTGTGTAAGTGGTAATAGAATGCAGAACGGATATATGCGCTTATCGCGCTGAAAGAATCGTGCCGGCCGGGGCCCGATAAATCGGAAATTTTCACGCTATAAGGGGGTCGCGCGCGAGAGTGTGTTAAACATAATGTGTGCGGTTGACATTTGCGCCTGCTTCGCGTGCCAAAGCTGTGCGGCAGAAAAGCATTTTCGAGAAAGAGAGACCCATGCGTGTGTGTTGTGTGTGTGCGCGCCGAGAGAGTAAAAGTAACGCGGGGCGCTTACACGATAACGAAACGTTTTCTTGAGCGATGTCGCAACGCGGCTGCTCTCGCCGCGGCGTATATTAGCCGAGGAACAGTATTGTAAGCCGGGGTAGCGCGGCGAATTGCATACCGTGTTATATGTGTGGCGGACGCCGTAACTGATCCCGGCGCTGCATCATTTCTCGGAACTGCGTCAATCAAGCGCGACACCAAGTTCGCCGTGCATGTCAACTGCACGGCGAAATTTCACCTCGATCGTTAACGTTAGCCGAAGCGGCTATTTTCGTCACCGAATGCCTTCCCGGGCGATATATATTTTTTTTTTTTTTCGCTCTCTTTGATATCCAAAGACTCGACATTTATGAACGATATATCGCGTAACGCTATATATTTTATATAAAATTTATATAAATATTTTTATTAATATATATATATGTATTTTTTTTATTATTTAAATATATAAACATTTTTATTATTTATATAGATAAATAATTATTATTATAAGTCA
This sequence comes from Lasius platythorax, assembly GCA_963971435.1. NCBI lineage: Eukaryota > Metazoa > Arthropoda > Insecta > Hymenoptera > Formicidae > Lasius > Lasius platythorax. Next base: position 15,340,237 of record OZ020535.1, read on the forward strand.
ACTTTTTCGCGTATACAGAAAAATAGTTTTTCTTAAAATTATTTTATTTAACGCCTTTTATATTACGCCATCAAATTTTCATTCATAAAACTGTGTTGTTAGTTCAGAATGTCAAAGTTTTCAATTTGCATGTGGGCAGTATTAAGACACGATACATTGAAATATATGTGAACTAAATGCATGGATCATGCTTGATATAAAAAGTATTTCAATTCAAAAATTAAGAATACATGCTTTGATGACTTACCCTATGTGGGCAGCACTACGCTTCTGTGCCATTTTGCTTGGGTCACTCCCTGTACAAAAAATGATACACATGAGTATTGTATATGATAAAGAATTTTCTCTTATAAGATTTAATTTAATTATATAAGATGGCCCAAAATTTAGATATGAACCAGTAGTTTATAAAATTTATGAAAAGATCCTTTTGTTTCACTTGAATTTTTTTAATCAATGAAATATGTAATTCTTTGAATAACATTTCTCTTATATATAATTTGTTATTTAAAAATTTATAACTTATTAATATATGCACTAATATTAATATTAATTATAACCGCAGATAGATAATCATGCGATTATTGATATAACTAGAACCGATTATATCAATATTGATTGATTTTGATGGTGGATATTAAATATGATAACTATAACATTTCTTTCGATTTTTCTTCTATTTTCATCTATATTAAAATCATAATTGTGAGCTAGAAAAGAGAATTCTGCTCACTCACAACAGTTTATTAACTATCGCTGCAACAAACTCTTACGACTAACCTATGCTGACCACTAAATTTTATTCAATCTAATTATGTCGTGATTTAAAAATAGCCAAAAGATCATTATTTCGATTTGCCAAAAAAAGAAAAAGAAAAAAATTCTACACAACTCATTCTCTCTATAACTCTTGCACTCTGTACTAGGTAAACTGCATAGTAATTTACTTAGACCATTAAAATAGTCTCATCTGAATTGTGCGTGCGTGTACAGAGCGAGAGTGCACGGGAAAGTTGTAGGAAAACGTTGTTCTCGAGAAATACGTCGAGTTTTCCGAGCAGGAGAAGCAGCGTTTTCCGATCACGACGCGATTGTTGATTCGGTCGCGCGACCGGAAAAGCGACCGACAGACCGACGTCAAAGCGACGGCAACAAACGGCTCGAGGCAGCTTTGGTTTACCTGGAATAGAATGGGCGATCGTGGATACCGTGAACATTCAGCCGGAATTTCCTGTTGCCACGGTGAGACGGAAAAACGGGGCGCGCGGGGCGCGAGCGGATATCGACGCGAGCGTACAGCGGTTTCCACACTCCGCACCGACATCAAAACTGGGTGTTTACACTCAGCAGGCGCGCCATTTTGGAGTTTCGACTAGGCTCCGGGGTTTTATTTTCGCACACGAGACCCTACGGGAGCGCCGCGAGACCGATGAAGACGACGCGAGCTGCCATCTCGCGGCGAGACGTCGTCAACCGTTTGACAGATAATCCGTCGATACGTCAAAAATACGAACATCTACTTAGGATAACCGAAAATCCGGATCGATCGATCATCCGTTCGTGAATTTTGTAGATTACTCGGATTCGCAAAAAAATCATCTCCGGGTTTCATTCGGTGAATTAAGCAACGATTCACGTAAGGTATATCTTTTTTTTGTAACATCGGAGAAGCGAATTTGACAGACATTCATTGGTTCGAAGAAACGAATGTGTATATCCAGCGTTTTTCATTGGTTACTTTTGCGATCGTAATAGACGTGCGATTTGCCCAATGCGTTACTAAAGGATCTACTCTCGCGCGAGCTTTTTATTACGGGGTAGAATCTTTTTCTTGCGCTATTCTCTCTGATACATACCAAATGACGATTCTCCGGCAATTCGTAGCATCGCAAATTAACTCGTCGAGAACTCCCGCGGATTCCTGGCGATTCCGTACTTCGAGCTCGCGAGACTGACGACCTCTCGTCGTCGTCGTCGTCGCTCTCATGTAAACACGCCCGTCGTAGCGATGCGCTGATCGCGCGACGCCGCGTATAGCGCCCCGCCGGTAATACCTGCGTCTGGCCGGAGCGATATCCCACTACGCCACTTCCGTTAACTCGCTGCTGAGCAAAATGGACGCCTTTGTGTCTGTTTTCTTCGCATTCCCAGTATAAATACGGATTACAGGACGACGCAGCGGCTGCGAAGCGGCGATGTTCGCGCGACGCCGCGTGAAACGCGTGTGAGGGCAGTGTCGTGTACGCGAGTCGTGGCCGCGAGCCGCCGTGACCGACGTGGAAACGCGTCCAACCAAGTAGGCCAAACTGTTGGTAGCCCCCGCGGATGACAATCGCAGCGAGCATCGCCCGGACGACGGTGTTCCCGCGGTGAGTGTTCTCGGCGAAAACGGCAAAAACGGCCGCGCCGTACGCCACGAGCGTGTCCAAGGATCCCGCCGGCCGCCGTGAGCGACGCGAAACGGCGCCCGGCCTCCCGCCAAAAACCGCCAGCCGCGGACAGCGGAGCGGAGGAGCGATCGGCGACGTAAATAGTCCGGGTGACACGGAGCTGTCGCGCGGTAGCCGCGTCGCGTTCGCCCCGGCGCCGCGTCGACGACGGGCGCTATTCCGCGAACGGAGTCTCTCTCTCTCCCGGCGAATCCTGAATCTGCGTGCCCGCTAGAGTACAACGTCCTCGTCGACGGGAGGATTCTGTCTCTGCTCCCCTCCACGCCACCCCCCCCGCCCCCCTTATCCACTGTTGTGTTGTTGCATCTGCTCTCCCGGTCGCGCGGAGGATATGGTGTCGCGCGACGTATGATGTTGGATAGTCGACGTTCGACAGGAGAAGGTAATATGTTGTGCTGTATTATACAAGGGTGATTATTGAGACTGGAGATTATATACTTTATTAAAAAGAGCAGCGGAGTTGGGCCTTTAGAGATGAATGTTGTGTGGTTTCTCCAGTGTCTCGCTGTGTTGCTGGGAATTCTGATTGGTTCATGTGGATCGTAACAGCTGATTATGCTATATTTCTGTGCAAGAAATTATTATTTTCTACGCAAACATGTAGAATTTTTTTTTCTATATTTTTATGAAATTTATTTTTCTTCAAAGCAATTCTTTCAATGTTTGCGCTCTTTGAGTGTACTGAAACTACGATTCAAGGAATATTAATTGTATATGAATGTTATATGAACTGTATGAATTCTATACAAATATTTTATAACAAAATGCAAGATATTTATTTTTGTACTGTGCATAATACTAGGAAACAAATTTCTTTAAGACAAAAAGATGGTACAAAATAAATATAATTATCATTTTTGTGAGATATATATAAATTTTAATTATAATTTAAACTATTTTTTCAGATATAATTCAATATTTACACTTAAGTTTGAATAATAATATATTAGACTCGCTAGCAATATAAATTACAAGTATTAAATTATTTACATATTTTTAGGTTATAGTTGCAGTTTGTTTTTATTTGACATATATTACTTTTTTATATAGATGATATATAATCTAGTTTTTATTTATATAAATATTTCTTAATTTTGTCTTTTTAGATTTTTTAATTTTTTAAATAAAAAATATATATATATGTTTAAAATGTAAAATAATAGTAAAAATATATTTGAAAAGTGACATATTACATATGGAAAATTTTTGTTGCAGGACAAAGTACTGATAAACATGGATCGTTTATTGGAGGACCCACGTGCTTCATCAAAATTTGGTTGAAACTTTTATTTGCAACATGGGAACTTAAACAAGATTCTGTTAAGTTCCCAACATTTGCCTTAGTGTCCTTCAAAGAGGATTAGAGACTATTCTCTCCAACGGTGAAATATTTGTGTTAGTATGTCTTGAAATGCATAGTGATAAATATTTAACAATGGTTTATTTAGACATTTGTGGAGACAGTGCATTTAGACATGTTTTATTGACTTACATTTACTGTATATCATGAACAAGTACTCGTAGCATGCTTGTGTCGTGCTCAACATATTGTATTGTCCTACGAACTTTGCGCAGTTTAGGAATGCTGGAATTGATTTTGATTCTCTTTCTTTTGTCTAGGCTGTAATGCCAGAACGAATCAAACTCAAAATGAATGGGGTTGTACCAAGTGTGCCAATAACTACCCTCGCTGGTATTGCGAGTCTCACTGACTTGTTACCTGAAATGCCCCTACCGACTCCGTTGCCACAGACTCTGACTAATAAGTCGTTGCTGTTTCATCCACGAGTGGCAGAGGAAGCGCAGATATTACTAAGCGTTCGCGATGAGAATCTTGTGCCGCAGTTAATAATGTCTTTGTCACAGACTTCGTCGGATCACATTGAACTCAAGGATAATTATGCGAACACCGAACAGTCGTTAGAAAATGAGCAAAACACGCCTGAATTACTCAAGGCAATCTTGCAGATAAATCCTCATGTATTCAGGGGACCTCAACACAACTCTCCGAGAAATTGGGCGCAGGGTGCGCCTATGTTGCACGCGAATCAATCGCCGGGAAGTTATGGTCGTTTCTCGCCGTCCTACTCGAGCTCTTCAGGTTCTAGGCAAACGCCCCAAGGTAGTCCGGCTCATCCTGCGGCGGCCAGATCCGTACTTCCGCCGCCGGTAGCCAGCGGTATCGCCCACGCGCAACATCCACGAATGCCGATCACCCCGCAGAATCACGCGGACATCTCGCAGATGTCTCCCTTTGCTGTGCCTTCCCCGTCGCCCAGAGGTAACGTTATGACCGAACAAACGAGAACGTTGACAACGCCCCAGCATATGCAAGAGGACACGAACTGTATAAATCCTTTATCGAACGTAGCTCTTCAACCGAACATGTACTCGCCGGCTCACATGAGCTCCCCCAATGCACCACTGTCTCTCGGCAATGTGACGCCTCAGCATCACAACATGGCTGGTATGACGCCGCAACACAACATACACATGACATCTCCCATGCGCACCAATATGCCTCTACAACAACAGCATCCAGCAATGAGTATGCAACAAAATCTTTACGATCCTCTGATGAATCAGCAAGTTCATCATGCGTTAGGTAGCGGTCAATCATTGGACATCGATAGTGCGGATAATCAGCAATTTCTTCTTGATCCGGCGAGCGCTCTTCCCGATATTGATCTGCCAATGGAAAACATCGAGGTGAAGCAAGGCATAGATCATGCGGTGCAACATTTATTACCGACTCCTCAAACCACATCTTACCCGAGTGTACACGCCACCGATATGATTAATGCTTTAAATCCGGCCGCGACTAATGTGGCGTCCAATGTGCAACATCAACAGAATAATAATTCAGAAAAGAATATGAAGCTTACTGGACCGTTAGCGGAAAAGCTGAAGGAGCCTATTGTTATGTTGAATAGATTATCGCTTGCTGATCAAGCACTTATGCAGAAGAGTTTGGCAGCGTTCGCGGAAAAATCGCCGGGTCGCGCAGCGAAAATGGGCATCTCTAATCGTGATGACATGTCAAAGACTGACTCCGAGAGCGAAGAGGAGATCGGCAAGAATAATAAGCACTTCAAAGCTCGCGCGAAAGAGCGGCAGGTGCAACGAGAGAAGGAGAAAGCAGAGCGACGGAAAAGCGAGGATAAGAACCGTAGGCGGAAAAGGATAACGGACGAGGATGAAGAGGACGATAAACGAGATGCACCGTACACGCCCACGAAACCAAAAATACGCAAGATCGAGAAGAAGCTAGTGCCTGTGTTAGCCAAATTGAGCGTGGAGGAGTTGATGGAGACCAATACTTATCAGCGATTTAACTCTACCATAGAGACGATTTTCGAGAACACAGAGGACGTTACAGCAAACGCCGATTTTGAAGACGACGGTGATGTACCTTCTGAGATACTTATTCCCAAGTATCAGTTGCACGATCTCTGTACAGAAGCAGCCAAACTTAAAACGCTGGGTGCCATGGAATCGATACCCACGGATAGACTAGTAAGGCTATTGAATATTCTGGAAAAGAATATACGAGACGGCGCGAGGGTATCGCCGCTCGTGGACCCAGACGACGATGTTGAAGAAGGACGATTATGGATGCAATTGGCAATGGACCGAGTGCAACGCGCCGTAGACGCTTCGTTGATCTCGCTGCATATTATGACCTCTAGCAATATGCCGAAGACAGTCTATTTGGAGGACGTAATTGACCGAATAGTTATTTTTATGAAGTTTCAACTGCAGAACACAATCTATCCCTCATTCGATCCGGTCTATAAGATAGATACGAAGAACAAGACTGACAATTTTAATTCTAGCGGACGCAAGAAGCGGGGTCACATGAAGGAGGTGCGCGAAAAAAGTATCCTGCAGGTTTACAACAAGACGCACGAGTTGGTAGGTCTGTTGGCTGAATTGTTGAATATACAGGTTCTAACAGACACGAGCGTTCTTCACGCATCGTCTTTGGGCGTCGCGCCATTTTTCGTCGAATCAGTGAGCGATCTCCAATTGAGCGCATTGAAACTCGTCACTGTAATATTCACCAAGTACGAGAAGCACAGAAGACTATTATTGGACGATATCCTGGCATCTATAGCGAGACTACCTAGCAGCAAAAGGAGTTTACGCACGTACAGACTCAATTCCGAGGATCATATACAGATGTTGACCGCGCTGGTTTTGCAGCTTATCCAATGTGTAGTAGTTCTGTCGGATTCCAAATCCTCGAAGGAGGAGGACGAGAAGAAGCCCAGTCACGTAGACTCCGACGTCTTCATTATCAATAGATACGAGACTGCCACCAGAATCGCCGGCAATTTTTTAACGGTGTTCCTCAACAAATGCGGTAGTAAGGGCGAAGAGATTGATTACAGACCGCTATTTGAGAATTTCGTACAAGACTTGTTGGCGACAGTGAATAAACCTGAGTGGCCCGCCGCCGAATTGCTCCTCAGTCTTCTCGGAAATCTGTTAGTAGGACATTTTTCTAACAAGAGCTCCGATATGTCGCTTCGAGTAGCCTCCATCGATTATCTCGGTGTGGTAGCGGCTAGATTGCGCAAGGATGCAGTCAGTTCGCATTGCAAGCTATCAACTATCGACCAGATCATACGGGACATCAAACTCGAGCAGCAAAAGGACTCGGATTACGATCAGATAAAGGATAAGGAAATTGTAGGACTAAGCGAAGACGAGGAAAGGACGGTATTTCTGCAGAAGGTACTTTTAGATTATTTGGCGGTTAACGGGACGAAGGATTCAGCTCTTGGATACGCGCGTCACTTTTATCTGGCCCAATGGTATCGAGATTGCGCGCTGGAGAAATCTCGGGTAGGCCAGTCGAAGAACAGTCCGAGTAAGAAAATGCACAAAAAACGAGCGAAGAAGAAAAACCGACATCACAGCAGCGACCAGGACACGGAGTCCGAATTGGACGAGCAAGACCCGGACGAAAACGACAATAATGAGCAGAAGAATTCGGAGGCTTATCGGATCATCGAGGAGAAGAAGAAATACATTATCAGTAGAATAAGGCCATGCAGCACGGGAACGAAACCTGACATCCTCCAGACGTACATCGATTATAACTCCGCGGAACTGATTTCGCAGTATCTCGCATCCAAGAGACCGTTCTCGCAGAGCTTTGATAAGTATCTCAAACAGATCCTCCACGTATTGACGGAATCGTCAATTGCCATTAGAACCAAGGCGATGAAATGCCTCACGATGATCGTCGAGGCTGATCCGAGCGTGCTGGCGAGGGTGGATATGCAGCTGGGCGTGAAGCACTCGTTCCTCGATTACTCTACGTCCGTGCGAGAAGCAGCGGTAGATTTGGTAGGAAAATTTGTGTTGAGTAGACCTGAACTGATTGACAAATACTATGACATGCTATCGGCTAGAATCCTTGACACCGGCGTGAGCGTGCGGAAACGCGTTATTAAGATTCTCAAAGATATTTGTATGGAATGTCCAGATTTCCCTAAAATACCAGAGATATGCGTGAAAATGATAAGGAGAGTGAACGACGAAGAGGGCATCCGGAAGCTCGTCATGGAGGTTTTTCAAAATATGTGGTTTACTCCGGTGAAAGAACGTCCCACCCTCGACTCAGAATCATTGTTAAGAAAGGTCATGAATATCACGGACGTCGTGGCAGCCAGCAAAGACATGGGGCTGGAATGGTTTGAGCAGCTTTTGGTAAGTCTGTTTAAGCCGAAGGAGGACAAGGATGACAGTACGAAGATGCAGGCAGACCCGCCACGGACATTGCTGACGGCGTGCAAGCAAATTGTGGATTGCCTAATCGAAAACGTGTTGCGACTGGAGGAGACAAATCTGGGAGACTCAGAAAAATTGGGCAAGAAGGGCTCGTCGCAGAGGTTGGTCGCGTGCCTAACAACGATTTACCTATTTGCAAAGATTCGGCCGCGGCTTCTGGTCAATCATGCAATCACCCTACAGCCTTACTTGAGTCTGAAGTGTCAGACGCAAGGTGACTATCAGATTATCAGTAGCGTCGCACACACTCTTGAATTGGTGGTGCCTCTGATGGAACATCCTAGTGAGACCTTTTTAGCGCAGCTAGAAGAGGATTCGGTGAAATTGATTTTGCAACACGATAGATCGGTAGTCGCAAGCTGCCTGTCGTGTTTGGGATCCATAGTCAATAACGTCACGCGAAACTTTAAACTGATACGAGATTGCTTCAAGAAATACTACGGACACTTAACGGAGTACAAATCGTTCTACGAGAAGGACCCGACCAATCCCATGCTATTAAAATACAGGCCGTTTTTCCGACGAGCGCTTTTCACGGTCGGTTTACTGTTACGTCACTTTAATTTCACGGATTCGGAGGTGATAGAAGGCCTCGCAGACAATATTAAGGATCAGGTCTTCGAGACACTCAACTATTTCGTTCATTTGGATAACGACGACATCCGGCATTTCACTCTGTCGGCCATCGGTTCTCTCTGCATACGGCATTACGAGTTTATGATGCTGCCGGAGCTGAAAGAGCTCTACCATCATTTACTCACATCAGAACAAGCGTTGGTTCATATGAGAATTCAGGTGCTCAACAACATTGAAGTGTACCTGCAGGAGGAAGAAAAGAGAATGATCAAACAAGATCTCGAATGGGCGAAAATGTCGAAGCAGGAGAATCTAAAAGAGATGGGTGACGTGTCATCGGGTATGGCGAGCACCGTGATCCAGCTCTACATCAAGGAAATTCTCGAGTCTTTTCTACACATCAATATAACTGTACGACACGCGGCTCTTAAAGTTATCCAATTGATTTTGGCGCAGGGTTTGGTGCATCCCGTCCAGATAGTGCCCTATCTGATATGTATGAGCACTGATTGCGAAAAGGCGGTGAGTCACAGCGCGGACAAGTGGCTGCAGGACATTGAAAAGAAGTATCCGGGTTTCATCCATATGAAGTCGCAGTTTGGCATCAAGTTGAGCTATCGGCTGCAGAAAATTTTGCAGAACGATATTACGGTGAGAGGTATGCGGACGAAGGACGGCGAATTCCCAGGCGCGCTCAACGGTTTCCTCTATACGATTCTGCGCAGTACAAAACAACAAAGGCGGGCGTTCGTGCTGTCTTTTCTCAAGCGCTTCGACGAGACTGCCAAGACCAGTCTGTCGCAGATGCTGTACCTGGCGGACAATCTCGCCTACTTTACATATCAGGTGCAGGACGAGCCGCTCTTCATCATCCATCACATCGATATTATCATCTCCATGTCTGGTACGAACGTGCTGCAGTCTTTCAAGGAGGCTTTGCTGCCCAAGGAGAACAGCGCGCAATCGCAGTGCGGGCAATCCGAACTGACGTCGGGACAGATGACTGGACAAACGATGCCGATGCCATCGGTGCAGACGACGGCAACGGGGCCGGATGGTCAACCAAAATCAGATCAGCTGTTGTCGGTTCTAGAAGACGAAGAGGACGATGAAGAGGACGAAGAAGCTATTTTGGTCAGATTACCAGATAACACCACCTTGCTCAGGGAATATATTACCGCCAGTCAAGGTTTCTTACTTCTACTGACACTTCGGCAACATCTCAAGGATCTCTATGGTTTCTCTGACGCGAAGATCAGTCAGTATTCGCCTTTGGAAGCGGCTAAGGTTTATGAAAAAGCGGTTAATCGCAAGAATAATCTGCTCTTCGAGCCCAAGGCCACGCTACAGAGACTGCGGGAAGGCGTGACCAATGAGGAGCTGGACACAAACGGCAGGAAGAAGCTCGTGAAGGAGTATCTAGACTTCAAGCAATTGATGCTCAAGTTCGATCCCGAGGAACCAGACGACGATGGTGGTAACGATGCCGTCGATACCAGTGGTGGCGTCAAGCAGAGCGCGGAGAATCCGCATGCGGCGAGGATACCGCCGCATCCTGTGGTCGATGGCGGCAGAACGATAGCGGACGGTGCTGTCGTAGGAGGTGCCACCCTGGCTGTCGCGGGCGGTCAGCAACAGTTTCAGTTACTACCGCAATCAAATCTGAATCTGAACTCCGCTCCGATGGAGCATCCGAACAACTCGATGAATTCGCTGCCTGCGGCAGCAACAGCAGCAACACCGACGACGACGACGTTGCCGCGAGTGCCGAAGCTGACGATACACGCCCATCCGGATGCGAGGGAGTCGCATCGCAAACACCGCGCGCACAAGACGGACAAATCGGTGAGGAAGCACAAGAAGAAGAAGAGGAGAAGAATCTCCGACACCAGCGACAGCGGCGAAGACTACAGTGACCCTGACTTCCTCGTGTGAGTGCAGTGGTATATCTTATCCTATGTGTACATATAAATATCCGTGATAGTGTGTGCGCGTGCGAGTCGCCGACTGTGGAATGACTCACGTTCCGCGCGGCCGATACCTGGACGCTGTTGCAGCGCGACGGTCCCCCTTTTCCCCGACCCCCTGGTCCCCTGAAACGATTCTCTTCCCCCCTCTCAAAGTTGTGCTACGACTTTGAAAACGGTTCACCGAGACCGTTTCAGGTCAAGAAACTGCATAGAGACTATAATAGTGATGTGAGGGAATGCGTGTGAGCGCGAGAGAAAGAGAGATCTTCGATAAGAATGATAACCAGAGATTTTTAAGTGCGATCGAACGTTGAGGTAGGATTAGCGTGTTGTTGGCCGAAACGGCGGGCGTCCGAGGTTCATCGATCCGTTATGCCGTTAGCGAGATCGGCTCGTTAAATATTTCGTGCGACCGGCCCGGGAACTTGGTTCACTCGAGAATTAGCTTCTGCTTCCTCCCCGTCGAGACGCTTTCGATTAGGGAGCTTCTAGATCACTCGATTCCGCCGAAATAATTCCGCAGAAAGCAAGGGATTGTGAATGATCCCCGAGAAGATGCTATGAACAAGTTTCCTGAGAGAAATCAAGTACAATAAATTATGTTTGCGAACAAAATTCACCTGTAAATAATATCACATAGCGACGACGATGTCTTACGACTGTTGATTAATTCTTTTCCTTTTTACGGAGGAAGAAATTAGCGGAAAGAGAAAAAAAAGGATTAAAAAAACAACGTACAGATTCGAATATCAATTTGATTCGTCGTTGCTTCCTCTTCCTTCTTTTTCAGACTGAATTTGAAAAAAAAAAAGTAAGCACTGCTTATTTCGATAATGCTAAATTATTAAAATTTAGATTTATGTTAACGGTGATTTATAAGTAAACATTTAAAATATTTTGTGTTTGCTTTAAAGTTTATGGAAATTAAAATATGTACACTGTGCACAGAATAACATTTCCACGACGATTACTATAACACTTATAGTAAAATCTGTAGTAATATTTCAATTTTTGTAAAAGTAGAAAAAAAAAATATAAATTGCTGCTTTAAGACATTTGACAAATACAACAAATTTAATAAAAAAAGATAAATTTAAATGTATGGTCTAATATTCTAATAATCTAATAAAGAGATTACTTAAAAGAACAAACAAAAAATATATAATAAAATTTGTTTGAGAGATATTTCAATCTTAATATTTATCTGATATTAGACAGAGAAAGAGTTTAAGGATGTGATATCAAATATTACTTATATTAATTACAACGTTCATTAAATACATAGAGAAATTATTTTGTGCTTTCAAGAGTGTAATACAAAACTTACGTTTAAAAAATGATTACATTAATTACATATTAATGATACGCAACACACACAGAGATTAGAGAAAATTACGCGTTTAATCTTTAAGCATATCCGGGAGTTTTAAAAGTAAGGCCAGAGTGTTATCGATATAAGCGGTAATTACTCGCCTTCAAGGAGCTGTACCAAATATCAAAGGTCCACAAAATTCAGCAAACGATACGAAAAGAACTTCGATGGAGGGCGGACCCGTATAGATCCTCTCCTGCAGTATGTATAATAATAGAGGTGTGTAGCAGGACGCATTGCCTATGCATTACGAAACGTTGTTTGTAATATCTGTACATATAAAAATCTTCAAGTAAAGTATCTTATTTTCGTACAAACTATATAGCGGTGACATTTACGAAGAATACTTAAGATTTTGTTGTAATATTAAGTATTTATTCAGAATTCATGTTATCCCAATATAGTTTGCTTCACACACACGCACTCACTCGTCCTTGGTGTACGAATACGATAAAAGAAAAAGAACAGAATATAAGATAAAAGTATCGTTTTTATACAAGTTTATAAAGGTAAACGGTAGAAAGGGACCTCCTGTTAATATGAAAGAAACGCGGGAGAAATTTACGGCGCGATGTGACATACTCGAGAAGAGCGCGATCTTAAATATTTTATTCTGTCGTATTATGAAAATAATCATCTGGATAATTGTAGATTCTAACATCCTTAGAATTTGGACTTTATGAGTACAAATTCTAAAAATATTTGAGTCACATTGAAAATTTTAGAACCGCAAACAAAATTTCAGTAGTATTATTTTAAACATATATGTTTGTAGAAAATATAGTCGAATATTTCAAAAATTATTTATAGAGAATGTAACATACACATTTGTTTAATTCAAAAAAATAATCGAAAGATTCGTAACCATTATTTTCTACAGAACTTTTTACGAATGAATTCAATTTTGAGATCGCACTCTTCGCTTTCGTTTTCATCGCAAATATAACAGCTGTGGCTACATCCGAAAAGAAGTTTGTCGGGCAATTCTATATGAACACAAGAGAATTATTTTATTCTTTTCCATATCTATAGAAATCCAAATGTATGATTCAAATGTACGACATGACTTAGACTCAAGGCAGCTATAATTTCGAGAATCATAAAGGGGTTGTATCCATGAAATTCTTTCCGCTACGGTAATTAATCTTTTTTATATATTTATAATTAACAAGATATGTAGAACACACAAGATACGATGAAAGAATGAAAAGAAAGAGGCAAGGCATCGTCGCATTCTTTTTACGGGATGAGATGCGAGCGCAAACGGACCCAAGAACGTCGCTCTCCCTCCATTATCCAACTAATTGTAAATCAAATTTGAACACCACTTAGACATATTTGGTACCTGTTTATCGATACCGAATGTAGCAGGAATAATTGTGATTTATCTTATATTAGCTCACTAATTGAGCGCGCGCATCTCTTTGACCGAAAAAATGAAGTTGGTAATGGAGATTACGACGATTCGACCAAATAAACGCCTCCTTGTTGTAAATTTATTTTTCGTTTCTATAGTGGACACTTTGAGGAATTTGCTAACGACGATTCTTGATTATGCGAGGTCTTTATCCTAGAAAGAAGAATAAATACATAGAGAAAAAAATGAATGGATAATAATACGCATTAAAATACGATTTAAAGAGCGATACGTGTTTTTTTTCTTTTTACAAAAATGAGAATGATAATTCATCATATTATTTAACGAAATTTCCTTTTTTTTTTCAAAAATTCAAAATGTTGAAGAAAATGTTTGTTGCACATGACTCTGCATAAATTTTTTGTGAATATCTTTATTTCCGGACAAAAGAGACAGATTCGTAAATTATAGAAAAAGAGTATTAAACTCTAACTTGTATTGTAATCTATTCAGTTTTATCTCTCTTATTCTCACGTCAATTTCAAATTCTTTCAATTGAATTAGAAAAACTATAATTTTTTATTTTACGTACAATTATCAAATTTTTCAAGAGCTTTATGAATTGCGAGCTTTTCCCGCCATTTTCCATGGAAAGAACATTATTCCTTTGTGTTTCGAGAAAATATTTGTCTGAAATTGAAAACGAGATGCATTTATTCGATCACAAGAGACTACAAAGCGTAAATTTGTACAACCGTGCGGATTTGATAACTATATTAACGAACGCAGAATCTAGAAAGTACATTTTCTTATACCCTTGATTAAACTCGCGCTTTACCGAGGTCCAGATGTACACTCGTCTATATCACGTCAATAAATCTGGCAGTAAAAAATGTATGAATTCATTCGTTTAGCTTTAAGAATACGCGCTGGTCTTAGAAGCGCACGTGGAAATTTCGCTGCAGAAAAAAGCTTTGTTACATTTTCATGCTTTTATCTCTTTTTTTTTGTGAGACAATTTTCAAAATTATATTTTACAAATAAAGTGCAATGATATAAAATTATTTATTTTTGCAAGTGATAGAATTTAATTTTTATACGATGTGACTATCTCCTGAAAAAAAGAGTTTATCTGTACACGTAAATATTTAGCAAATTTGGGCCACGTGCGTTTCTGACATTTAGATTAGTAAAATTCTCTGTTATTAATTGTGTTTCTCGGATTTCCTTTAAAAAGAAAAAAAAATAAATAACTTGCTTCGTGTTTGATGCAAATTTGACATACGTGAAACTCGATATAAAAGACTGTGTAGCACACCAGATTTTGATGACTATCGAAATCGAAAAAGAAGCAAGACGTGAACAAATCGATATAGTAATTGTCACATTATTTCAAGCAATGTGCGAGAATCTCGTATAAAATCATTCGTCGTAAAATCATTTTCTCCATTCTTGAAAGCTTAATTTGATTTTGCTCTCACTTCTTGTAACTATTCGCAATTTATTTCTTTAATTTTTTTCGCTAAAAGTTGCAAAATTGCAATAAAAAGTGTCACTTATCTTAGAAACTTTCGATGTGAATAATAAAACTCGAAATGTTCTGCTTTGAGTTCTCTAAAAAGTAATATTATAATTTATTAGTTTCGTAATTTCTCAAGCTTTATAAGGGGATAGATTCGCTTACTCTCGTTATCTCATTATTATTATTATTATTATTTATCAATCAAAAAAATCAGTTTTTGCCGCGAGAAACTTGATCTCGGAGAAACTAAATTTTCTTCTTGCAAAACACGCAATGTATAAAACATCTGCACATAAATTATAAGATCTCGTTTTCAAATTTGTACCGTTCCCGAAGCGTGCAATGTTAGAATTTAAGCGAGGATTGTTTCTTGTACAATTTTCTTTCTGAAAATTTACCGGAAGAAATAATTTATTAATCAGATCCTCATTAAATTGTTTATTTTTGAGAAATATGCACGGACGAGTCTTATAAAACAAAAAAAAACAAAATTACTTGATTGTCTTCAGTTATTTTTGAATTTAGTAATAGTTTATGTCTAAAAACATAGAAAAAGTCTGCAAAAATATTTATAAAACTGATTTAACAAGAAAAATCACGTATCGAATCGAATTAGATTACTCACGAAAGAAAAAGAAAGAACTGGACAAGAGATTAATTCACTCGGCGATTATATGAAGATGATTTTTAAACATGATATCGTTCCGTCATGATATCGATTATAAGAATACTAGTGGTTCTTTTATATGTTTTTCTACTGCGCGTTTATATGAAGGCACACTCTTAACGGAGGATGTAAAAGAAGCCAAAACATTTAAAACAGGAGGTGTATGATTTCGCGCGATCTCGGTAGAGGAAAGTTTTTTTCGAAGTCAGCCTCTTTAATAGTGTCACGAAAAATTCGAGAAAATTTCTTTTCTAAATCTAAATCGTAACGATATAACTACGATTATGAATACATAGTACATAATATACATATGCAATTATATCTGTAAATAATTCACGAATGTAAAGATTCTAATAAAATTTATCAATAATTTATGCGTTCTCCAGAATCCTCTCACAAGAAAAACTTTCCTGCGTCAAGAGCTTTTTTTTTAACTTACCGCTAAATTTAATATTTTTTAACGTTATCTTTAAATATAATCGGAAGAATTTAAATATTTTGTGTTGCTTATTTGCAAGTGATTATAGATTTTTATTTTATCAGCATATGTAATTTGCGACAATCTTTCATTTCTTGTAAGATATTCTTTCGAAACGTTAAAAAAGTATTATGCAGATTTTTTCGGTGAAAATTATTTTTTATAAAAATCTTAATCGATATTTGGATTTTTATCAATGGATTTCATCATTCAAGAGTCGAAATTTTTATCTAAGAAGGAAAGAGACGCGTCGTTGCGAAACGAATATCGAGAAGAACCACTATTATTCAGAATTCAAAAGGATGATGAAGTTATCATTAATGAAACAAAGAATATTAGAAAGTAGCGTATAAAATTGGGCGTAATTACACGCGAACTTTTGCATTGACTGAGCAAACGAATGTTAGGATGATACGTTGCTGAGGACGAAAAGACAACTCCGCTGTACAAATGTTCACACATGTACATATTTATCGTCTAGATTTCGGAGAAGTTAGTGATAGAAAAATTGTAGCAGCCGTTATAATTAATCGAATGACATGTGTGTCGAACGGGAGAATGTAATTGAAAGAGAGTGTGCGTTAAATACGATTATTGTTTGTTATAATAAGCAAACTCTTTTAGGCGGTGCGCATTATAAATTCTAAATAATTATATTTCTACGTATATATATAAACAAATAAAAAAGTATAGATATACATAAATATATATAATATTGTCTAAAAGAGATGAAAAGAAAAAGAAGAGTGTGTTTGAAGGTCTTTGCGCATATTCTCACAAAGAACGGAAAGTGCCATCATATCGCGTCGCGTAGGATTAACCCGCGACATGTAAACAAATATAGTAATTAATAATAGTAAAATAATTGATAAGAAGAGCAAGTTAAAAATATAGCGGGCGAATGACCGAACAGGCTATCGTACTCGGCGCGATACGAGACACACTTGTGTATTATAGCATTATACATATTATATATATATTATCACCTATGTTTTTGTATTTGGTAATCTAAAACGAAAAAATATCGAATTAACGAACAGAAGATTAATAGAAAGTATATTATATATATTTGAGTAAAAACTTCGAGGGTTGGAGTTATCCGAGACCACGTTGAAGAAGATAGTCTCTTTTCTCCTTTCTCTTTCTTTCATCCTTTTTCTGCTCTTGAAAATAAATAAAAAATAACGAGATTTATAGAGCGGTTTATAATATAATTGTAAAGCCGAATATACACATGCAACGGGCGATCCTGGATAAAATCAACACTCGTTTACTCATAACTTATTATGTACATCATCTGAAAGAAACAGAAAGGTACGTTCGTAAAGAAAAATAAATATAAGTATATACCAATATTTTGGATTTGTATTTCCTTCTTCGTCGAAAAAGTTATAATTGTACTTTGACTAAGAGAAGAATATTATCGATTTAAAGAAAATCCCAGGGCATCCTTGATCTCTGTCGACTCTTTGTTTCTCCATTGAACATACCTGAAAAGTGAGGACATATATAATTAGATATATTTCAGATATATAAAAATAAATATTCTTTCTCATACGAAACGTACAAACGCGGAACGTCTTTAATATATTGCAGCTTTTTCGGCTCATTCGTGTTAAGATCTTGCATTCTGCATCGTTCTCTCCACACTTTGGTCGAATTTAACAAAGTCGAGTAATCTTGCTTTTTCATTAATTGTGATCTTGCGTTTTTCGCCATCCGATTTTTGGCCGACCTTTGTAGTTTCGCTATCAAACTTTTCTTTCTGCTTGTGTACTCTTCATCTTGTTTTCTGTTTTAAAATTAGTTTTAAAGTTATTCGTAAGATTTATATTAACAGCATTCTATAAGCTATTTTTTTTATTAGAATTAGGATAAATATTAATTTTTTTCTAATATTAGGATTTTCTTGTTAATCGTAAATAATCATAATAAGTTGCAGATAAACATGAGTTGGAAAAATTGCATTTTTTTCATTATTTAGCATGTTATTGCTCCAAATTTTCTGTGTTTAACTTTGAAAACATTTGATATTATATATTACCTAAAGGCCTTGATCAACATCGGATTGTATTTTGGTTCCGTTCTCGAGTTGTCTTTCGAAGTTTTGGAAGAAATTTCTATCGATTTTCTCTTGCGATACTCCGTTAAAGATTCTTGAATGCTCTTCAATCTTTCTTTTTTACGTTTTTCCAGCGTGGCGAGCTTCGACTCGATTAGAATCTTCGATTGCTTCTCGTCAATCAAACGTTTATTCTCTCTCTCACTTTTCCACCGCTTTATTAATTCCTTCTTCCGATTCGCGTTATTGACATTAACGAAATCGCAAGTCTTTGTTATTGTTTTTTCGCATTTGTCAGTCACGCGTATCGAAAGTTTTTCCATGATATTAGAAGTTGTTTGTTCTCGTGAAGTGTCTTCCAAGGTTTCGATCCCGATTTCGCTCTTGCAATTTTTCATCTTCTCCACTTCTTTCTGTTTACGCCACTCTTTAATGCTTGATTTTTGTTTCTCACGTAGGTTCAGATAAACCTTGTACCAAGCCTCGTGATTCACTATGGTTTCCACAGTTAAATCCGGACACTTGACTTGAACAGCGGTTACTAGGGTGGCGATGCTGCGACATTTCTTTCGCATTTTCAGGAACAGCAAGTGATCCTCGTCGCTCCAGTTATCGGTATAGCCTGCAAGGTACGTGGCTTTTGTGTCACATTGCGTATATAAGTATGCACAACTTGAATTATAATAAATAATTCATGGTAGTAAAAAAGTCTTACACAAGTCTTGCATACGAAAAATACAGTTTAGCAACAAAACTAAGAATAAGAGGTGACTTATATTACTCTTTCATTCGATTAATATGAATTTTTAATTAAATAATAGAACCATTTAACGCATACATTCAAACACGTTTACGTGTTACAAAATAACGTCATGAATTACATTTTGCTGCATACTTTAATTATTTATACGTAGGCGAATGCAAATGTGTCGAGTACCTGTTTTAGCAATTAACGCGTGGAAATCTTGGATCCCCTTATAATCATTGCACTTTTTATTTTCCTTGTTAGAAGATGTGGCAGATGTCGGTTTGCTACCGGTTGCACTCTCATACTTATGCAAATTCGATTCAAATTCGCGTAATTCAGACTCGAGAGTTGTTTGCTCCTGCGACAAAGTCTGCAGTTGACAAGACTCCTTGAAATCTCGAATTTTTTGCGACAATCTCACGAGCCGTTGTTTGTATGCATTTGTGTCTAGATAAACGTTTATTCGCATTGTAAATATTGAACAACGATTTCTCGTTCTAATTGCAAGATGCATGTAATATTAATTAAATTGACATTTTAAATCAATTTTAAATATAGAAATTGCAGCACAGTTGACAGTAAGAATAATGTTAAACAAACAGTTAAGAATAATGTGTAAAAATTTTAAAGAAGCGATTCAGCAGAAAGCAAGGTACACGAGAATAACACTATTTATTGAAAATAAAATAATTTCAATCAAAAGGGTAGCGGGCTACTTAACAGCCTAGCGTGGTAAACAGTGCGCAAATTATTTTTTCTTGTTAATATATTGTTTATTTCGTACGTTTTGATCCTAATTTCGAACCATTCAACAACTGTCAAGTATAGATAACATACATATTATGAAGCGTAGATTATTGAAACAAGTTCACATAAAAATAATTATAATCCGGAATATATAGATAAGAAATTCACATATAAAAATATGTTACGTTATTAAAATACATTATGATCGTGCGTGCATCTTTCCGTGACCCTCAGCAACGTCCACGATGGACAAATGTAATAAGTCTCCTTTCGGTTCCAGTCGTAAAAAAATTTATTCCGTTCTGGATGGTTGAAACATTGCAGTCCAAACCTTTGACGATTATTATTTCTTAAATTGCGTGCGATGTAAAATGTGAACAGGAATTTTTTAATTAGGCCACTTCATTCATCACACAGTAAACCGCAAGCCACAAGAAACAAGACGCAACTGTTAGTTATTTAAACTAAATTATATCAGTTATTGTCGTATGACATTGTGATTGGATAAACAACTAATGTGATTATTAAGATTGTTTAGTTACATTAAGATGACATAACTGTCGGGTGCCAGATTTAAATGCGTGATAATTTAAATGAAGATGATTCGAAATTAGGACCGAAACGTAATAAATAATATTTTTTAATTAGCGCACTATCCTTTTTCTTGTAATATTCAACACCAGAGCCTCCTACTTCAATTTTAAAAATAATTTCAAAAAAGTTCACCTAATTTCTGGATTTTTTCGGGACAATTCGTGGCAGATTTTACCAATTGAAGTTCTTCGGCAATTTCCTCCAAACGTCTTCTCATGCTATCCAGAAAAATTTGTCTTTAAAAAAATATTAGAATTAAATCGATATAATAAAATATTGCGTGAGAGAACTTGATATGCATAACGCGCAATCTAAGATCGACTAATTCGTTTTTCTCTGCCTACCTGTTTTTCGAGATGTCACTCATTTTATGCAAAACGGGTCGTAGAACTTCTGGTTCCAGTTTCATGTTCTCCATCAAGTTAGCGAGATTTTTCTCCATCAAATACTCTTGCTGCTTTAACTTCAACAGAGACTTCCTGTATTTCGTATTTTCAGTAGAGTGCACTTTTCCATATGACGGGATTCGCCTTTCTTTCTTGTCTTCCTTGCGAATAATTCCACTCATTATAACATACGCAATTGCGATATTAATTATTGCCCAAAGTGTAAATTTTTTGTTAAAATGAAATAATTTAATGTAAAAATCCAAGAGGTTTTTTTTACAGATTCGTAGACGCGTCGTGTGTTTAGAAGACTATATTTGTTAGGCTTTGTGTCTTGACAAAGTTTCACATGTGGGTTTCCATAGTAATTCATCACAACTGTCTCCCTTCTCATGTAATCGCACCTGCTGATTGAAACTGCATAAAAAATCGCTGTACAGATTGTGTAATGTGCAAAAAGCAAAAGTAATTATTTTAAGTATAAATATTTCATTTAAAAGTACCACAAAAATACATAATTTTTATATGTTAAATTAAAAAAGTTGTACAAAATATATCCTTTTTCGTAACACATGCACATTATAAAAGAATTATAATTTATCAAATATGTTTTATATATCAAGTTTTAATTTGTTAACTTTTCCAAGTAACATTTATCATTGTCATTATTATACTTAAAATTGAACTTATTTGTCATTCAGTGGTTTTAATAAAAATATATTGCAATTATTATATCATTACTTCAACAATTATCTTGTACAATGATTCTCTCGAAATAATATATATATATATATATAAAGAATTTAAAAATAGATATAAAAATATATCCCAATTATTGTTACCCAAAGTCGATTAAATCGGTGCCTATAAATACAGGTTTATCAATCAGGTTGCATAAAAATGAAGATTTCCGCCGATAAATTGACATAATTAATACAAATTTTAAATAAAAAATTGCGCTTATTTGTTATAAATAATACCTCATATGCCTCATTTGTTATAAATAATAATATACTGTAATCCTGAAAGAAATCTATACATGTCCGCGTTTTCAAAAAATTAGGATATCTATTATTGAACGTTATTTCATTTTATCGTTTATAAAAATATCAAATATAAATTATTACACAAATAATTATAATAGGAATAAAGGAGATCTCGTGTCGAGGAAAGAGAACATTTTCTGTTGATATACACGGGGCATCAAAGTATCTGACAGTGTTTATGTCTTTATGTTTACAGTCGTCCGTGTCTCGGTACGTTCTCCAATATCTAGTGACCCCTCGCGGCGTCGCCGCGAATTAATTCGATCCCTTCCCTCTCCTTTCCGCCCGCGGCTCTTCGACCGCTCGCGCTGCGGCGCATTTATACGGGCGGCCTGTCTCTAGGCGCCTCAGTCTATGATTGAGACGCGACATCGTAAGTATGGGGTGCGCGCGCAATACCCCGCGAGACGTATCGTACGGCATTGCGCTTTGAACCGTTTGACGACGAGCAACGAAACGACGATTCCGAAACGCTCTCGACGGAAGATAAGAAGGACAAACACGCCGCGTCCCCCGTCTGGCTGCGAAATCGCTCCTTGACGCTCCTCGTACAGTCTCTTCGGCAGGACAGTTCGCGGCGCGAGCGCGCGCCTAATCGCGTATGTCGCCGGGAAATCCGACCGGCACCGAACATTCGATTTTCCGCTTGATGAGTGAAAGATTCGCTGCGCTGTCGTGAAACGAGATCGGGATCATCGCGGGATTCTCCGCGATTGTGGTGATCCGGTGTTGGTGATTCGGGAAGAAGAATCTCCTTGGATTCGCGAGGCAAATGTAAGTACCGAGTGCTTGGACAATCACGTACGTGAAGTTGGCCGCGTTTCTTGCGACGCCTCGATTGCGAACGCGATCGGAGATAGATATTAAATGATTATAGTTCCGCGGATCAAAAGAAATCGAGATATGTCATTTCGATTGACATTGAAGGTGAACGATCGATTTGTAATTAATTAACAGGTGCATTTGTGATTGGCGTACTTTGAACTGGTTTGTTTATGCGCAATGAAAGATCGTTTTAAGAAGGAATATAATATTTTTTATTTTAAACAGATAACGATTGCAGCAGATATTATTAAATATTAATAATGTACGAAAATTATCATGAAATTTTCCGAGTTATAAATTTTTATTTTAAAAAGGAATTTAAATTTTTCTGAATATTTTTGAAAAAATCTTTGACAACTCTTGACTTTAAATCTTTGAGTATTTATGAAGCAGATCTGTAGTTCACGTAATATACAAATTTTGACATTTTTAGATTTCTAGATCGTCACGTCTCTTTGAATAGAATTATCTCTGCAGAAATATCGATTATAAATATATCACTCGATAACTGTGGAATTTCTTATTACAGTACACAATTTTGTACACAATTTTTTGCGCCTTCTATAATTAGAAAGTTATTCCATTTAAATGAGAAATGGAGCATCTAAACTATCATCAATGTAAAGAAATACGAATAACTATATTATATCTGTTGCATAGCACAGATATAAAACAGATGATTCATTGGTAAGTTCGCTTATCCAGCGACATTGATAAGGAATCATGGCACGCTATATTAATGTTAGACTTTAACTTGAAATGGATATTTGAGACGATAATCAAGCGAACGAAATAATCTCGAAGAATAAAAAATAAAATAAATTTACTGAAAAGTTATTGTGCACAATTATCGCAAGATCAAGTATATTAATATTATTAATCTTACCGCGCGCATGTGTATTATACTAGGATATTATATTTAAATAATAATGCATTATGGTACTATGCAGAGTACAGTACGCTAATTTCATTATAGAGCCGTAATGAACAATAATTAATTAAAGGATTATTTTATATAATTTTATGCCATTATACCTTCCTATTCTGGCTACCTAATCACCCGTTAGAATAGTCTTTTTAGAGAAAGTTTCATTGTTCGGTCATAAGGAAGTTCTGCTTCATAATCATTTAATTACATTAATTACGAGTGTTGTTACGATATATATCTAATTATTCGCAAACAGTGGTACGTTATAATTAACAATAATAATTAATCAATATTTATCTTATACCATTCCCACAGTATACTTTTCATATCCCGTTTATTTGATTCCTCATTAAAATTACTTTTGCATAGAAAGCTGCATTGTTCTAACAATTGTAAGGAAATATTGCACCATAGTAACAAATTAGAAGCCGTTAATGCAATTAAATCACAGATCGCGTGACTTTTTTCACGTTATCATTAAATAATCTCACGTTGTGTACTACAGAAATAAAGTAGAGGGAATAATCTGTTAACACTCATGACTTCTTAAATTCAATATATTTATATTTTCGAAGAAACTAATAAGAAAATTAATACTATATATCAATTATGTCTCACATATTAATATACGATTATATATTAATTATATATTAAAATCGCAAATATATTGGAAGGGAAAGCAGAAAATGAAGATCAAAAATTTGATGAATCTTCAATTTGGACCGACGATACGCGGATTAGTTCGCGATTGACGAGTATATTCGCCCACGGGATGATTCGCGCGCGCGTAATAGCGCGATAATTTCGCGACGATCGAATTGCCGATGCAATTACTCGATGGAGGCGCGAGTACAACCTTAGAGCGAAGATGGACGAGATAAGTGGATGGAGACAAAGCGTTTTGTCGCGTGAGCTAGTCAGTGCCGCGAATTGCATACCGCGCGCGGTGCGCAACAAGATACTTGTTTCTTTTTCTCTCTGTCTCTCTTCTTCTCTCTCGCTCTCTCGACAATAAGTAATAAACGTAGGCATGATGCATAATAAATGACGGGCATGACGATGCTCGCGTACCGCGACTATTCTATTGAATGACATTGAATTTTCCTTCGATCTTTATCGATTTTACATATACGAAATATTGCACTTTGTATGTTGTTTAATCTTAAGAGCATTTTTATGGGACATATATTTGTGTAAGAAACAATTTGCATAATGCATTTGAGAGCAATTTTAATGAAGAATGATATTAATCTGGTTTTAACAAGAAACATCTCTTTCAACGATATCTGAAAAAAAGTCGTAGGAATAATTTTTGTTTCCTTTTTTTATTTGTTACTTTTATAAAAATTTTTACATTTTTACTATTAAAATTTTTTTAGAATGATTGATATTTTTATTTTAATAAATTGTTGTACCAATTATTCTCGCGTCACTATTATTCTATGATATTATTCTAAATGACTTTATCGCGCTAGCACATCGCACAGGATTAAAATCACACGATCGACAAACAATATTTGCATTACTATTACTACTCTGTTGCTCGATCATAGACGAACTTTATTGCGCCAACACACGCGTTTACGCGAGGATCTGCTGCGTGCTGCGCGAGCATCGAGGCTTCGGAATAGCGTGCTGCTCGTTACGGTTGCTCTCCAGTTAAAAGTGAATGGGGAACCCGCTCATTCATAAGATTTTCTTCCAAGAGGGGCAGCAAACAGCCGCGCGCTCGCAACTTGCCTCAGCGCAGCGCGCAGCAAATGCACTTTATGCAGTGACTGGATATGCAACTTATCACTCGCCCGCTAATGCAAAGTACGAGTATTTCTCGATTGAAAGATGCAAAGCTCGCGAAAAAGGAGTTTGCGAATAAATATTTTATGAGCGATCTTTCATTGCGTTTTACTTTGCATAAAACAAACAAATTCAGTAAAGAAACTGAAAGGAATGGATAACAGTTTCTATCTTATAACAAGTACTAAGAGATATAACGAAATTATTATTATTTAATTTTTTTGTGATTGCGTAGACACTTTTCATCAATTCGTCTCTACATGTGTAACAAGGAATTACAAAAATAATACTCTCTTTACAATCTTATAATTATACACTGTGTATACTCTCTATGCAAGTTTAAAAAAAAAAATTAAATATTACATAAAACATACAATGCAGTATTAATGAATATAACTATATAAAAACGACAAAATAATGAGTACTACATAAAAATAGCGGAGTTTAACAGCCGACTGACATATTTAGAAAATGATTAACAAACAGCTGACTCGTGAACCGGCTTTATCTCGTCAATGCATATATGCACGAGGATACACGAATCGTAAATTCGCGATAATGTACGTGGTCGTCATGTTAAATGCAACAAATCAGTGCTGGAAATGGAGAGAGAGAGAAAGAGATTTATCTTGCGAAGAACACGCGGCCCTTAAACGCGATTTGTTAAAGGTTTAATATCGTTAACACAGCGATAATGTAGTCGAAACATTTCCCTCGTTAAATCTCGGTCTCTCGTTCGCTCTCGACGCCGACCAGCAATGATTGCAACATTGCAAACGTCGCGATTAATGAACGGCTGTCATCGCATCGCCGGAAAATCAGTTGCACGTATCGCGGGCTATATGTGCTGTCGAGATGCGTTCGCCGAGAGACGTGCGCTCTCGCGCATCGGATTAAGTTGGATTTCAGCGCGTATACGTACGTTCTGATATTCCGATGACAGCATGATCCTTAGAGCAATCAACAAGCATGTAATTTTTGCGAAGGGGAATTAAATCGTGCCGCTAGTTTTGTTAGGTATATACGCGAATTGCCCCAGGAGGAGAAATTATAATGTCAGAAGCGAACGATTTTACACTGATTTTGAATCAAATGTTCAAAAGTTTCTCTCATTTACCGATCTTATTTGATCGTGTTGAATTGGTAGAGTTGACATTTCTCTATCGATTTTTATCTTTAGTTGACGCGGTATCTTTTTTTTCGCGAGTTCTCAATATTCGGCTTCGAGTATGGAGCTCGCGTGCGAGCTACAGTTATGGAAATTGGCCTCCGCGAAAGGAGTAGAAAAAGGAATAGAGACGAAAGACGTATGGAGAGAGAGAAAGAGGGAAGAGGGCAATAAGTCCGGCCGAGGCGGTAGGTGATCAATCTCGGCGCGCTCGAAGGGAACTTTACGGGCCGGCGCGTAATGATAAACGACTTCGGAGTCGGTGTGTTCCGGACATTATCGGGACCGCGCGTAAAGTCGAGATATCGCGTTTCTCGTTGCAAACGCCGTGGTCCATGCGCGACCATGCGCGACACGGATTTGCATTCGCGCTCGGCTACACGCGCGGGCGTAGTCGGACCGATCGGGCTCGTCGTTGTCGTCGTCGTCGTCGGGAACAGGTTCATTCCGTTGCACGCGAAATGAATGAAATCGTTAGGCGTTACGACACGCCGACGTTCTGCGCTCCGGATCGTTTATCGGCCCGGCTATCTGCGCGCGCGCTCGAACGCAATTATGTGTCTCGTAACAACTCGATGCGTGTGCGAGAGAGAACAGGCGCCGGCTTACGCATCCGGTTTCCCGTATATATGTATATAGAGTGTCCATCGGGATAATTGTCATCGCGAGATATTGTGTGTTGAATGTGAAAAACTGCAATTCATATATATCTCTTTCGAGATATTGGAATTGCTTAAATTATTTTTCGACAATTTTTTGCGACATATGATTATGAATAAATTATTTTCTAAAATAATTAATAAAATCTATCAGGTCTTTAGAGTCTTAAAAAATTATTACGAGAAAATTAATTTTAGAAAATTCTGTCATCACGAAAATCTAAATATAATGTTCGTCCTGGGAATATTTTAGACGGAAAGACATAAATGACGTCGAGTATATTAGTTGGTTGTGTTTATTTTGAAGATAGATGCCATTATGTACCGATGTGTTTTGTATACAGGATTATGTTTATATTTTTAAACATTGTTATATGTATTAATAAGGATTTTTAAAACGAGCTCTCTCGCGGACAAAGAGACATTCTCTTTCTTATACGCGTGAGTGGGTTCTTGATATCTCGACGACGATAATATCTTGAATCTTAATCTCTCTTCTACTTCGCGATGATCATTATGCCTTCTCTTCGTTTCCGCTGAAAATTTCTTCTTGGTACGTTGAAATAGCACTTGGATAATTGTAGAATGTTTGCAGTTACGATGCGATAAAAGCAGAGTGTTATAGTTATGTTAAGATAAATGTTCTAAGAGAAGATATTTTATATGACGAGATGTTATTCGCGCGAAAGAGTTATTGCACGTTATTGCGAAAATACTCTCTGCATATCTTATGCAGTACACGAACAGATAATTCATATTTTTTTTGCAGAAAAAAAAGACATATTTATAAAATACTTATTGATATACTTATATTTAATTTAAAACGTAAATATGCGCCAAGTCTGTCAAAATTAACAGATTTCTTGAATGTTTCTATACAAATCGTATGCTTTTCTCGTTCATGATGAGGAACTTGGATATATATGGATATTTTGCATTTTTTTTATTGCTTAAAGAGCACTTTTTGCATTATTATGATAGATCCTTCTGCTGTTAGATACGTTTATCGAAAATGAAATTGTGATGCGTCTTATCGAGCCGTGAATAATTATGCGGAATCCTGTCGTGGGACGACTCTCGCGATGAAAAAAAAGACATAGTTGATATTTAATGGGCTGTAAAAGAGCAAATGACCGTTAATTGCGTGGCGCGCCTCATTGCGCTTGTATGAAACGAGCATTATACGTCCCGGGCGGATTCGTTTTCTATATTTACCTTTCGCGAAATTATCACATCGACCATCGCCATAATTACGACGCAGCGAGACTTTCAATTTATCGCGATCTTGTTTTCCTTTAATAATATATCGGTGCTATCTTTGGTCCGACGCAAGAATGTTGTCGTCGCATTGATCGCGCATAACGTAACATTATTTTAACGTGCGCGATTAAATTGCGGCCAGCGGCAATCGAGCAACACTCACGTATGCCTCTCATATGTATATCGGTGTATTTATAAATCACAAAATTATAAAAAATATGATAAGATTACGAGGACATAAAGTAATGTAAAAAGAAAAGAACACTGGAAATTGTGTTCATAATTATTTATAAAGAGAACTTTAAATAGAATCTTGATATAAATATATCAATAAATGTTACTTTTGCGGCAATAAAAACATGAAGATCTTTAAAACATCACCATTTATATGTGAATATTATATTACATATTATTTCTGTTTACATAACTGATGACGACATGCATAACATTTATCGTAACCGGCGATGAATGAAACTGAGGGGAGGATGAATCGGATTAAAGTAAACTCGCGCGCGCCCCAGAGAAATTATAGTAATAGGACATAAGAGTAACTGCTTCCTGGCGATCAGGAGAGTTAGTTAAGTAAGTCGTGGGGATCAGAATTGTGCACGCATGTGTGCGTGTCTATAAGTTAGGACGACTCATAAAGATAATAAAGTACGTTGCCGAACGCGCGGCTCTCGTAAGGACTTTACATATTTTTTTCGTTTAATCCGGTTCAGCGCTTCTCTTTAATCCCGTTCATCCGCCCTACCGTATCTGTTACTGCGTCGTTACGATATCAGCGCAGGAAGATGTTTCGAAAGATTTAATTCACGTCGTGTGACTTATTGTAAGTAGCATTGAGTTTCTTAAAAATCCCCGCACGATACCGCGCTTGTATTTTCCTTCGAATGCGCGACTTTAATGTTCGCGCTGATATCGCTGAGAAAGGGTTCCACGAGCCCGTCGGCTTTTTGTTATTCCATCGAGCGACACGAAAGGGACGGAATATTAAGAGTTGGTTGCCCTATGGATATCGCGCGCACGCTTCGTTCCCTATGAAAGCGCATTCGTAAGTTTATCTACGTGAGCGTACTTTAAAGGTGCGCTACACGTGACATAACGGTGCATCATGACATTCGTACGCAGTGTCACGAAAAGCTGCGTATGTCAGAAACGTGATTATACTTTCGCAGAAACTTGCAGTCAAGTGATCTGTAACATTAATCTGAAAAATGTTATTTTTCACTATGTGTTTTCTGAACTTCTATTTTAATATTTTCCGTAATATAATCCGAAAACGTATTATGTAATTTCTCTATTAATATTCTATAATCTTATATTTTTCATAAATTTCAATAAAACTCGATTTTAAAATAACGGGTCGTAACAAAATTTTAGATACAGATTTTATAGAATTTTAGTATTTGTCATAACGGAATTTCATATCTAAAAAGCATAGTAATTATATAGCTGACAATATATATGATCTAATCACAAAGCTAGCTGCGCCATAAATTATGAAATATTATTACGTTGATGACATTAACGTCGGTAATCGGCATCTGTGTTACTTCGGCGTCAAAGCGGAAACGCGTTTCGCTATTTAACACGAATAAAGCTATCGATTATTTATGACAGAATCGCGCGAAAGAAGAAATTCATAAAATCCCGTTAAATCCACTTTGCGTGAAATAAAGGAAGACGCTATCAATTTTCGAACGCACCTTTCGCCTGCGACTACAAAAAGGATAGCGCATGAATCGCGCGTGTTTAAGGATTAAATTTCACGGTGCATTCGCGCGAATCTCTAATAGATTCCTTCGCGCTGCGCTGACATTTATAAAATCCACGGCGAACTCCGGCGGAGTGTAACGACGTTTTACAAGCTCGCAACCCCGCTGTGATTTAGCGACCTTCGGCTTCGCGGGTGATGATAAAGGTTGTAAGTTAGCCCGTAAATTAGCCACCAGCCACTGACAGATGCACCCTCGTTTTTCACTCACCGTGTATATCGCTGAATATTTTAATTTCTTCTTTACTTTAAAGTAACTTAATTTTACGATATTCATATCTCAACGCCTGAAGTCATACAAAGAATTGTGTGTTTTGATCATTTGCGTTTAATTAAAATTGTCAAACTAAATATAGCTACATCGTATAATCTGTAATACATTTTATCAAGTTTATATTCGGCCTCTATCCGGAGCATAGCATTCCAGATACAAGATAATCGTATCATGAACTATTTCACGCGTCCGTCAAAGGAGAATCGATAGAGCGCTACAGTCAAGCTATTTGCTCCAAATGAGCCGTTTCCGCGAATCGTTCTATCGCTATCGATTTAAACTTTAGCATTTTCAAACAGTGTATGCGTCCGATGTAACATGCGGCTAACAGGCGCCAACTATATGGGACGAGACGCGCGTGCATCGCGTCGTGGGAAACGCGATACGATGACATTTCGCAGCCTTTTGTAAATCATAATCCGTGATCGTCGCTGTCGGCGCACGAATCTTTTATCTCACGCATTCACGATCGACTTCTGTATCCTCTTTATGCATCGGTTCCTTTCTCGTCCTCATCTCATCGATTTTTTTCGATCCATCTTTTTATTTTTTTTCTCTCCTCTATCGTTCTTTACATGTAATTAATAAATTACTATTATGTAGTTACTAAATGTAGTTACTAAAGTATACTATGTAGTTAAATTATAGGGTCCGAGCGTTCAAAAAGTCGTCAAATCTCCTTTCAAATATTTTATAGCTTTTTCGAGCGGTGAAGCCAATAGTTTCTTTGACGAAAAGTCGATTAGCCGCCGTCATATTTCACTTTCTAAATTTGAACTTGAATTAAATCTTGAATTAACATTCTTTGCTAAATTAAATTTCGTTATGTGTTTGCGTATTACTGAACCATGATTTTCAAACCAGTTTCGGTCAACCCTTGATGAAGGCTCGTTGAATTAAAGGGGCTCAGACCACACCGAAATGAAGCTTCATGGGGTCCTATGAATGGAGCGTTTTATCGCTGTTAGATCCCGGCGGCGCACACATGTGCGGATCATTTCCCACGATTATTTTCTCTGGTCAACACATGCAGGCGGTTGGAAAATTAGAATATTTAAAGAGTGGGAGGGAGTATTTAATTTTTTGCACACCGGTCAATGATCTCAGAATTGTTGGAAGAAGAAAAATGTGTTTATTGTTTTATCTGTTTTCAAATAATAAAATAATATTACACGATGAAGATTTTTACGTAATAGCTAACAATTATTTTTAATTGTCGCAAATTTTCTTTTAATTCCGACAATGTAGACGTGTAAATTTATCCGAGCTTATTCAGATTTTTGCTCATCAATTCGAGCGCGCGGTGTAGGTTTATTTATCAAATATTAAAGTTTGCTTCGTCGTGTCGCACTGAGATTTTCATGCAATGAAAGTCGAGCGCGTCGAAACGTCATTCTGCGACGCGATGCTATTCAAAGTCTTCATTGGAGTAATATCTTACAATGATTTCACTTCCGACATTGCGACTTGGCGAGTTCTCGATACTATTAACCTATGCATTACTCGATGAGTTATACACAATGCTGTTGATGGAGATTTATGTGCGTCACCGCCCGAAACGAAATAGGAATTGAGCTATTCAATGGATGACAAGGCAGGTAAAGTGTTCATGTGTTTAAAAATGAAATTAATCTATTGTAAAAGAGAAAGCAGGGAATGAAAAATTAAAAGAAAGTTGAGGAATATAAAAACATAAATGAACAATACGCGGACAGCTTGGTCATCTGAAACGAAATTGTCGACAGTCGTAATATAGGGTACATATTTGTAGATACAATTTTTCTGGAATATGATACACATTGGGTGTAACAATGAAAAATGTTTAGGTCGAAAAATTAAGATATAACAATAAACTTATTTATTAGAGAAAAAAATAAAAACAAATAAATCAAAGAAATTATGTGATCCAACAATTTAAGTTCACAATTGAGTTCAAGACACGATTTATATTTATTTATATTTGACTAATCCGAGTCGTATATAATCGAGACTTTATCATGTACGAAAAGTATTGTGGTTTGAATGCAATCAAAACAGACACATATATGTATACATACACATAGGGTGGCTGAATGACGAACCATGGGGAAAATATCGCGGGGTTGACCGCGCCATTGTCAACAACGACACCCGGAGTGGCCATTGTCTGGTTTCGCGTTTTTTTATTCATCGGATATTTATAATCTGCCTCTTGCATCGCGAAATAATGCCCGCGGATTTGCATACGCAACGGTATCTGGACGTAGAAATATCGCGTGAGAAAACGAATCGAGATTCCGTTAGCGGCACGTTGCAGTTCCCGGGCATATAACGAATGTAGCTTTCATCGGGACGATAAATAACGTTGATCATGGTTTTTCGAGATATTTCGAGGTTTATGAAGAATCATAGGAATTTAATTGAACGCGTATCTATCGCAAACTAAGACGCAAGATAATTTGTCTTCTTTAACTGTACTGTATTATACATTCTCTGCATTCTATATGAAATAAATATATAATCAAGCGTTAGATGGAGAGGCAAGAAAAAGAAAAAAAGAAAAATTGAAAGAAAATAGAGAAAAATAAATGTATGAAAAGAATATTCTTTATGAAATTAGTTAAAAATGCAGTAAAGCGATGAAGTCAGAGTGAATAAAATTTCAAAGATTTTGAAAATTTAAGAATTCTACGAATTGTACTAAAAGAGGGGCTCCCCACTTTCTAGCTATAAGTAACCCTAGTCCTTCGGGACTTTCAAAGGGTGGGAGAAGTTTTCTCCCTTTTCACAGTAGAACCGAAGTTTCTTCAGTTTCGTTAGTTCTCTCTGAATGCTCTAGGCAAGCAGAGCGGAAAAATATTGTATAAGATGCGGAATTCTTGGTAAATCGAAAGTGCAAAATTATAGAAAATTTAAACACTTGTGTGATTAATATGAAGCAGTGTGTCAACATAATGAAAAATAACTTGATTTATTATGTGATATTGAAATTTAAAAAAGTGGACAAAATAAAATTAATAATATATATAGTGATATATAATATAACAATATATAATAATATAATAATATATAATATATAATGATATAATATAATATAACTATATAATAATATAATTTGGAAAAGTTTTCAAGATTTTATTTATTTAAATCAATATTTAGATACAAAAGTGAAATCAGAGAAGAGTCAACAGTAAAGAAAAAGCAAGGACTAGTTTCAAATATATAATTTCAATATTTAAATTTAATATATAATTTAAAGAAAGATATTAAATTTTTAATACAATGTAATATCTTTCTGTTTTCAGTTTTCGAATTGTTAAAATCATGTCGGTGCTACTGGAGGGTAGATCGTACAGGCCGTTCAAGTCCTCGGAGGAATACCTGATAGCGATGAAGGAGGACCTGGCTGAATGGCTGAACGCCCTGTATCCGGAGCTCAGGATCAATCTCGACAATTTTATGGACAGACTGGATACTGGCGTCGCTCTATGCAAAGTAAGTGTCACGAATGATTTGCCTAAGCTATAACTATCGCGGAAGCACGATTATCCGTGCGGTTAAGCGCTCGTACAGTCATAACGAGGCGATCCTTATCGCGCGGCTATCATCGTCGAAAAATTCCCCCGCGATCGAGATACCCATTGGCCTCAATCCTAGAACACGATTGTCACGTTCTCCGGCTCTTTCCGCGTTTATTTTCTCGCCGCTTCGTAAACATCCGCCTATACACAGTATCGTGAAAGTATGATTACATACACAACAGTAATATAACTCTTTTAGAATATGCGCAGATATAATTTTTTCGTCGGACATTTTTATGGCAAGTCGTTATCCGAAACGAATATATAAGTTGCAAGTCTTTTTCTGTATTCAAATATTTTATATACATTAAACTTATATTTTAGATATATTAAAAAATATTACATTAAAAATTAAAACTTAAATAACAGACAACTAACGTTAATAGTATAGGCACGAAATATGAGTTAAAAATGTGGAAATAGTTCCGATCATGCCAGACAAATGCTTTAAAATTCGATTTCCTGTCGAAATTTTTTCCCCATTCACAAACGCACGCGACACGCGCTAAAACGCATCAAAGTTGCACGTGTGCATTGTGACGAGGAGGAAGAAGGATGTGTGTGACGTCCTGCGTGGCGAAGAGCGGAAGCTCTTCGTCCTGCGTGGCGTGAATTACGATTGAGCTTAATGCAGAGTGGGAAGAGTGAAGAGTAGTGTTAAAGAGCCCTCTCATTCTACATTTTTATTAAAATATGCCGTTATCACCATTATTCTGTTAATGCGTCTGTGAAAAAAAAAATTCGAATCACATAAATTAATAATAACTTTTCTGACGTTAACTTTGCGATCTTATAAGAAATTTAATATCAATTTTTCAATTAATTATTAAATAATAATTAAAAGAGTTAAATTTAATATCAGTATTTTTTAATGATAATTTGATAGTGTATCTCACATACATTTGATTCGCAAAGTATATATTTTTTTCTTTTTCGACGTATTTATGATAACATTGTATTTCTGCGAAATGTATAATGATTAATATAGACAATCCGCGAAATTGAAATTATATGTTTGTGACAGCATGCATATTTTTTTTTTCATCGACAAGCGACTGCAAATGAAACTTGTATGTTAAAATCACTGACTCTTATGGACATGATGTTGAAATGCAAAAAAGAAGACCGTGCATACAATCTGTACCTCCCACACGATCATACTACTTGACTGCAGCGTCGAATAGAGTAGTCATTTGTAGCGTGACCAATCGACTGTCGACGGTGTACATACACGTGTGTCAGCTTATTAGCTCGGGCATTATTAAAGCAATTTTAACAAGTCATTAAGGGCACGGCAAATTAGGGCGTTTAAAAAAAATGCGGGACACAATGAATAATGCTTTAATTGCTCGATTAATGCGGTCGACAATCGTGACGCTTTCATGCCAGGCCACAGTTGCGTGGAAATAACAAGCGTAAGGTTCTCGCATTTTGTAGGCAACTATATGAGCCGAGATAAGTACCGCGGCGTATATGGCGATAGAACGGCGCGATTATGAATATCATCAAATAGTTCTTATTACCGGAGAAACGAGAAAGTAAAAAAAAAAAAAAATCGCCAAAACAGGTGCAATATTATTATTTATTCGTTAATTAAAATACGTTACTCAATAATATGATATTCTTCTATGATATCCAGATGTCGTAGATTTTTAAATTTTTATTGATTGTATTTTACAACGTGACGCCGGACGTAATATTTCCCGGAACGATACTGCGCGATCGATCGCGATTCAGCGCCGATCGTGGAACGGTCCGGATCAAGCCGGACTTTCACTGATCTACGACGACGATCCACTGCAGTTGCTCGAGTCGAACATCGAAACGAGCTCCATTCATCGCCACGGGCCCCGTCGCGCGCGCTCATAATGCCCACCGGATTCGCGACGAGTATCCGATCGGCGCGGCGCGACGCTCGTATAAATGCCGGGGTATCGGCTGGACCGCGCTCGTTATTAGCGGCACACCGG
Organism: Lasius platythorax; assembly: GCA_963971435.1. Lineage (NCBI taxonomy): Eukaryota > Metazoa > Arthropoda > Insecta > Hymenoptera > Formicidae > Lasius > Lasius platythorax. The sequence goes on from OZ020535.1 coordinate 15,376,229, forward strand.
CCCGGGTCGTCGTTATAAATTCATGCCAGAGAAATATTTAGAGTAGGCAGGAGAGGACGATAAAACCGCGGCTGGCTCGTTCGCGGTGCGGTGCGTGCGTTCCTCTATGTGCCAACTCGGAGAAAGTCACCGGCTCGCGGCGCATCGGGTATGCACCTTAAAGCCGGATTCAGACCACGGTAAGACGATCGTTGTCGTTGCACGAATCTTTATAAACGTATTAACATCCCTGATTCCGCACTCGGCAATTATATTTATTTATGACATTAAAAGCGAAAAATCATATCTTGCGCATAAATACATTGCGCGAAATAAATAGGTTCTTTCGTCTACTATATCTATATCATCTATTCGCATTCGATAGAATTGATAAAATATATTTAATATATTATATATTATACTCTTTTCGTGGATTAATTAATAAGTCTTGTGACAAGGTTTATTTTCGTTGGAAATGTAGGACACATGCAGATTGCGATTATAGATACATGCATTTATTAATGCAGGATAAAAGGAAAAAAGGAAAGTTTTCAGCATATTTTACCAATCCATAATAGCGATCGCGAAAATAGTAGTAAACAAAAAAGAATTAATTTATTTTGATATATTTCACAAGAAAAAAATCTATATGATATCTTGCTTAATAATTTCATAATTAACGTAGCTGCGGTAAGGAATCTTCCTTAATTTGAATTATATACAAGTACGAGAGAAATAAAAAAATACAAAGAATAATGAAAGAAAGCAAAGAAGATTAAATAGAAAATGTAGATTGTATTGAATATATACGATGTACTTTAAGCATAATTGAAATATTGCAATTAAGTGAGATTAAGAAGAGGGCGATATACATATATGAGCCTCAATATTTAGCATTAGATACGTTCGAATTTTAAAGCGAAGTGCAATACACTTTAGTTTGAATCCGGTTTAAGGATTACGGCAGATCTCGAAGTGAGGTGCTGGAATTTCTTACCTGTGGCAGGGGGTAGATTGGGTTGTAGCAGTAAGCAGAAACAGAGGGAGGGCGAGGTAGCAATGCTTTTGCATATATCGACTTTACGAGCCGTGACGAGTGACCAAGCGGGGAGCATAATAAGGTACGCGACGAGAAACGATAAGGAACCTCAGTGTTCTCGATACTGGCACTTCTGGGGGCTCTTTTCTGCGTTTCCTTCTCTTTTCTATCGTTTGCGGCGGTTTTTACAGACTGTGATTTTTTTTGCACTCCGTTTATATATGATGAGGAAGGCGTCTGCATGCAATATGCATCGCAACCTAACGTAATGCAGCGATAGGATCGAGAAATATTTAAGTCTATTTAAAGTTCTGTATACATTTTCTTTGAATAATTTTGAATAATTTTTATACTAATATTTTCGCGAATATTAATTTATAGACGCTAAATAAAAACTCGTTTCCTTGACATTTTTTCATTATATTGAATTGATTTCTCTTTGATTGGAGATAGTGTTACATAATATTTTATATATCTTTGCATATGATCGAAAGCCTAAAAATATAATTTTTACATATTCACAATGAATTATTTATAATTTTCAAATGGCAACACATTTATTGCGGATTTATATTCCGAAATTATTAAAATTTTAGTAATTAAAGGCTGCAGATTAGTATAGATTTAGTTCCCGAGAAATGTCGAATTTCTGAAAATTGATCGTCATAAAAAATGATATATTCATTTATCATCAATTATTTACATTCCAGTTACTGATTTTTGTCAACAGTGATTAATTAATAATAATAATAATTCAATTTTGCAATCAATTAAAATATGTTTATCGCTCAATCATTCGAAAATAAATCTATTAAACCGTAAATTCTATGACACGCAAAAGGAAGCTTTCGATATTAAAGCAGTTTCGCGAAAAGTATTTTATAAAACAAATTGGAGAATGGCACGTGTCATGCGGTTAAAGGTCGACAGGCATTCCATATTAATCACGATCGCGCGATATTCCGAAAGAAGCCAAGAGCGACGGCGCACGGCCTTTCCTGTCGGAAATGACAAATACCGGGCGCCTCGATGGTAGGCCTTATATAGAAGTCGGCACTATCTTCGAGTATGGTGCCACCGTGTATAATATCGATCCAAAACTATTAACTCTTCAATTATGTTACAGTCTCATTCAGTAAAAACAACTCAATCATCGTTTTATGTTTATTTTCTAAGATCTTTTAAGCTTTCATTTATTTTATACAAGAGGTAATTTTGAGTTTTTTATATTATTAAAAATAATACATATATAATCGTCCCTGCTATTTCTGATAAGTAGTTATTTGCGGCGCAAAAGTTCCCAGAAAGGACCTCGCGATTTTCTCCTCGGCAAGGACGCCGAGTCGACGTTGCTTCGCGCCGATCGACATCATTTCAATGGTAATCCCATAGATATCTTTACATAAATAGAAGAGCGTGTGTTCTTTCTCTTATATCGCGGATTCCGGATTATGTCGCGGAATTCCAGGCGAATTCGCGGTGTGCGCGATTAATTAACCGCAATTGTCGCTATCTGCCTTTTCTCTCTCGCTCTTCTCTCGTTCGGAATTAGAATTTATGTTGCCCCTTGCAGACCTTAAAGCCTATTTAAGACGAGGCAGTTTAAGACTCATTTGGACAAGCAATATCGTATCGTAAAAAAGTGGATAGTAGCTATTAGGACTACCCATAATTTAGGATAATAAAACTTTTTTCGTAAATAAAAATGTTATTTTCGTACACGTTTTATATAGATACCAAATAAAACTGAAATGTCCGGACGCATTGCTGATTTTACGTGAAAAATGCACTATTTAAAGCTTGTCACAATTATGTTGACTCTAATGTATAATCGCTTTTATATTTGTATTCTATAATAATTGTACAATCTTTTCTATTGTGAAAGCCGCATCGCGAGTGTAGACAATATTCTTGTAAGAAACAATGGCACAATTTTGAAACGATGTGTTTAAATGGGGTTTTTTACTTGTTAACTGGATCGGCGACCAAACGCGTTAAGTCGACATCGCGCGTGATCGAGGTCGATCCCGGGGATCCGAGGAAGCTGGCCGCATTAATGAGCCAATTAATGGGAGAGTTACGAGCCCGGCTTTCCCGACAACACGATTGTCCGTCGACTTTTCTGACGCGCGTGGCAGAGCGAGTTACCTCTCGGCGACTCGTCGCTCGTTAACCGAGTTTATCGGCGAATCTATCAGTTACCTTAAAGCGCTGTTAAGCGCAAACGGGATCGGCAATTTCCTTCGAGTGAGTTGGCGTTATCGGTCACGTTATGATAAATGCAAATCCGATTGGCAATTTTGTGTCATACGTGCGATCGATTACGCATGATCGATTTAATCCTTCCTGCTAGATGAAGATAAATTTCGTATCTCATGACGGATAATTTGAATTCTTTAAGTCTTGATGATACATTGAAGGATTTTAATATAATTTTAACGGTTAAATTGCACTTGCAGAAATAATAACTTTATATCAGAATAAAAAAGTTCGTAACTCACAGCTATTAGCAAATAGCCTGGAGTGCGTCAAAAATTAATCAAGTAAGAAATTTCATAAGTATAAAAGAAATAACAATACATACGCAATAATTAATTTAGAAAGATGTTTATGTTTTACGTTATTTTAACGATAAATAAAATTGAAGAAAATTCAGGTTTGTCAAGCTACTCATCCAAATCACGAGAGAAAATACAAATGCGCAAATCGTAACATAAATATGAAAGCAATTAGAAGGAAGCGGAATCAAGGTCGGCGGCCTTGAAATTTCTTACAGTTAATTGAAATCGAGTGGAAAGCTGATGAAACCCGATGCCGCCGTTGAATTATCGTAAATGGCATGATGACTGGTACCGTTCTATGACGTCGCGAAATGTAGAAAAGCGTAAAAGGTCTCGGATTTCTGCTCATTCCGTTTCTATTAAATAAACTCTGATAATTTTCATTAACTTTTAATTATAAAGACTGTCAACATCCAAACTAATTATTTTTTTATGATTAGTCAAATACTTCTATTTTTTGGAGAAAGTGCGAGACCATACTTAATAAAATTGTTAATCGCGCGGGAGAAATAGAACGAAATAGAGAAATATCAAACTTCTCTCAATCTGTCTTATCGTGAATGAAATTAAAATCTGTTTTTACATGTTCGTAGCACTTTAAATGAATGTCTATTATACGAGTTATATAAGGTACGCATATGTGTAAATAGTTACAAGTACGTCCTTGCAGGCTGATTATCCTTTTTGGAAGGTCGGTCGTAAAAATAAATGCGTCATCAGAGTATGTCCGTTTCTGAGTATTTTACACCAAGGAAATACATTACATATGCGAGGTCAAGAGCGTTTCCTGCCGCCTTCTATTAGCATTTCTATTGAGAGTTCCTATTCCTTTATCTAGCTTGCGTGCGCTCGGAAACGACGGTAGCACGAAGAACCATTCACACAAGTCTATGTTTGCTTACAATCAAGAGTATCTTGATCTCAAAACTATTATTCGTATAAATACTAATTTAAAAAATATATATATAATTTAGTGAATAATAATATAAAAAAATGTAAATAATATTAAAAAACTGTGAGACTTTTTTAAGGGACATCAATAAATAACTGTGAATTATGAAGAAAATGAAGAGTTGTATCGCTGCGAATTGAGAGTTAATTAAAACGGGGCGTTTCATATTTCTTAAAATGGACCATCTTTGAAATATGGAAAATCTTTCGATTTTGCCGGAAACATTGCGCAGATAGGCCTTACCGATGCATTCGAGCGCAAGCAATGAGAATTGCAAGCCGACGGTTCCTTTTGTCTCAGAGACCGGGGAATGCAGCACAGTCGGACGCTTTTTTCATAATTTCTCTGAATCGGAGTGCACGGGGGGTGGCCCTTTTCATCCTCTTCTATCTAAATATATATACCGCGACCCCCGCACGTCCGTGCTTCCGAAACTTGCGATGCAAGGGGTGTGCGTTGTAAAAACAACGGACAGAAATAGACGGAGAAAAATCAAGCGGACGCCACGACGCGACGCCGACGACCTCAAGTCGCGACGGGCGGTCTAGGACCTTACTCCGGGCATCGCCTTTATAGTCCCGACGCATTTTAATGCCAATGTCGACGTCCATTGACATAACTATGGCCGTGTGTCTCAAAAGGTTCATTGTACCTTTTTGTATAGATTGTCTCATAGGCGACGAAACGTGTCTGTTTTCTAGGAACGCAAAATATCCCAATAAAAAAAAAAATTAATAAAATAATGCGATGAAGAATATTCTATATAATTAGCATTATAATTACATGATAAATGTTTTACTCGAAATCATATAAAATATTATATGAGATAATTAGAATACGACATAATTATTCTTAAAGCAAGATACAAAATAATCGTGTTAAAATGAGATCGACTCCCATTTACGACCTTCGGAATGGCTGTTAGACAAATTACGGCATGGATGATGATAACTGGATGATAACTCAATGAGATAATAGTTGTAGATATTCTCCCTCGCTATCGATCATCGGTTAATCGACATTAAGTGTCTATTAAGCAATTCAGGACAATTATGAAAGAAGATATTCCTTCTCTTGTAATGAATGCCGATAGGCTTTCTGTGATAGATCTACTTCACGAATACTTCATTGGATCGCATTATCATTATACTAACATTATCACTATACTAACGTTTACAGCCATAAATCATTTAACAGATTATTTTTATAAAAATTATTTCTTGTGAAATATATTTCTTTCTATTTTTATCGAGACTAGTATTACACAAAATTGTAAGTATTCATTATGTCGGAACGTCAAACGTTTAACGTCAATTCATCACTGTTGCGCGTCTTAACGATGACACGCGAATCACTTCCTGGGAAGTATACTTTGTGACGTGTCGTTGACTGTGACTACATAAAGACACTGCAAGCACGTTCGCACGATTTTACATACTTATTCGCGCGTGCGACGCTTTGGAAGGTATCGTACAACGCGCGTGTAGAACACGCCGTGATTCACGACGCTTTTGTGCCGGCCGAGGTCTTACTGTTAGGAGCACAAACGCGCGGTCGAGGTTTATTAACCTCTAGCGGAGACAAGAACGACAGGATCGCGAACAATCCTAGCGGGCAATCTCTTCGCGCTTCTGCCGAGCCAAAGAATTTCTCCCACAGCTATAAGAATGACATATTAGAAAGTATAATAATTAACCTCGTCCGGATGTGTGCGGGAACGTAAATTACATTGCGTTGTAAAATGCATTACGTGTCAATTGCGTACGGTGCGTAATCCCTTCGGCAGCAAGATCACTCATTAGCAGCGAACCGTGTTATTTTCGATGACATATACGAGGATATAGGAAGATGAATTTATAAAATCTTTAATTTTACTGATCAATAATCTCCTTATCACGACGGCATTTATTTAAACGGACAGATTTAATAATCTTAATTAGATTAAATCTTACCGCGTGTGTTTGCGTGCTTTCAATAATGCGCGTTTATTGCTTCAGCGGCCACCGTCGCAAATAGCCATAAATTTCCGCAATGGTTTATCGCGTAAGACCGGTCCCAGAAACTAAATTAAGTTACACGGTTATGAATAATGGTTACTTGCGCTCTCTCGTTGATTACGTCTCATTGGTTTTCTTCTATACCGTGCAGCATTATGCTTAACTCGTACGCGTTTTTCCCCCTCGGGCCCAATGAAACGTCTCGCAAACGCTCCAATTTATAAACGTAGAATGTGCAACGACCATTTTCATTAGGCACATTCGTCCGTAGTGGTAAGCGACGATGACTATAGCGAGGGGGGAGTCAGAGGCCACGTAATGTGACATCCTGCCATCGCTTCATCTGCCGACCGTATTACCATATGCGCCGCTTCTCGTCTTTTATAAGCGCGACTCTTCCTCTCGCAGTGATGCTCATCGTGACCTGATTGATATGCTTCAATTTAATAAAAAGTATTGTCAATGTTAATCAGCAGGAGATAAGTATAACGTGATAACGAGAGGATCACTAATGAGAATCACTTTTCAATCTCCGATACAAGAAACCGAATTATCATATTTAAAAACAAAAAAAAATCAAGATGCTGCTTAATTTTTACAGAGCATCGGTCTTTTTTATTTATCTTTTTTGTCAACTTTTTGACTCGCCATTCTGTAAGTGATCAAAATGCAATAATGTAACATCTTGTTTCTTGATCAAGTAGTATTGAAAGAGAAAAATTGCACTGATATTATTTCTCTGTTTTCGAATTCGTACCAATTTCCCTATTATTTCCATTTATCTCTCGATGAAAAGAAAATTCTCTTCATCAATTTTAAGAGTTCTCGACAAACGCTCCACTCGTCGAATCGTCATTATCGTTGTCGCTCGTATTCAGTTGTGATTGCCTGTTGGCAGACTCGTCTAATCTCTTGTATTATTCCTCGGGAGGTATCGAAACAAGCCAACGAGATAACCGGATGCCGTTAGATATGATTTTTACGATTATGCGTCGGGGGAAAAGCGCGCGTAAACAACTCCGCGGCCTTATGGCGTCCACGTGTAGACGAGATATATATTTTGTCGGGGACCCTAAAGAGAAGAATCGTGCGTCGTTCGTCCTGCTGGATCGAAGAAGCCTCTCGTAGAAGGCTCGATTTCGAGTCTGCATTAAGGATGCGTAAAGATTAGAATAGCCGCCGCTCAATGCCACAACTTGAGAGTTTTATGACGCAATTAATCGGTTATTATACAGCAGAAGAGCAAACTCTGATACAGCCGGCCGTTATACCTACGAATCTTTGGGGCTTTTCCCATACTAACTGACTCTGAATTACTCTTGTTAGTGATTCGTATTTCTCAGGAAATAAAGAAATAAAAATTTAAGCGTCGTGAAAGATATGAAATGCAAGAGTGCTGTAAAAATTTCTGTAGATATTACATAAAATGCCTTATAAAGATGAGATTCGTTAATAATCAAGCTTGTTTTAATTCCTAATTTTTTTTATAAATTTTTCGACAATGAAGCTGTAGTTAAAGAATAAAAGTTATCAGTAATAAGATGCTCCGACTATACGTGACATCGAAATTCGATGCGTCGCACGCGAGCGAACGCACGTTGCACGTACGGCGCGATGTTTGCTCAGACGAAATACGATTTTGTTTAAACATCGGCGACTTTCTAATGGGCTGACTGTTCCGGGTCGTACTGCGTGGCAGCTTCTTTTTCCGTTGTTAACCCAAATATCCTCCTGACGAGTCATCTCGCGTCAACTCTGTTTGAGCAGCATATAAGTTCAACGAACTGTCATTAAAACGAGCACCCAGTTAGGCTAACGCAGTCGTTTGAGCAGATGTTCGGTGGAAAACGAGCGTTGAACAAACAGAAAGGGATTGAAGGGATGAAATAGTACCGCCAGTGATATATGTGTCTTGATGAATGATGATCGTCAAATTGCACGAAAGAAATTGTACGGCAAACAAAAGGGATCTATATAGTTTCTTTATTCCAGTATCTGTTCGCTCATTTTAATATTATGTAGATCTTAAATATTTTTCAAGTCAAAAATTACTTGAAGAAGGAATAATAAAAGAATCGTAGTAAAATTCATAATATTATTTCAAATTGCGATTTATCAAATTTTTGTAGAAATTGAAAAGAAAATTGTACCACTTTTATTTAATTCACATTGTGAACTACATTGCGACTAGACTGAATTCTCTATTGTCTGAATTCTCTATGACATACAAGGGTGCATCTCGAATCTCTCTTGAGCGGCGCACTCATCTAAATCAATAGCGTGATATTGCATTAAAATTTTTTTTCTGGAGGGATGACGGTCATCAGATGCCATCTGCCATTTCAACTACGCGCGGTAAATCCAGGATTTTGATGCCGCGTCGAGTCTCGCATCTGAATAACGTATGTGTGTGCACAACGATGTAAGAGGAGATGGCGTGTGGGAAAGTGTTGAATGGCGTGAAATGAAATATCGCGTATAACGCACACATATATTCTCTCTGCGTCGGATATAAAGTATCGACGTTTGTTATAAACGTCATGAAACATTGATGTACACGTGGCTGCACGATGTAAATTTAAATCTCTATTATTATAAATTATAATTCACAAGGCGCCGCAAGTTACGATATTACGATACTAAACGAAACAGTTGTGATTAAAAATAAAGTTTAGAAAATATATTCAGTATGTGTATGTGTGTGTGTGTGTGTGTGTGACATTTATAAAAACTACACAATATTTTTTTTTATAATTACACATCTCTCTCAGATTACTGGAATTGGCAAAAGTACGATTTGCTTTCCCTTTACCGGCTTCGACCACATTCGCGGCGGTAAATTATATACTTCTACCACTGCGCCGGAGATGATGCACTGACCGGAGTGATTTTTTTCTGCTTCCAGCATGCGAACAACGTGCGGAAATATGCGGGCGACTACGTGGTGCGACGTCAGGCCCGCAAAATGCCGATGACACGCTCGATAACCTCCCTGGCGCTGCCGATGAGCCAGGTAGGTGACGTGCCCTACCTGCCGAACGCCAAGGCCGGCACCTTCTTCGCCCGCGACAACGTCTCGAACTTCATCGACTGGTGCCGCAACAGTCTTGGCATCATCGAGTGCCTGCTCTTCGAGACCGAGGACCTGATAATGCGTAAGAACGAGCGACACGTGATATTATGCCTGCTGGAGGTAGCGCGTCGCGGTGCCAAGTTCGGCATGCTTGCGCCGTTGCTGGTGCAGATGGAGAGGCAGATCGATCGCGAGATCGCCGCCGAGAACAAGGCGGCGAACGGCGCCGACAACGAGGAGAGCGACGACGAGTACGAGGAAGAGCCGTGTCTCATATACGGGCCGCAGCCGCAGATCGTCACGAACGATCTCAAGACCCTTCACGAGTTGGTGAGTGAAAATGTATACGATCTTGTGATTGCTTAAGCTAGCTCTCTCGCGCGACTCTCGCGCGAAAGAATGCTTTTACGTTTCGCTGTCAATGGCTGGACACGCGATGCAAAAATTGAGTTGTTTGAAGGAGCAAAATTTTTATTTTAATTTGTAAGCCTTAAACACGGTAAGTCGGTTTCAACTTTTCTGAATTCGATTCTTCTCGAAGCATCTTTGTAATAACGATCACTGTGTTTGCGACGCTTCTCGGAATCTTTTCGCGATAGCTTTCTCAGCGATTCGCGGCGCCGATTCTGATGGCTCGACGATTAAATCTCGGCGGCTTTCAATGGCACATTTCGTCGCGTATCATCGCTAACAGCGATCGTAAACGTGCCGCGGCTATGAAAATAACTCGCACCCTTCGGTGCACATCCGGGCGTATTTATGGCGGTCCCAATCCATATGCCGAGTCGTAAATATCGCACGATCGAGAATAAGAGAACAGAGATGCGAGATACTTAAATCTAATGAACTGTCGATAGTTTTATTCATTAAGTACCGCAAGATCTTGCAAATTCTTGCAACGACTTGGCGACGACGATCGCGAAAGATAATTAGGAGGCGAATGGTTTCTGCAATAATTAATGTAATATAATTGCGCGATATAGAACAACTGCCATCCTTTAAACCGAATTTCGTACCTCAAAATTATCATCAGTTTATAATTTTGATCCTGATTAATTTTAGTCATTAATTTCAGTTATTATTTTTAATACTTATTACACTTAAATTTTTGCATAGCGTAATGACAAATTCATAATTAAAGTTACGCCAAAAGTCGCGTGAATATAACGATAAAATAAAGTTTTTTTTTTAAATTCTGGGATAAATAGGTCAATTATTCTTAAATCACTTCAGATCATAAAGCGTCACAGCTTATTACTCCGTTTTTTTCTTCGCGCGCATGTATGCGTCTTTGGCAGAGAAAGGACCGACCGCTCCCACAGTGTCGCGGCATGCGGCGTGTGTGACCTATCCGGCATTTTATTATTGGCCGATTATTATAAATTAACGGGTAACGATCACGCGCGCATGCGGCGCGTTAAATGTCCCGTCGTGCGCGCGAATCGCGCTGACGGCTCGGCGTCGCGATAATTTCTTCGCCGCGCTATTAATTGTACTCCGCCGCTGGCGGAGAATGCGATGCATCGGCTGACACTTTTCCCCTTCATCGATGATGTAAATGTAATATTATCTATATTTCTCGGGTTCGTGGCGACATTTCGTATCTTCCTTATACTTCCGTTTTAGACGATAGATACGATAGAGCAATGACATAACTAAGAAAGGTTCCCTGCGGAGGAAGTTAGGGAAGCTTCTTATCTGGGCAAACGGTTTCAATTATTGATTAGGCTTGAAATAATATGAGAGAAAATATATACATATATATTTGAAAATATGAAATTTTTGTGTATATTAATCATATTTAATTTTATTATACACACATTACATTTATTTATTACTCATATATCATTTAAATCGTAAATTTTTATTTAATATAAATTGCCTAATAAATTATATTAAATTATTTAACTATTTATTAACTTTGCGTGTTATTTTTGAAAGGCAGTGCGGTATCACAATTTTGTTTGACTTTTGTGTGACCGGCTTGTATTGACTAAAAATATCGGATTATAGTCGACTCGCGAGTGTGTCTAACGGCGGCGATTACTGGCGGCGATACACGCGACCGGTATACGTGTAAGCGATGCTAAATCGCGGCATTTCACGAAGCGGAATAATTCCTTCCCCAGGGCTTACAGCTCCATGGCGAACGATAACGTCGTGGCGCGCGGCTTCTCGCCGTATAGAAATTCCAGGACGCTTTCCCGCGAGGTCGAGGCTCATGGCGTATACACTCGCGGAAGGTATACAAGCGCTTTCTGTTCCGAAAGAAAATTTCGACATAATTGTAGAATGTTACGATAAATCTGCTCCTTGCGATAAATCTTTTCTTTCTTTACGGGAAAAGCCCTTTCGCAGAGCTGTACTTGCATTTATGACGAAAAAGACTGCATCCCAGGATGGACATAACGCAGGAAATAAGGCGAATTAGTATAAAATACTAATATTTTTTAACCAATTTCTTACTAGAAACGTCGAGTTCCGTCACATTAAAATGCAGATTTTTACATTAGATATTGATATTTTTAAATAACCATATATCGCGTTACACCAGTTTAAGAATTAATACTTTTAATCAAGATCTTCAAACTTTTTTAATAATGATAAATTAACAGGGAAAAATAAAAACTTAAAAATTACTTTTTGGCGAAATACGTCAAAGATAATAGTGAAATGATAATTCGCAACTGGTATCGTAAATAAGTGATATCCTGTTTTAAAAAAACCAACAACACGTGATATCATTCTCGATACGGTGTAATGTAATAATAAGCTTATGCAATCGAAATGTTGATATTACGATATTGATAAAAGTAATTATTTGTAGCCTTTGGTATCAAGCTGGAAGTATCGAGGCGAGAGCATCAATAACTTGCGCGGATAGTGTATCGTAATATCATTAACACCCTTAGTAGATAGCGTAAGCGCTGCCAGCGTTCGCGGTAGGACCGAGCACGTGTTGCCGCCGTAAATCTCGTGAGAGCGTCATTACAGCCGCCGTTCAAGCGTATTGTGCGTCGATTTTCGCGATCGGCTGCCGATATCGCCGGATAAATTTCACTTTGCGCCGCGGGGAGGCCGAGCGACGCCGCGCACCGGTCTCAAGTAGTAATATACCGTGAAAGCGTTGCCCACCGATTCCAATAAAGTAGAGGCGAGCCGAGAGAAGCCGGCTTTGTCGGCTCCATAATTAACGGAAATATTTATCGCGTTCCAGCCACGAAAGTAGCAAAACGTACCAGGATCGGATCTTGGTTTTCCATTGTCACCGCGAGTAAACAAATTGTGAATAATAATAAAATTCCTCCTTCGTTTTTGGAATGTAATTTTTAATTATCTAGATATCTCTAAAATGTGTAGAGGACCAAAAAAGAGGATTATCTACGATTTAAAAAGGATTTACAATTAATCCGAAACGACTTGAGACAATTTTGATTTTAATCTTATAATTTTCTTTGGATTACAAGGAGTTAATACTCTTTAATACATCGTGTCGTGAATCTTGCTCGTTAGAGTCAACCCTGAGCGCGGGATATGTTGAATCGCGATTGAATCTCGAGATGACGATTACGTCGTCTCGTGTCAAGTGTCGGAGTGTTCAAAGCGGCAACTCGCTGCTTTATTGATAATTAATCTAATCTCTCTCTTTACGCCGTGAGATACGACGACACGAAGGCACATTCTCCGAAGCGTTCGCTTTTACATTAAAGCCGTTCCTCGCGGCGATGCGGCTGCGATTCAAGGAGAGAGAAGAGAACGAGTAAGAGTATAAGAGCGTGTTTTACGCCGGCCATCAATTAGATTCGCTCTTGTCACGCGTGTTATCTTATCGCGAGCGTTACGACTTTGTTAACCGCGCTTGATATAAACAACTCCGCGACGGATTTGCCTAATCGTATACAAGATGCGATTACCGCGAACGATGCTGTGGCGAATTGTATAGCAAGAATTGGTTAATACGAGATACTCCTGTGTGTCTGTTGCATTAATTTTAATGATAAATAATTATTTGTCAAATAACTTCTACCTGTCGTTGGATAATAATTATTGATCGAACAATCTCAGTACTTCATAGCAAAATATAAATTTTATATAAATTTGTAATAATTTTTTTACAAGAGCAAAAGCTTTATGTTTTTCACAAAATTCACATAATCCTTTATTTCGTTTATATTTATGACAACAGTTAGTTGATAGCTTCATAAAACTTTTGTTAATTTCTTTATTGATAAAAAATTTATACCAAATTTTTATTTATGATATTATAATTTTATTCTTAATTTTGTATAATTTTTTTCGTCCGACCGTTCATACAATCGTGCTATTTCCTGATATCTCTCTGACAAATAAAATTTCTAACCATATATAACGACGCATTTGTGCGGAACTTTGGCTCATACGGGTGATTTCCTTGATTCACAATGAGTCGGCATCGATGCGTTCCGCGTCCTACCGCGGTCCACGATAAGATAGCGCGTTTAACAAGGCTGAATCTAATCGATAGCCGAGGTAAACTGTGCAATTTTACCATGGTGCGGCACCACACGCGTGTGTGTTTCGTTCCCTCGACGGGCGATTGCCGTAAATGGCGCAATGCGAAATCGTTGCCGCCAGCATGTTCAGTTATCGCGGAAGCGGATTAGCAACGCACGAAGACGGAATTTTTTATCTTTTCTTAAATTTATATACACTAATATTTTTTTTTATCTTGCGAAACAGTTACCCGCGCCGTCAGCGTACCTCGAATTCGCAGTTTGCGTCACTCTAACAAACGTGCAATTTTAGCGTTTATATTCCTCATCAATGCAATTTTGCGTAGAGAATGCAGTTAGTTTCCTTTGTATTTATATATCTATCGAAGGAATATTTAAAGCCATGCACGTTTTACGCACATATTTAGCAAATTCATTAATTTTGTTTTTAAATAATATGTTCAATTATGTTTTTTTACATTTGTTATTTTCTGCGGAAAGATTTTGCTTAGCTTTCTGTTATATGTAATCAGATTTTAATTGCTATGAATGAATACAAAGAATTAAAATATTTTTCTATATGCACGTAAAATAGCTATATCGCAAATGAATGCATTTAGGGGAAACAGAACATTAAGGCAAAGGAAACATCGAAGCAAATATTTTGCGAGGTCCATGATAGATTCTATTCAGGGAAGTTGCCGTGCCAGACGGAGCTTCGCCTCGCGAGCGCCGAAAGCTTGTATTGATCGCTGTTAGCCCATTTCGTATCAAGTTCAAGAGCAAAGACGGCGAAGTTACTTCGAAGGACGAGGTCTTTTTCCGACCTATACCGGCGCACGATTATTTTTTTTTGTTTTTTTCTTCGAGATCATTATTCGTCATTCGATATCGCTTGTTAGGGTGTTTACTGTCGAATCTTGCTATACCAGGAAGGTATTACATTATCGAAAAAAAATATTGGTTTACGTTTCACTTCGATACGTTGACACTGTGGCTCATTTCCGGCGATAAGTGTGCTTTTACGTAATTCCGAAGATGTCTTCTTTTCATTTGAAAGCTAGGATGGATCATCGCTATATTTTTAGTCTTTTTATCCGCTCCAGATTTTTACTTCTGTCGAAAGTTTTCACTCTCATTTTTACGATTTCGATTCGATACTTTCAGGTTTAGACTGTGAAATATTTTTCTCTTCACTGTCGATTTTTGTACGAAGAAGACAATTTTTTGCATTTTTATTATGCTATACTAGATATTTAATACTTTTTATTATACTTTAAGTATTAAAGTATATAACAAAGTATAATACATATAATATTTAATTATATACGTTTTCTATTAATCTGCCTAATGATGATTGATATGATTGATGATGGTTATATGTTTGCGATGTGATTAGTAGATTTATCGTAATCATGCTGAAATCACGCAGCAAATTTCATATTTATCTTTCGCTTGATACGCGATCAGATAATAAAGCTACTTTCTAAGTACGTATGGCCATTGATAATGACGTGCATTTCGAAGAGATATGATTCAGTTGGACCTATCTTTGAATTGTCCGAAAGTAACTACGTATTCTATATTTATGTACACACATGTTACTTATACATATAATATTACACAGTCGCGTTCATGTTCGAAAATGAAGATAAAATTTAATAATAGCAAGAATAACGATATTTAACGATTTTGAATGATTTTTATAGAACTACTGTGTCGACAGAATCAATACAGTCAGTACTCTCACAGTCACAACTCTCATATATTTAATTTCCTTTTATTGAAAATGACTAATACTGCATTATTAGCTAAATACGGCGGATGCCAGAGTCGAATGTCTTTCTCACCGATTCTTCGATCTCGAATCCTTTCCGCCGGCCGCCGATCAGCCTTCGATCGCACGATTTATTTACGACTCGAGAGAAAGAGTTACTATTTATCCAGAAGAGCGAGAGAAGAATCTGTTCGCGCGCCTTCACATAGAACTGCCATAAATGGCGTTGAGCTCTCCTCCGAGTCTCCGTGTCAGTTATTATGTACAATTAGCCGAGATGCTGACGGGAGAGACGGTTGCTGGAGCCGCGCAAGGTCTGCCTGCGGTCTGAGTCTTAGCTAATCACTGTTTGCTGAGCGCGGATTAAACAGAGAGAGAAGGAGAAACAGGGAGAGGCAAAGAAATGGGTTAGAAATTTAATACCGAGGTCGGCCGCACTTTGGTCAGTAATTATACATGGCTGTGTAATGTAGGTGAATTTATCATTTCTAGACTGGGATATCTGATATACATATGTGCGAGTCGAGGTTACAAATAGAACGAGCTATGGCTGGTTGTTGATCCGGTCAGTTGACATTGGTTAGCAAACTGGAGAACGCACTTCCAGGAAGGGTGAGGTAACTCTCGAGGGAGCCGTGAGAATTTTGATTCGTAAAATATCAGATGAAATTATCAATGCGAGAGTTATTACAAATATTTAAAAGCGTGATATTCGAACGTTAAATCTATATTTTTTATTGTACACATTTTATTACATATTTGTAATTTTTGTATATATATTTTAATATTATGCCAATACTTTTACTAATCACTTATTCCATAAGTTTTGATATATATTTGCTTGTTTATTTAATTTTTATTTATTAACACATAATACTCTGTGTCGAACTTATTCCGTTATTTCGGAGCGATTTTGCTGGCAAGATATTTTCGAAATAATTCCGGACAGATGATTCTTCCGCGATCGTGCACAAGTCACCTAAATTTGGACGAGAACGGTTCTACGTCGAATCGTATGTCAATAATCAAGCTTTGCACGGAAGGGAGATCAAAGAAAATTTCGGGGTGCGCACGGCCCAGTAATCTCGCCTCGGTAGAAATTCCGGGGATCCTAAGACTTTGGTATCTCTTGTATGGACTTTCATAGCAGCGCATGTAGGTTACTCCGATAAAATGCATTTCAAGTGCTTCTAAACGTCGTCGATTGTTCTGAAGCACTATACCGATGTTAGGCGTATCAACCGAAAGTTGCAAATCACACGCGATAATTGCAGAGACATACACAATTCGAATTTTCTCTTTCTTTATTTTCTCTCTCTCTCTCTCTTGAAAGTATTTTCAGAATTTGTATAAATGCAAAAATAACAAAATATTTATGTCAAATCTCTTATTTCTCTATAATCAATCTATTTTTTTACTGATCGATACATGCAAGATTGAGTTACTAAAAATCAAAGCTCGTTCTACTCTTTTTGATACCTATTTCAAAATATCTGTTAAACTTGAATGCGATTTTTCGGGTTTAATATTTAAAATCTAGCTCTTTAATTACCTGATTGGTAACGCTGTATAAAAAATTACGCAAAAATGCGAAATTACGGCAAATTGTAAAGTAATTTCATTTTATTTACCATTTCTATTTTATTTTCCAATTCAATTATATTTTTCCCTCAATGTAATAAGATCGGCAGACTCTTAAAGCACAAAACAAGAATGCAAGCAGACGCGGTTCGCTATATAAAGGGCGTGACGAGTCGTTCCTGCGAAACGACGCGATGAGGCGACTTCGACGAAATGTGCGTTTCTCCGAGGCTTTCAATTACCATAAACATTTGCGGGATCACGGGAATTACGAAAATAAACTATTGGGTGAGAGGGGGAAGGGAAGCGGAAAAGCGGGGACGACGTGGCCATCACTGTGGACGGAACAGCTGAGAGCTCTGCGGGACGTCGCTCTCTCTCGCGTATTGATTGTCGGGACGCCGGCGCGGTTCGGCGCCGGGACGCCCGCCGTAAAAGTTGCGTCTTCAAAGCGCCGCAATTCCCCGGAATTCACCTGCCGCGCACGGGTGAGTGTGTTTGTGTGTGTGGAAAAATTGCTGCTTCAACTCGTCGGGAATTGCTCACACGGAATTATCCGGGCGCTTTCCGTTCTTTCCTTTCGCGCGAGCGGCGCGTTTATGTTCACGCGCCGTCATGAGATCTGGATGATGCTTGCCGCGCGTTATGCTCTTCGGTTGGGCTAATTGGATAGCTCTAGGGCGTGTTCCAGAAATCCTCGGGAAGCGCGGAATGTCTTGAGAAAGACACGCGAGTCGCGAATGTTGCTCGGAGAGAGAATTCGCGGTGTCGAGTATTTTTAATTAAAATGTTGAAGCTACGTGATTTTTCTTTGAGATTAATTAGGTCTTTTCAGAGAAAGAGAGAAATTCTGATGATTCGTGTACTGATCTTTTAATATTTCTCAGCAACATTTTTCAACATGTACATCTTTTTTTTTTATATAATTATATATAATTATAAAAATAGTATTTTTTTAAGTTACTTACATAATAACATTAAGCATCACAGAACCTGTTCTTTTTTTCTTGTTCGGAAACTGTTTTTGTAAAATATTTCGGCTTGAATTTATTCCGAATTTATTGCAACGCAGTCTAGCTGACTGCTTAATATCAATCATCGACTGGAATTCACCACTTGTAATTTACTGCATCTCATAGTTGCGAGAGAATGCGATCGTTCAATGCACCTCTCAGCCGAGTAACTCAATATGCGCCTTCGGCGACAAGAAGGGTACGATGCGGTATTTTTTGATTTAGTAGCGACACCGTTGAAAACAACCACAGGCGAGCTGATTCCCTCGTTTGCGTTCGTCAAAAAAAAAAAGAAAAAAAAAGAAAACAGCACAATGCATATCTTGAAAGGAGACGCTCTAATTAGGATCGGTGCACTGACAAATCGACGCGATTATTAAAAGTCGCGCGAACACGACGAAGCGGACCGCCCACGTAACTGTTTTCTTTCCCGTTTGCAATCGCCTTTCGAATTCTCTTCTTTTTTTTACCTTTACACGTTACCTTTACACGTTATGTAATTTTGCAGTCGAGCTAATGTTGCTCCGATTTGCTTTAGCGATCGATTGATTGTCATCGAATGAGCATGGATTGATATTTATTATCTTGTGATTATTTAGCGATCATTAATATTTGTGCAGTTTTAGACTCGACATATCTAATATTAACGATACAATTAATATTATAAATTATAAATATTACGATATTCTTGCGTGAACGGTATTAAACAGTAAATATATTATTGATAGACAACTGCGTTAATATAGTAATACACGTGTATTTTGAGAACGCTCAGAATTTACGAGATAAGAGAAGTCCATATATACAGGGTGTCTGGTAATAATCGCCCCTCGTGTGCAGGTGGAGCGGGTTAAACCGAGTAGAAAAGTCCTCTACCGTTTTGCGATCTTCGCAATAATTAATGACAAATTAATTATAAAAGGTCGGCCAATTCGCGCGAATATAAGCGCGGGGCAAGAAGAGACATAAGCGTGTATAATACGAAAATCATTGCCAAATATCATAAATATTGCAACACAATGTCAATCTCATCAATTTAATTAATTGAATGATTTTGATATAACAAGTACAATTCGTTTAATTGCTAACGAGCATGCTACATTATGTGCAGTATGCTCAGAGAATGAAAACGATTCTGTCACTTGCCAATCTGGACACGATGCGATAAAGTTGCGATCATTTCTCGAAGTAATTTTGATTATTTGATTGAAATAAAGACGATGCGTTGCGTAAGGTTTACAATGCCGATTGTATTAAACGCGCATTCGCAATCGATTCGCAGCGCAAAACTTTTTAACATCGCAATTTGTCATATAATTATTAAATAATTAAAATTTAATCGACAAATAGTTGTATGAATATTAAAATTGCTATTTAGAAAGGGAATAGAGATGGTAAGATGCAAGCAAGGGTTTTCTTAGCATATGTATTAATGTGTATTAATTAATCTGCGCGGAGTCATCGCTTGGTAGCCAAATCATAGTCATTCTATTATTATAGTTCAATAAAAAAATCGTAGTTTGGGAGATGCATTGACACGTCTCACGGTTTATCGGTGGCATGCCGAATTTCCTGACCTAAATACTCCACGCGGACTCCTCGGGCGATGACCAATAATCAAAGTCGCTCGATTCTCTGATCCAATAGAAAAGAGAGATTCGTGTCTTACTGGCGTTCTCGATTTTCTTCTCGTATCCTTTTTTATCCTCCTCGCATCTTTCTCGCGTTATCTCTAATTGTTTTGAAAAGGCACGCTCGAGCGAGCTCTGCTCGTATCCTTCTTTATCCTCCTCGCATCCTTCTTACTCTAATAAGGCATGCTCGGCGAGCACCACTTGAACTCGGTACGCAGAAAAAAACTAAAACAAAATACTGTTGATACTTTTTTCGACGACCTTCAATTGTTTCGGTGTCGCACATCCCATCGAAGGTGTCATAATAATCGTTTAGCCGCATGTCCATCTGTCATCGAGTTTCTTATCGCATGTGATTTATGTCTCAATTTATAGTTACTCACACAAATTTATTTCATACATTTTATTTACTCACACACGCGATTATAACGTCGGTGTAGTTCCATTCATTTTCTACGAGCGTAGAAAATAAATGTATATACATCATTTCTCGCCCTGCGCTTATATTCGCGCGGATTTGGCCGATCTTTTTTAATTAATTTCTCATTAATTATTGCAAAGATCGCAAAACGGTAGAGGACTTTCCTACTCGGTTTAATCCGCTCTACCTGCACACAATGGGTGGGGCGATTATTACCGGACACCCTGTATATATGTATGTATATATCTAGCTCTAGCTGATAGGTTTTATCTCTTTTTTTGTCAGCAAACTGTCAATGCCGAAGATGACTTCGTTAAACGAAAATGGTCTGGGCTAAAGCCATCTTTATCTAAAAACCAACGGGAGAAGTACGTGTAAAAAGACACGTGTAAGAAACAGGATAGAAATCAGACAGCGATTTTTTACAGTTGATTTCACATTATTTTGCTTACATAGATTGTTATTTCGATGCTTTCTTACAGTTTCTGTAAGAAGATAATTTCAGATGTATTTTGATAATTTCTTGAAAGAATGGAATTTTCAAATTATATCTTTTTTCTTACGAAATAGTATTTTGTAAAGATTGTTGAATATATAACTTGTCTTATATACGGATAGAAAAATTTAACAAATTTCGAACAATATGTGACAATTTTTACTTTAAAACGTCACATCGCTCTTAAATGCATAGCACTCATAGCAATGCAATGTGAGAAGACATTGCATTTATATTACTTATATCGTATGACGCGCAAACCACACATCGTGAAAACCGCGAGTGTTTACCGAAGGCAGAATATAATCGCGGGAGAATCAATTGACTCATTAATTAATCCTTTCACGCTACCAGTGTCCTCAATATATTATGGACATACTTTTTCTTCATTTGTAATGCGCAAATATTTAGCAGTTTTAAAGCACTGTTGTCCCAGTTTATAAACACGTTTTGAATTGGTTAAAATCATTATGCAGTTTTAGAGCATTGTTGTCCCAGTTTAAAAACACATTTTGAATTGATTGAAGTCATTTAGCATAATCCACGTGATTTTCAAACAAGATAATAGAACGAGAATTTCCATAAATCCTGGATGGATAGATCTCTCATTTTTTATCTTATAATTGGAAGTACTTTTTATTATAAAAATTATTAAATTATTTAGTAAAAGATTCTTTATTATTTAACTATGCATATGCAAATGTAGGAATATAAGCATGTTAAAATTAATTGTATTTTATTTATGATTAGCGACACAGTACGAAATTTAAAATTGATTTAAAATTTCACACAGATGCCTAAGATGTGTTTAACCGTATAAAAATATAATTTATAAAAATGTACGATTTTCTCTCGATAAATAGAGGCTTGATACGAAAAGGATTAATTCGTAGTTAACTGCCGGGGCGTTACGGGTGTTACGCGAGTCTTACATTATGCGCGATAAGCGCATTCATCAATTACGAGAGTGAGTGTGGCGATAGGTTGAAATATTTCATGGCGTTTCATTAGGCGATTTCCTCGATCGTGTAACCGCCTCTAATCGACGCTCGGTAAATACATACAGCGGCCGTTTATAGAGCGAGTTTGCAAGATATAAATTTCACCCGTACGTAGTTTCACATTCTGGATTATGTATGGAGCAAAAGACGGAAACAGGACAATGTATCGGGAGCGTAATGGGCGATCAACAATCGCGTTGCCATAAATCGCAATGGATTACGCACGGTTATAATGTGTTGTTCTCCTGGGAAATCATATAGCCACGAGACAGGTTTATTTAAGGCCTCATTCACGTCGAATCATTTTCACATAAAGGATATCTCACGAGAAGAATATTTTTTATATGATTGACATCTTAACTATTATTAATTTGCTAAAATATGAAACTTTATACTATGAGCATTTTTTAAAAATATTACAGGCTTTATTTTATAGACTATAAATTGGTAGTTACATTAATCCCTTCAATGAGCTTATAAATCGGTTTTGCGATAACGTAATAACAGATAAATCCACTCATATATAAGAGGTGAATTAGATTAGGTCAATCTATATCAATAGCCAACATTATTTATTTCTAATTCTGCCATATCGATTGTTCTGTATTGTGAATTTCTTCTATAATATTACTTTAACTAAATTCTCCTATATTTATTTAATACGATACACATTCAAGAGCTAAGTGAGATTTACGCAAAAAACATAGATTTCGTATCTGCGATTGCAATATCACAAAATAGAATATGTTAGTTTTTCAAAGTGTGTGAAGGCGTAATTTTGAATAAATCGTGCCACGCGGAAACAAACCAGTCGAGAACAAAACAATATTCTTACTTTCGCCTGACATTGCTGGTGAACAAAAAGCGCGAAATCTCCGCCACGAGATCGGACACTATTTTCGCGATCAAGATGCAGTGACGCTGAAATGAATCGCGATCTCGTCTCGTAGATCTCGCGCTCGTCTCCTTCCCACGAAGGTCTCCCCCGCGCATATGATCATGGGAAGATCGGTCGGCGATGATAATGCCACGATAGCGATCCGTATCTCGACCGGAGGTTCCATCACTTTCTCCGCTGTGTATACAGTGTTTCAGGAAGAAGTGTCATATATGCGGAAGCTGCAGGATATCGTTCCGGGGAAAAAGTTCATATAAATGCATTTCTGCGGTGATGGAGCTGTGCGATGTACGACGTTATATTAAATAATGTCAAGAGTATTTTCTTGATAGCAGTATCGAGAAGAATAGACTCAGATACAACTTACGTTTCATTCGCGCGATATACGATTATCGAGTATAATTTTGTCATTTTTTAGAAGGATATCTTACCAGATTAATGACGAAATTTTTTTTGAAACATTAAATTATCTTACAATTAATTAATCTTTTAGTTTATATGTATTAATATTATATTAGTATTATAATAATATAATATTAATACAATATTATATGTTATTTAATTTATATGTTATTTAATTTATTTTGAAATGTGTGTGTGGGTGTATGTGTGTGTGTGTGTGTGTGTGTGTATAAGGATATTGTGTTTAAAATTTCTACATCGATCATATCCATTGACGATCACATTCAGTATTCATTGTATCTTTGTTTTGAATACCTATGTCATAACGAAGCCAGATATCGTGATTAGTCGACCCGAGATGAACTTTTGAGTTCCTTCCTAGGCTCTTTTGGCTAGTCACGGAGTCAACACTTGTAACGTAATTTTATTTGAGTCACCAATCTAATATTCTTGATCATTATATTTTAGTGTGTTGATTAATGTTTATCGAGATCGATACTCCTCTCGAAGCGCCCGCTAGTTATAAATGATTTTCTGTAGTCATTATGTAGGTAGAAAAAGTTGTTGGATAATGAATTTTAAGCAATTCTTTTATTTTTTTTAGAGTCGGTTTTTGTCTTAAATAGAGTGATATAGAAGGATTTAATTAAATTAATATTATAAAAAAAAATTTACACACACATATAATACAGAGCAATCGACGTCAGAATTAAAAATGAATAATGTTGGCTATTAATATAGATTGACTTAATTTAATTTAATTAACTTAATTAAATTAATCTCTCTTATATAAATGAGGTATCGTATTACTTAACGATGGATACACAGTGAAAATTATCTTATATTTATTAGCGAAACTTTAATTAATAAAAGAGAGACAGTAATAAGTACTTATGTCTCGCAATTTGGATTGTTCATGTTGAACAATAAAAATAAAAAAAACAGTATTAATTCTATATATCTAACACTGTCAATTTTAAAATAACAAAATTATGTAAGCAACGCAGTGGCAATAAAATTACATTTTTTAAAATTTCTTTTATATTGAATAAAATTTTATTTTTAAAAACTGCTTTCGATAAAATAAAATGTATTTCTCTCTTTAAAGTTAACTCTAGAATTCTCTATATTAAAGCTGCAAGTTCTAGCTGCAGACACGTGTTAATAGGAACAACTATGATTTACAAACGACTACCGCAACATATTCGAGTTTCCTCGAGTTGTAGGTCAGTTCGCAAAACGGCGAAAGATAAATGAAATTTCCGCCACTTTCGCTTGCGCGTGTACTCCTACGTGCGATATAGCGAGATGTCGCGATTATAGAAGTCGATTCAGCTCGATCGTATTTCGAGTTTCTTAGGCAAGTCCTTCGACCGATCGCAAATGAGCCGCGAAGGTGATCATGATGCAACTTCGATCACCCCGCTATTTTTTTTATTACGATCCTCGCCGGAACATATAAACGCTCGATTCTTTTATGTGTCGTCATTCGTCCTACGCGCAAAATTTATTTTCAAAGTAAAATTAATCTAATTTGTACATGATTATATATATACTTTATTTGTTTTATCTATCAGTTTTTTTTTTTTTTAACTATAGATATAATAATAATTTTGACATACTATTATATCACGCCAGTAGGAATAAGAGAACAGTTAGTTTTCATGTTTTATTCATGTATTTGCATGTCCCATCGGACTACTACAATATTTCTCTCAGTCACCAAACTTCAAATCCGCGTACTCCATCCAGTTTATTGCTCTACGTCCACGCAATTAAGTCTTTCGCATCACGCTCCAGTGATCGTATTCAGAGAGAGTTCCGGCATATCGTACGGAATCATATTCTATGTCTGTATCATTCGAATATCTGTATATGTCCCATATCTACTGGATCAGTCTTAGCCAAGAATTCTTTTGCGAGGTTGAGATCGATTTTACATCACTCATTTATCAAAATTTTTTAATTTATAACAAAAATTATAGTTTGTCTATCAAATATCAGATTAGATTTCCTTTGAAATTTATCTGTACTTAATTAAAAAATCAGTTTTTTTTTATTATCTATTTATCTATTCGATAGGAATAATATAGTTACATAAAATGAGTATCTCTATGACTGATAAATTTGATAATCTTACGTGTGGAAACTAAGTTTCTCATAGTTTCTCAAGGACCACGCGCTAGGCTTGGAACACCCCGTACATTCGATCCGCGGCAACTTTCTTCGTGAACGCGTAACATTGTAAAATCGATGGCAGTTCGAGCGCAGTAACGTCGCTGACAAGCGCATTAAAAGGCCCCGGGACACTTCTCGTTTGTTCAGCACAACCTTTCGTATACCGCGGCAATACTTCCGCGTGTCCCGACGTATCTATTAACATAACAACGCGAGGAAAATTAATCCCGCCGCCGCTGGGGCCCGCGGGGAACTTTCCTCCACCATTTCTCCTCCTCTACCATCGTCTTCGAGAGGTTCACGTTCACGTGACCCCGGCGCGCGTGCCTCTTCCTTCGTATGCAATGTCGTCCTCTTAAATGCAGCTGCATACTGGCGGCGCATGCCGCGCAATCCGCAGCGCAATCTACGCAGGTCGTGCCGGCGTTCCTGGTCTTGCGAGTAAATTACGATCGTCCCGCGCAAAAGCAACTCCCGGGAGAGAGAGTCAGGATGCAGACTTCGGTACTCAAAAAGTTATTTGCAGTTCTTTTTCACGAAGTAGTTAAATCGATGTAGCAGAGAAATGACATATGTCATAAAAGTTTTAGAATATTCTATATGTTTTTGTAACAGATATTTGCTATTTATATTGCGTTTCTTATTAATTTCTCGTCGCAGACCCTTAATTATCATTTGTAAAAAACAGTTTGATTAATCTTAATATTTCGCTAATCAGGGATAAATATTAGTACATACGTATTTAGAATTAGAACCATATCGAATTTAAAAAATTGTATTTAATTTAGCTACATTGTTTAAGTTATCTTTGCCTGCAACTGAAACTTTAATTCACGAAAGAATTGTTGATATAAATTATTTAATCAAGATTGCAGCTCTAAATCATTCAAGACAAATTAATCTTTGTATTTAACATTTAGTTAATATTAAAATACGGGATAATAAACAAGGATTATTAATATCGCGTGCCAATAAAGCATATCTGATATAAAATTAGGAATCATTCCGCTTGTCTAGAGAAATATACGATCCCACCTCGGCAGCCGGCAATTATGCAAGCCTATAAATTAATTGCGCTAAAAGAAGATACTCTATGCTGGCAATTAGCGATTTATTTTCCGCGTCGAGGAAACGTGTTCGTCGCGTGTTAACCTTTTCCAAGTCAAACACGTTTTTCTTTTCGCTCGACAATCTATCCATGTTGCATATTCCGTTTTGTCGCATATTTATCGCAGAATTGTCTCGAATAATTGCAATTGCTAGCTGAAAAAATGTTTTTCTTTGTTAAAAAATGTTACGTAATCAGTTGGAAGATTACTATTAATTTCACATGCGGACTCTATTTCTTTTTGCTTCCTTTATCGAGCTGTATCGAAATGATACTGGAAGACACGAGAAATAATATATATGTCAATGGATTTATAGGTATATTTGACAATGTAAAAAAATTGCCAGAAATTTCCCATCGTCAGAATACATTTGCGTTTGTCGAACATGCAGGATGAGCGCAACGAAATCAGTTTTGCGTTTCGTTAGGTTGCTCGACGTTATACGCGGAGCGTCATAAGAAACGATCGCGCAAGTAGGGTAGGACGGTTGATCGATCGCCGTGAAAAGATTTAATGGTCGTCAATTAAGGAAAGGATTTTGCCGCGATCGCTGTCGGCTCTTTCGTTGGCGCGTTTCATCGCAGGAAGTGCACCTGTCGCGCGGTTTTTTAATTCGTCGCCCTGTAAGCCTCTTTGATACGTCGCGCCGATTTACCATTGGAATTAGAAAGTCATCGAGGTGCTGCAGGCAATAGAGAAAAGAGAAGTGCTATTTCAGGGTTGTCATTTTTTTCCCTCATCAAATTCCTTGAGTTTTCCAAGCTCCATTATATCGTACATGGTTATAGTAACATTATATACAAAATTAATTTTAATTTCTTTCTAAGAAAATATAACTCGTATGCAGAATGGTGATAGCAGTTACGAGAACGAAATTTAATGAGATATACAAGAGTAATTAAACGGGAGTGATTCTCGCAACTGCTAACTAAGACATGATAATGTAAATTACGATATTATAAATTAGTAAGCAGTAACGCGACCGCCTTATGTTGTAGACACGCAAGCAATTCAAATTAATTTGTTAGATATGCGCCATGTGAGTAACCGCTACGATATCCCGCTTGTACAGTTTATTTATGAGCTAATAATGAAAATCTTATATAACAGAATATTCGCAGTTACAATAGTAATTGAACAAATGTGCAGGAAGGAGCTCGTATTGCTTGCGGGCAAATGAATAAATATGAATTATTATTAACCGATTGTTGCATGATATAGGACGATTAGACTTACACGCTTTATATTAAATTATCCGTTTATCTATATAGGTTGTCTCATACTGCGCCACACATAGAGAGACACACAGTCAGTTTAACTGTCAGTTTGTAACGATTCAGCGAACATTTAATAGCAGTTTATCTCTTTGACGATTTTTAACAATATTAATCAATTTTAATAATATTAATTTGGCATTTTAGCATGTTAATTGTGTATGATATTCTGTGTAAGTAACACTTATGTGATTTCACATGTGACCGTTGTTAATTAATGAAATCCTCTATCAATGCACCGGAGCAATAAAAAGTTATTGTTACGATTCTTGCGTAAACGAGATTAACAAAATTTTGCGATGTTATCACAAGCACTTTAAGTCCAAATGCACTACATGCAATTCGTTAGTGCGCACGCTGTGTGCACAAAGATCTCTATCTGCATCCGATTTGCGCGCACGCGCGTGCGAGAAAGTTGCTTTACAAGAATCGCGTATTTTTCATCGCTCGCAGCGTACATCGCGAAGTCATTTCGCGCGATATGGATATTCGAAAAAAATTCTCACGACCGACCAACGAATCTCGATGTGCGTGGGTGATATCGCTCGTACCTCTCTCTTTCTCTATCCTTCTCTCTTCTTCTCCTCCCCTAGTTCTCTCTAAACGAATATACCGATAATAATCCGTATTCCGTATCGGTAGGTTGGCTCGCGTTACGTAAGCCATGGCGGCCTTGCATTATAGCATCATAACCATTCATCCTGTCCGTTCACCTGCAATGCGCCACACAATTTGTCCCAGAGCGAGCGATATACTCGTATAGATATGCACAGATATACAGCGATCATTGTGCGCTTTCTTATAACTGTGAGAACGAGAAAAGCATCGCTTCTCGTGATGTTAAGGCATCGATAGTTTTGCATCGTAACTTGAATCGTAAACAATTTCAAGTGAAGCGCTTTCGTGAATAAAAACACAAGTATAAAAATAAAGGAATTTTTTTTCTAATAATATCCATTAATATTATTTTGTTCTAATTACGCTTTTCTTAGTCCTAAAAAATTAACAAAATTTAATTTGAACATTAATTATTGAGATAATAGTTTTTCAGATTAATAATTTGTCAGAAACCTTTCGGAAAAATCGATTCCAAAGACAAATATTTGACAGGAGCTGCATATTGTTTGGGGCATCAAATATACATATCTAACCGTACGTATTCGTTGGCGAGTGAACAATGTTCTGCACTGACGACACGCGAATTATTCGAGAAATGCAAGAGAAATGCTGTGATCCGTAAAATCAATCTATTGATTTCCAATCGTCAAGTCGATCCGCTGGATATTCACAGTTCACAACGCTGCTCCATATTTTACGATCTCTGAGAATATTTCTATCCTAATAAGAACTCAATGGGCGGAAAATGTAACAATTTATGATTCACTTACATATTTTAATATATCATTATTACACAATTTTTAAATCTAATAAAGTTATAATTAGATACAATTTTGAAATTAAAAATATATGGATATATTTTTATTACAATATTTAGAAAGAATTTTAAATAAAGGCATGCTATTTTAAGACTTTTAAAAAATACAAGAGAAGAAAAGCTTAACAAAAGAAATGGAAAGTTGTATATTAAAGAATTAACTCGTCACTTTCGCGAGACAGAAATGAAATCGCGTTGTTTAGTTCGGCCTGTAGCGCATTCGCAAACCGGAAACGCGTAGCCTACAAACTCAGTAGCTCGTAGACAATTGGTCTGTCGCAAAACGGTCGAGGACGACGAAAGAGGTCGGTGAAGATGACGATTGTGTCCTGGATTTCGCGATTGACGATTATTATTAATCCCGTATCTAATAACTCGATCGCGGCGCAATTAAATACATAATCAATCGATATATTTCTTTGCAATCTCTTGATGTTTGTTGCGAGTGCTAATGTCACGCCATTAGTCTCGCTGCCATAACATTTGCCGACTAAAAGGACAAGCTTGGATTCGCTTGATAAACGCCATAAATTTCGTCTGTCGCCGCACCAACGTGCATTAATGGCCATTAGAAAATCGTCGTCGAACCGGTTGCATTATCGTCATTGATACTTATTTCGTAGTAAACGAAGGCTTGCAAATGTTACGCAAACGCGATCGTGCACATTGCGATACGTCTGTTTCATAAACACACAATAACATCTAATGATAATTTCTCCATTTGTTAAGATGGGCTGAATCTTGTCGACGTGTCAGTCGAAACAAATCTTTTGTTGCACAATCGCGTTTTATCCTCAAAAGACACGTATCTAATGTCGCACAATTATATTAACATGTATGCTTTAATACGATTCTTTTTAAAGTAATATATCGCATACATAGATTTCTCTTTTCCTATTAATTTTAAAAATTATAACTTTGTGATTTGATGTTATCTATTTCTAAAAGTACAAATTTAAGAAATCAGCATAATTCCGACAAAAAATATGCTATCGAAAGAAATATATACATGTATATATTGCCAGAAAAAAATATTTATTTTATATTGTGCAAACTTTTAAACTTTCATCTATCAGATTTCATCTATCGCAATCTTCTGTATAGGCGTAGTTTATAGTCTATTTCACAATTTCGATCGGCCATTCGCTTCTTTATATGGAAGACCGCTATGTCTTTCTTCGTTTCGATCCACCGCGCAATTAATGCGACGCGTTAATGATACGCGAACGACGACGAGTTAATACTCCACATAATTGATTCTTAAAATAGCATTCGGAACGGGTTCTTCTCGACAAGAACGATAACGCAATCGGCGAAGTAAATAAATCCGCGCGTCGAGCCCTGTAATGTGCCATTAGGGCCGAGCCGATTGGTTGCGTCAAGGCATTCGTCGTAAAGCCAGTGAAATTGTGCCCCGTTAACGTGCCTCTTAATTACAAATCTTTCCATATGTTTACCGCTGATATATTGATTGGTAGTCGCCGCGAGTTGTCCAACTATTTCACGCAAAAGTCACTCGGCATAGTTTGATTCGATTTATCTCCTTTCGTGCTTCTTGGTCGCTTTGAACCCTTGCGTGTTGCGTTGCACTAAATGCACCAGACATAATTGTCCAGCACCAGATATAACTGTCTTATTATCTTAAATTTGCGTCACGAAAATGTCGTGAGTAAAAAATACGTGCTTGCAATTTTCCTGCAAGCTTTCGAAAAAGAGAAATAAATTCAATTAAAAATACTATTTTTTTATATATTCTCGTAATAATTTAAATATCTATAAAATAATATCTATATAATTAATATATATTTTGTGTGTATTTTGAGTGAGAAAATAAATTTTAAGATACTTTTCTTTGAATAAGTAAAATTTTAATCTTTAAAAAGTCATGTGACATCTGCCACGTGTTTTGTGAACAATTTCTGACCCATGAATTCCATGGTACGATTGTTGATATCCACCTACGGTAGTGTATTAATTATCGAACGGGCGGTTCAGTCGTTGCGATGCGACTGGATTCGTTAATCGACTGCGCGACCTGATTAAATATTTGAAAGGAGAGGCAACGTGACGTAAGTGGAAGTTCACGATCGACGTCAACCGAAACGCCTTCGGAATCCGTAATGAAATACTTGTTTGCGATGATTTACCGAAGCCACCGTTGCGTTTCCACGAAGATCTCGTTCCGAGCAGAGATTTTTATTTTTATCTTACGTAACGCGTCAATTTGTCAATCGCGATTGAAATCAGATTTGCGACGCTTGACATCAGAAACGCGCGCGGGCTTTTAATGCATAACAATTCGAGGACGGGGGACGAGATCGATCGATATTTTATGATAATTAGGGGATAAAGGAGATAATAAACTTGTTGCTATAATATGATGACTTAATAGTTCTCCGTATTGGAACTTTTGAGAACATGTTCGTCTGAAATATGACAATCTAAATTGGAAATGTTTGATATATTTTTTCTATGTAATATTATTATTAATCTATGACAAAATTTGTATAAGATAATTTTTAGCCAACGCGACATGGGACACTTTTTTTTAGCACGCTCCAATGCTGTATACATGCTGTATATGTGCGCTTGTCCGTTTCTAAATCTTTTTACGTCCGATATATACGATACGACATATAGTTTCTCCGTAAACTTGCGGCTATGTATCACACGTGCAATATCACACACAACTACAGGATATTATATCTTCGCGAACATACTTGCCGTGTTTGGTGCGACATAATGTTCTGTGCAACAGATTATTTAACACCTCGAGATATGACGAGCGAAAAATTCGCGTCGTCTTACATCATCGAGAAAATTCCGCTTCTGACAATTACGAGTACAGCCGCGCCGTGTATGCTTGTTAATTTATCGAGCGGTCCATATAAATCGTCCGCTGGAAAAGTGTCACCGGCAGTCGCGGACGGCAGGGAAACGCGGTATTCTGGCCACGTGTCTATTCACGCTTCTCAGCGGCCCGTGACTAAGAATTTCGCATAACACGGCCGTGTCGTGTTACACATTGCAAACGCGAGTGGCACGGCGCGGTATCGATAAATAATTTTCACCGAGTGTCAAAACAAGCTTGCCGCTGGATGTAAGCACGCGCGGACTGGTATATGAAGTGCTTTTAAGCTCTGGCCAAGAAATCTTTAGAAACTTTGTTAATCGATTGATTATATAACGATAACGCAACGTCGTCTTTGCCAGTTAAAATTGTATTCCTTAATTAAAATTTTTTTTTTTTTTTTGGACGTAAAGACGGTTCGGTAGTATCCTCGTCAAACACTTCTCTTTGAATATAAATCAACTTTCTCGTTAGAATTCCTGGAAGGCATCAAAGCGCGTATAAATCGAACAGACATAGTTTGCCGGCTGTTTCTCAACTGTCTGAACAATTTGTCTGGCATGTAAACGTTGAATTTCAAACAGTCGTAATTGATTGTAAATATGAACATGTACATGATGCATTCTCGAATCTGGGTCGATCTTAGGAGCCAATGGAACACGTTCTCAGACTTAGATTAGATCTCTCATAGACACCCTGTATATTTAAGATGATCCGACTCGGCGATAAGAGAGAGTGATCGATAGCACGGTCGGTTTAACGCGTCCGTCGTAGAGTAAATTCCGATCTTCGAACTATCGAGAAGCAATTCAAAACGAAGCCGACTCACGAAGTTATTGATAGAGACGATGATAAAGAACGGTGATAAAATACTGGCAAATATACGGCACGTAGATTAACAAGACTGAATATTGTAATAAACCGGAGGTCTATCAGTAATAAAATTATCAAATATTGAAAAATTAGTTGTAAGAATTAATCAAGTTTATCTTTCTTCCAACATAAATTATAAGGAATAATTTAATGATTGATAATCTCTCTTGCATGTATTAGAAAAAGTCGAAAACTGAGAAAAGTATAGATACATTCAGTTAAAGAGAAAAGTAAAAAGGAAGTATCTCTCAGCTTCCAAGGAAGCATAGCAACCTCTGGTTAGAAAATCTAAGAAGTAGCACGAACTCCTTCTACGATTCTCCCGCGATAAATATAATTAATTGCTAACCAGACAGTTCCTTCAATCATCGAGATACATAAAAATAACAATGAAATGGAACACCTCCCCCGTGCTACCGCTGGCGGGTAAAGGAACAAACGGAACACCCTCGGCATCGTAAATCGCGCTCTCGATGACTCGATAAGCACGTGCGCGAGCATATAAAAAACGCTATAAACTGCCGATCTCTTGGCAATCTCTTGGCGATCGGCAGTTCGATCATCGATACCCCCGGTTAATGATCACTTCCGGCGGGCTGTGCACCATCGGCGCGCTCATTGATAAATGATTACGTCGGTGACGTCGCGGATTACGGTGGGTGGCCGTCTCGCGTGAAGGACACGCGTGTTCGCGTGTGTATCGGCGCGAGATTCGCGACCGCGATACCGCCGGGCTGGCCCGCCGATCAATATATAAAGGGAGAAAGCCGCCGCGCATTCACCGGGCACTCGTTCTGCGACACGATCGATCCACCGGCTGTTTATCGGGCCGATCCGATCGATAATGCGCGCGCGCGGGGAGAGAAAGGGAGTCTCGCGCGATCGACGAGTCTCCGCATCGACCGCGAGCGTGGTACCTACACGGCGGGCCGATAAATCGTCAGCGACGCCGACGGCGACGTCACTTCGACGGCGTCGAGGAATTGAATCGGTCAGTGGTAGAAGGGCTCGTGTGTGTACGCTACCAGATGGTTCTGTAACTCTTTGCGTTGCGGTCAGTATCGCTGCGCGTGTTGGAATAGCGCGAGTGTGTTGACATACATCTTTTAAATTACAGTATAGAGCCGATACTTGTCGACTTTCTATCGAATATACATATATGCGAATCTAAAAAATAATCTATAAAATTATGTTGAATGTTTTTCCTTCTTAGTTTGCCGCGAGAAGAATTTGCTTTGTCGCTTTAAAATTTCAGCGGCTCTCTCGTCGAAAAAGATTAAAAATGAAAGTAAATGAATTCAGCAAGAGAGGTATACTGTATACCTTTTTTTCACGGTATATATATTTGCTTTATTTTTTTCGAATAGATCTGGAATCTTTCTTTCAGATATCTGGAATCAATGATCTGCCGAATTAAAATCATTTGCCATGTGGATTCTTCATTTCTCATAAACATGCGCGCGGCTGACTCGCAATTACTCGGTGAAAATTACGCGAGATTGTGTAACGTTCTCGAAATGTCGAGATGTACTACGAGCATGAATCGTTGCGTAATCTTTTACACAATTTTATTTTATTATTCGGCGACAAAGAAGCGCGAAAGGTTCAACACGCTTGCCTATCTCTTACTTCCAGCCGAATTCGCCGACTTGAACGCCGACGTTTCGAAAGTTTTCGCCCGAGATAGGGAAAAGAAGTCGTACGCGTCTCTCTTTCAGAGAGGCGAAACGAGCTTGTTTCATAATAAGGGACGCTCCTTCAATGACTTTAATGCGAGCAACTCGCGCGCAATTATCTCTGCTTTCTAATTCGAGCGCTTGCGAAGACGCTTGTGAAAATGGTCCCTTTCGCCGTGTCGGTTATTAAATGAATAACCCTTTCTGAGATTTATAATCTCACGAGACTTTCGAATCTTCAATCTTAAACGTGCAAATGAAGAAATAAAACATCTGAGACGGTAGGATGTAAGTCGAGAGAATATTTGTCGACTAACCTTAAGTTTAAAGTTACGAATCGATTTTAATTCTAAAAATTATTTTATTATTCCATCTTTAATGTCAGTTTCCACGAGAAATTATATAAAAATGTAATCTATCTAATTGAAAGAAAATAGCTGATAATGAGATTGCAACTCGTGTTACGTAAATACGATTGTGTTGAATCGGAATATAATGCAAAACAAATGCGTAACCTTCTCTTCATTGCCGGCAACAGAAGCGACTTTCTCGTAAGGAAAAGCAAGGTTTCCCGAGTTGGTAGTCGATCTTACACGAGCGTGTCTCCGTGTTTTTGTTCAATGTTACTCACAACAGTGAGCGACCACCGCTGAAAGCGATTCAAAAGACGAAGTCAAGCAGTTTTACCTGCTCTCCGCGGCTTTGTTAACGAAATGATGAACATACGTCTGAAACCATCTTGGCACGCCTTCTGAGAATTCTGTTTCGTTCCTATTAATTATCGGAGGCGTCCTATATTCTCCCGCCTTTCGGTTCGATGATGTTTCTCTCCGCGAAATAATGCAACGCTCGACCAGAAACTGGTCCAGGACTCACGTGTTCCAGTAAAAAGAGTACAATAAATATACTCCCGCAGTGTTTTTGTTTGGCATTGAATCCAAGAATACATCGTTGATTCTTTCTTCGAGTTAGAGAATATATATATTTGTCGAATTGCACAGAAAATGCCGAAAATAGCGATATGCAGTTTGGTATCGAATTTTCCGAAAAATTTACACTTAAATGCAATCAAACGTTTAAAGAACATTAAGTGTGCACGGATATAAGAGAAGTATATCAATATTTAGAAATAAAAATATTATTTGTAATTAATAATTCTTTATAATAAATAATTATTAATAATAAATAATTATTTGATTATTCGTATTGGACAAAAATATATACTCGAAACAGAATCTCTTCACATTCGATCCAAGTTCTTCTTATACCGGAAATCTGTTTTAATATCATAGTTTTAATATTACATGTGTTGGGAAAATCCAAATCGAGGAATCAGCGTTAGTAGAGTATATTTTTCATTAAATTTAAAAATCGATCATTTTTCGCTTTCAGGTTCGCGATATCGTGGAGGAATGCACGTGTCCGACGCAGTTTCCGATGATTCACGTGGCTGAGGGCAAGTACCGGATCGGCGACACCAAGGTCACGATCTATGTCCGGGTCCTGCGTAGTCACGTGATGGTGCGTGTCGGTGGTGGATGGGATACTCTCAGCCATTATTTAGAGAAACACGATCCGTGTCGATGTAGGAACTGTAAGCATCGCGCGCATCACGTTTTATCAAATCCTTCTCTCTAAACAAGCCGCAACGATCCTAAACGATCAATCCTTCTTCTGGATTTTTCAGCGCATCGCTCGATGGTCTCAGCGAAGCTCATTCAAAAGGCTAGCGGATCCTTCGATCTGGGCAACGCGCAGGTGCATTATGAACGGTGAGCATCTGCTCTTTTTTTATTACAGCGCAGTTTTAATTATACACAGGTGCAATACGAAGATTACACTTGATGGCGAAGATTACACAAAAATGGATTTTTCTTACACAGAGTCAAATACCGATACCATTAAATTGAAACACACGTCAAGTTTTAACTCCTTTTAATTTTGAAATACGTGTGAATATAGCAAATTATTGGGGGAAGGGAGGGTTGAATCATAAATATGTTCCGTTTTACTTAAAAAAAGAAACTGAATTTTTATATAAAAAAAAACGCGTTACAATAAATTTTAATCTGTTATATATTATCCGTTATTAAGTAGAACTTGTTTTTATTTAGAGAGTAATTTGTTCATTTCTTCCTCGAAGAATTTTGGAGGTTTTAATGCGAAAAAGTTTATGAAATTTATTTTCATTTAATGAATTTTGGAGTGACCTAAACGGATGGAAAGATCCGGGTAAGGTCCGAAAAATAAGAAGAGTGAGGTAGAACGGACCACGATAGATGGTCATATATGGCGAAGAGATGCAATTTTAAATCGTCCATTTCAGAAATTGAATTCCATACTTTTACATTATTACTTTTACACAACGACATAATACAACAGTATAAGTACTGATTTGTGAATGATACACTCTTGCAATAAATAAAATAATTAGATGCCGCGGATAATATTGGTTTCTTAGAAGAAGTGATTAATTATCTATAGCGGAACTTATTTATGAATCAACCCAATATATAGTTACTATATTATTTTTGTTTCTTTTTAATTCTGCGGCGTTTTCATTTATTTTTGCTAATTGTTTATGTTATCTTGCACGAATTATTTTCAAGCCTAATTTTGAATAGTTAATTAATAGAATTTTTATTTCAAATTCATATATTCTTTTTATCCGATATTTAGTATTAATCATTATTTTTATCGCTATGTCTACGTTCTATATTTTGAGTGTAAATCTAGTATGGCATTAACGACACTGCTATAGACATTCTATCGCAAGATATTTTGCATGGAGCAGTAAAGTACATGGATGCATAAATACGAGTTGTTACATATACATTGTACACAGTACTGTCTACAAGTACATTAGACTTACGCGAGAGAAAGAATTTTTTCTCATTTTTTTTTTAAGTAGAAATTATATCGTATTACGTTTTACATCTTCTTTAATTTTTACCGTAAGAAGCGTGAAGTAAATTTACTAACGTTAGCGATTTTTGCTATAAATCTTCTTAATCTTATCTACGTTCGCGAACTTATGTACGGTATTGTACACGTCGTGACATTTCATCGTGAATACGGAAACTGGAAATTCTCCGGTGCACACCCGGTCAACACGACCCGATATAACGACCGACATCAATTCCGCCATAAAGCCCGCGGTCGTTGTTTCCACCTCCAGATCATCACCTCCGAGAACCCGACGGAGTTCCGCGTCGAGCGTCGGTTCGGTGCAGAATCTACAATCGGCGCAGCTGCACGCACCACCCAGAAGCATTTCCAGCAATCGCTCGCGATCGCCCACACCTCACCGGCCGACGACCGGCAGCAAGCAACAACAGCATCAGCCGCAATCGGGCGACGAGCTGAAGAAGCGCTCGAGGAGTCCCACGCCACATAGAA
This sequence comes from Lasius platythorax, assembly GCA_963971435.1. Taxonomy (NCBI): domain Eukaryota; kingdom Metazoa; phylum Arthropoda; class Insecta; order Hymenoptera; family Formicidae; genus Lasius; species Lasius platythorax. Next base: position 15,414,320 of record OZ020535.1, read on the forward strand.
AACTATTGGCGAGTCCGAATCAGCATCAGACCGATTTGGCGAAACAGAGATCGAGGTCGCCGACGCCTAGAGCGAACCTGAGATCGAGAAGCCCGACGCCGCGGAAAAATATAGATTCGTCCAGAAGGAACGTCAACGAGGAGGCGCGATCGCCAACTTATCACGGAAAACTTCAGGAAAACGGCCGAGTAAGTTTGCTCTTTTATTCTATGAGACATATTTTTTTTTTTTTTTAGAATACTAGTATAATGCTTAAATTACGGAAAAAATTCTAAATATTAATATAACTTTTGAGAATTTAAATTTAACATAATATTTCCGATTCCATCGCGATAGTCGTTATAAAAAATTCTCAGTGAAATTATTTCGCGAAACTTGAATTTTAATCTTTTCGCGTCGTTCAGAATTTAAACAGCAAAATATGTAGAAACGAAAAATAGGTAGAAACGAAAGGAATACGTAATCGGAATCGGATTTGTTTGCTCTGTTCACAGGAGAGCGGCATTAAAGTGCCGGGCGAGTTTACGAAACGATACATCGTGGAGGGTGGCGTGGCGCGTCGTGCCGTCGAGAGGGACGACACGCCGAAGTACGAGCCGTCCATCTACAACTACAAGTGCAGCGAGGACTCGAGCGGCAGTCGAAGTCCCACGCCAAGCAAGGAGGAACAACCGCCCATCGAGACTTTCGGCAAGGACACCACGGCGAACACCCAGAAGTCGCCGCACGGCGATGGAGAGCACTCGGACAACTGCAGCGAGGTGTCCGACGAGGGTTACCGAAGCCTCGGTGCCGTCCAGTCGTCCACCGCCAACGGGAATTCCGCCAGTACGCAGAGCTCGCCCACGGTTGCCGATTGTCAAAGTAAGTGGACCCTGTATATGCATTTCGTATGCAAATTACGCGTGGAATTTAAATGGGATTAAAAAATGAAGACACTATCTCTTATCCAACGATAAAATTGATAGTCTCGATTTGAAAAAAAGAAACTGATAAAGGCTCGCGACTGTTTCTATTGTCCGCCGAGTGGATATATGGTGACACCCTGATCAGACTCTCGAGTGTCCAGCGTTTGAACGTGCACTCGCCAGCGGGCGAGTCATCGAATTTAATAAGAGAATGCGGGACGACGAAGAGGAGGACAGAGATATGTGGATGCACAAACGCGCGCATTGTGCGCGCGAGACGATGTCGCGTGTCGAGACACGGGAGATGGAAAAGAAAATCTCTCCGTGTGTCGATGCGAATCGAGAGATTAAATTCGATTACGGTGACGCGAGAAGGAGCGCTTCGAGAGCTTTGTCCGCGAAAATAGAGAGAACGAGATCGCGCGCGTGCTCGCGCGCGAGCGGAATTTAATACTCCGTTTATCTCCGCCTGTCGATCTCGCGAGTATCGACAACGACGAATTAATTCGCCCGTTGAAGCGGCGGACGCTTTGCGCGACGATAGATAGAGACGATAAATTTTCTTTGTCCGGAGGAAAGGAAAGGTAATACGCACAAAGAAAAAGTTACTTTGCGTGAAAGAAAAAAATAGAACTATCGGGAAAATAAAAACTTGAATATATTTTAATTTTTCGCGATTAATTTTTTGCGTATCTATTTCTTAAATTCTGCACGTCAAGTTGCATCTAAATAGCGGATATATCACAATTGTAGAAAGTTATTTATTTATACGCGAGTTTCTCGTTTCTTTAATTTAAGTTATCTTTTCCGTAATCTTTTGCTAACGTTATTTATTAGTTATCATGATGCGTCTATTTAAGGAAAATCTATCGAGATTTTGTTAGAACAACTGCCTGATTTAAATATAATATTATGATCTATTGATTGCGTTTTTCTCATGATTTAAAACAAATTATTAATGCCTTTGTGAAGTTGAGAAGTGAGTCGACAACGACAGAAATCGTGGAGAACCGAAAGTCCCGTTAGTTCATACATACGTTTAAATGAACTGGTAATAGCAATCTTACGATCCCGTGATGAAAGTCTAGTTTGCATCTCTAGCTCGATCGAACTGTCGCATAAATTCCAATACGATTTACATACAATGTGCACAAATTATTGGGAATTTATACGAATCCACACATACACATACGCGCGTTTACTATTTGAACGTCTCGCATTAATTACGGCGTCGTTGACGTGGGATCGGGCGGGCTTTTCTCGATTCATCGAGACCATCCTGTCAATCGAACATGACAAAAGCGTCGCATTCGACATTCGAGATGGTAGCTCATGTCGATCGTGTCTCGTATGTCGGAACGTGCGAGGACAAACTGTCCCCGGCGAATTCTCTCGAGTCTCTCCACAAATCGTTCGCGGGTGCCTATATATGATCCGACATTTGGACCACTTTTTTTTAAATATTCAAAAAGTGATAGGAAATATTCAAGTATATACGGGCACGCAGCGCGCGTTATAAGATCGCATTCTCCGCATCGGGCCGGGCTGACATTTAGCCGCTGTGTCGATTATATGTACACGAGGGAGATCGCTCGAAGCGTGGGCGATCTCCAGCAACCTGTCCTCGGAACAATCGCCGCCGGTCGATTCTCGATAACACTCGTCGTACGCTCTCGCCTTGAACACACGCAAGCACGCATTCGTGTACTCGACTCACTTAACGCGGTTGTGACGCATTGCCGCAAGTGGAAAAAGTTCGCGGCGGCCAGCCGCGGCGCGACGCGACTCGCTTCGATCGTCCCGATGCTTTTCCCTGCGAGTTGAACGGACTGGAATAGTTCTAGCTTATAACCCGGTGACCTGAACACTTTTCACTTAGAGTGACGTGAAAATAACAAGTTTTTTAACAAGGAGAAACTCGCTTTAATCTAGAATTTCTACTGCTTGAGCCAAAACGTGCTGATATATAGCAGGATATGTAGCAGCGTCTGTTTTTCATTGTGACTAAACTTGGAGGTATGTATTTAATCAGTTAAAATGTACCTTTCAATTCTCTCAAGATTCGCATATAAAGTATATATTTACATTGGTTTTTTATAATGAATTATCATAATTATTTTCTATTTTATAGGAAATGAGAATTTCTAATTTTGCCAGATTTCTGAATTAATAAATCCTCTATATTAATTAGTTATCCAGAAATTGGATACATATATAATCAGTAGAAAAAAAATTAATCGTTTAGATAAGAGAAAAAACAATAAATAAATGCGATATTCAAATATTTAGCAATATTAAACGTTTTGTTTTTTTTTTTTTCGAGCAAATAAAATGATTGCAGAGAAATCTATGATCAGATTTTTATGAACCATAATTTACATCTTTATATCAAAACATTTATATTTGCTCTAATTTGTATTTATATATTTTATATTTATTCTTAAGATTTTTATCTATTTATATTTTTTTATATTATTATATCCAGCGTCTATATTATTCCTTCATCTATTATATAAAGAATTTTTTGCAGAATCTAATAATTTATTTATTCTTGTTAAAATTGATTTATGCTGTTACATACATCTCGTTCTATCTTTCATTCTCGGTTCACGGTCGAGATGAACTTTCATGTTACATTTCGCGAGAAATGAAAGGACGGTCCGGGGGCGTTCTAGACAACAAATATCCTATCGAGATTTACGCAAAGTCCCCGGAGGCGATCCTCGATGACTCATTCATTTACATTGTTATCTTTAATTTATGCGATGGCGCTAGAGTGTTTCGAAGATGCGCATCGAGGTATTTGACTTGTTTTAAAGCGATGCATGCGATCTGCTCTTCGATGCGTACTAGCACAATTATGATACTGTGCTTTCTGCTTCGATTTCGAGGGAGATGTTTGTGTTCAGTCAGGCGAGAAAACTTCTCCCTAGCGTCGAGAGTAAAAACAAAATTGCGCGATTGATTAAATCAGGTCAGTTAAAACAACCGTGAAAGCGCATTAAAACTGCAGCAACGAAATTTTTTTGGATACTTAGAGAATTAAATCGATTGTTGATTGGAGAATTTCCTTGAATTTGTTATTTCTTAATTATTTTAATAATCACGTGCCGTGGGTATGTAGTAAAGTGCTCTAAATCTCGCAAATTAAGTCAAAACCTAAAAAAATGAAAAAGAAAGACTGAAAGTTATATAAAGAAATTATCTCACAAGGGTTTAAACTTTGAAGCATGTCCATTCGTCACGTTGTAAATGAAGTACTGTCCAAGAGAATTAAGCCTGGTAACGACGTGCAATTTTTTGAAGCAGCAAAATTAATTTTGCGATTTCACTGGATTCGTTCCAGCGCTCCCGAGCATGTCGTCGTTATTTGGTAATGCTCAACGTAACATGGTAGTTCCTTTGCAGTAATTCTTATAATAATAAAAAGTAATTCTTATAATAAATTAGCCGAAGCTAATTTCCCTCATTACATTTCGTTATGTGTTAGCGAAATTTTTATTCTGCTTATTTTTATGCTATAGTTATTCTTTTAAGTGTGAAATCGAAATTTTCTATCGGTCAGTATATATCCTGTTAGTGTAGTTCTTTGCAAAGGAAAAATAAACTCACTCACAGCGAGTTAAATATGTTTTACAAAAATAGAATTATAGATCCAATGATATATATGAAAAGTTTAGAAGCTAGGTGTGAAGGAAATCTATAATTTTCTCGTTATAAACTTCGTAAATTATATACACTTATTTTTTTTATGCCATAAATGTCACATACGATATTGAACGAATATGAAACCATGATATCGAATCTAATATTAGCAAGCACGTCAACGCAGGTTCCTTTGCAACAAATTTAATTCGTAATTCATTTGCGTAATTTTAATAACAAGTTCCAAGGATTCAGATCGATGAAGATTGAATCCGGTTTGACCAGTAGCGCGTTATTAGGACGAGATCTCGAAATAGATTTTCGATTCTCGGATTTTAATTACGAATTGCGTTCGCGCAAATATATGCATATCTGTCGTAACTCAACAAATCTATAATCGGACGCTTTAATATTTATACGACATTTTTGCATTCGCAGACGAGATTAAAAAAAAACGCAACACGTTATTGAGAACCTGATCAACTCTTCTAAGCTGACGAGGGTTGAGGTTAAACTCAACGTGATCGGTGAGCCGTATTTCGAGGAATTATTCTTTTTTTCAAATTCGAGTTTGATGAATATTTTCTCATTTAAATTTGTCCCGATGAAAACAACACCATTCTATCATTCCCGCACGCGCACGTGGCATCGATACATGAATTTAAAAATCTAATTTCTCTTCTTTGCCGAAGAATGAACTTTCTCTGTGATTTTTACGTGGGTGTGTACGCAATACGCGAAATCGAAATGTGAAACGGCATACGACGTTTTGATGGTATCAGCTGATCAGAGAAAAATACGAAAGTCGATACTTTAATTACATAGCGCATAACATATCAAGTAAATTTTAAAGCAAAGAAAAGAAAAATATTAAGTTTCACAAAAAACTGGATATAAAATCGTAAAATTATCGCAGATAAATGTATAATTTTCAATAATTGTAATTGAATATATGCACTTCTTATGTAATATTAAATTATATTGAATTTTATTAAGAAATTTTAATTCAGTTTCGTTTATCGCTATTTCTCTTTTAAATTTATTACCATCTTTTTATGGAAGTTTATAATAAAAAATTTATATATAATCATCCGGATAATATCTCTTGATCAGATCAATAATAATACTAATAATTATATAATAAATATAAATATATGATCAATAATTACTATGTAGAATATAAATTACGTGAAATGAATGATATATATGGACGATGGTAAAAAGATTTACATAACTGATTATATAAAAATTATGTAGAAAAATGCATGCTTTCATGTTATATAAGGCAGCAGAAGATTTATGGTTACAACTCGCGCGGAAGTTCCGATGAAGGGATTCATTTGTCTTTGGAATAGATAGCTGCCTTCGACCTTTCGCAGGAGTGTCGTTTTTACCGATGTAAATGACACAACAGGACACACCACATTCGGTCCCAATTGTGTCAGGGCCCGTTCCTTCACCTCGCCTACGCTAAATATGCTAAGCGCGAGACCGACCGATTCGGTGATCGTCGAGATTTTTTTCGGATCCTAAATCACATATGTTCGCGAAAGTTGACACCTCGTGATGATGAAAAAAAACTCGATTTGGACTCCTATCGTTGTGCGCATGCATTTGTCATCGAAAATGTCACTATAATGACAATGTTAACGAATCGTCACACGACGGGAAACGACGAGATAAGAACGATAATTACACAATCGTGTAACAATTTACTTATGTAATTCGGTAGTTTCTAATGTTTGGAATAAGGTGTTATATGATGTTTTCTAGTTGCGGTTAATTAATGAGCTTCGCCAAGTTCATTAATTGAAGTGGACATTACGTTCAGAATTAGTGATAAATTTACAGTAATAATGCCAATGTCATACATATATAAAGATTAAATATAAAGATAATATGTTATAAAGGTTTGCATTACATAAGAATAATAAAAAATAACGCAATGTTAGTTTCAAGAAAAAATATAAAAGAATTGACACTGTAGAGAAACTGACTGTTATTTTACTGCACTACATAGCAGTAAAATTGTTAATTACGATTGCTAAAATTGTTAATTACGATTATACTTAATATATATAATAAATTTTATGTATTTCTCATCTTTATAATATCTGAAAGAAAAAAAATTACTAAGCATTTGACTCTCTCATATCTTTCATGAATATTTCAAAATTATTCTTGTGCTACTCTCATATGACGTGTAGCAATCAATCTCGGAACAAACAAACAATTAATTACAAATTTCAGATCCAGCGTCTCAGAACGCACATCTTCCCGTTTCCTGTTTCAGAGCAACCGCCAAAAACGGAGCCCGAGGAAAGATCTGGCGTGGAGACCGACAGTATCGAGACCGGGCTGCGCAAGGTAATTCGAAAGGATAGACTGGCGAGTCCTTTACGAGTCTCGTCCCCATCCAGGAGCGTGGCGTCCTCGTCGACGGGCGATAGGACGCCACGCGCCGGTTCTGTCGCGCGAGAGAACAGCAATCTATCCAAGACGTCGTCCGGCAGTAAGACGCCCAAGGACAGCAATTCTAGCCCGGAGGGTAGTCCTCTAAACCGAAGTGGTTCGATGCGCAACAGGGGCAACGGAAATTACGGGACGGTACGCAAGTCAACGCCGACCGGAAGTCTTAGCAAAGCGTTGTCACCGATACCGATATCCAATTCCACGAAAACGTCCGTCGGCGGTAGCGCCACGTGGAACGGCCGTCAGACTAGACGGCGAGCCAGCATCCAGACGGACACCTTCTTGGATCCGAGATCGACGCCGGCCACGTGTGCCACGACGCCGAATTTCTCGCGGAAGAGCCCAGGTAGGCAGAGTCTGCAGTCGCGGCCGAGCCTGAACGGCGGGATTCAATACGATAGGAACGGCAGAAGGATCAGAACGTCTGCTACGGGCACCGCTTCCCTCCAGTCGTCGCCTACCAAGGCGACGAATCCGTTGCTCGATCAGATTCTGCAGAAACTGGGCGATTTGAAGGACGAGCGCCAGATGGTGCAGAAGCTGCAGGGCCTTCTGAAGGATTATCAGACTAGCTCGACCGACCATGCCGCGAATATGGACTTCGCCAAAATGTGGGTGGACAGTAACGGGACAATGACTGTGCCTCAGGATGTTCAGGTATCTGTTTCTCCCCGAAAAGACCCGAAACCCCAGGAAGGTTGCTCGAGGATACCAGTGCCTCGTACTGTCTCCTATAAAAGACCGATGTCTGTGGCATCGGATAGCGTTTGAGAGTGGTTTTTCTTTTTCGATCGTGTCTTGAGGATCGAGGTATATCGGGTAGCCTTCCTGTGTTAGGCTAAGTTAGGCTGATCGGGTCACCGCTGACGTTAGCGAGAGCAATCATGCACGCGCGAATAATCGCGCCTCTTGCTACGCTTGATTTTTGATTCGATTTAATAGATAAGTCGGACGTCTTAATCACGATAGGAAATAGGAGAGGTGTATATATGTTTTATAGTTGACTTAAAAATATGTTTTATAATTGACTTAAATAGATAGTATTTAAAGGAGGATTCAGAGATCTGTAGTTTAAAAAGTTTACAGATTTTTAGAGGCGCAGGAAAAGAAAAAAATCGAAAGAGTCCATGATATAAAAGATTGAATTAATCCATACTAAAAGGAACTTTTGGAATAAAATTTTTATTTTCAGAGTATCATAAGAAAGCATTTTTCATAAAATAAAAAATTGATATCTATATATGAAGTCTAATTTATATTTAAACTACTATTTTAGATATTTTCTTTTTAACATTGAAAGACGATGCTCTTTAAGATGCTCTCTTCTAAATATTTCTGAAATTTACAAAATTACAAATTAATTATTTTTACAAAGCTTTAAATTTAAAACTGCTTGATATTTTTTATCTCAGGATTCAAAATCAAAGTCAACTAAATCCAGACACATTTTGAGATTGAAAAATATTTATAAGTTTTAATACCTGAAACTTTAAAAGTTCTAGAGAAAAATTCATAATTATAAAAAGCAAGCAATCTATAATCTGAATATTTTATTAAAAATTCTGAGATCTAAACTTTGAAAAATTGTAATTGTACATTTTAAATATTTATCGTTTAAATGTTTGTTTTACTTTCGTGTGTATTATCATCACAAACAGTTCGACGCTCGGACTATTGCTTTCTATTTCTGCTCTTCGCCTACGCCTTCAACAATCCAACCATCATTGTAGATCGAAGACGTCCGACTAGAGAGTAACTTAACGGGCCTTAACGGTACGGGGTCAATCAGTTAGTAGCTCTTAGTAGTCACGTATCGGGGTGGTGCTTAGATGGTGCTGAAGAACGAGATGACGTTTACGATAGACAGCAAAGTAAAAGAGAGGAAAAGAAAGGAAACTCGTTCCGTGGACAAGTTTTCAATTGATTAATACGGAAAAAGTGTGCAATTAAATGCGGCGAGTCTCGCATTAATGGCAATCGATTTACTTCCAATCATTTAATTGCATCCCATATATTCAATTGCTGAGTTCGAAAAATAATAATCTTCAAATTATCATGCGAACTTTTTTAAAAACTCCAAAAATTATTTTTATTTTTATCTCGTAAATGTAGGTACTGTGATAATTTTTATAAAAATTAAATTTCCTTTATATATACATATATATATATACATATATATATAAAGTGTTTTTAAGTTTTTAAATCTTTTGATAAATACTATTTACGTGATTTGACGAACATGGTACTTTAAGAGTTATTACAATCGATCAATGATGCCGATTTTCAAGATCACATATCGCGGAAGATTATCGAGAGACCGTCGCAATTGCACGCTCAATCGTTTTCACCGTTGCCGATTGGTAACGCCTAATCATTTTTATTTAATTATATAGTTTATCGATTATATTTATCAAAGATAATTTATTTATACGTTACGGCCTCGCCACGAAGGAGAGGAAAGGAATGAAAGAGAACGAGAAAGGTACAGGAGATAGAGTTGATTAAACATTGAGGATCGAATAAAAGCGAGAGGATCTAACACGCTCGGATCCATCGGATATAAAATCAAACGACCCCCTCTTCCCTTTTTCCCTCGTCCGTTTCTCCCAATCTGAAAAGAACAGACTGCATTGTAGATAACGATGTGTGTTGTCGAAGAAATGCCATTCCAGTGTTTAACTGTTTTTTATACCAAACGCGAGCGTAGCGCCAAATTTTGTACCAAGTGTCTTAGTAACGGATTAAGGCGGAGAGAAAAGGATTTATTTTGTCGACGCGATTAGCATGTGAAAGAAGGATATTTTTTAGTACCGTGGTTAGATAGTAAACGGTCAATGTACGACGACCTCGAGTAGAAGCGTTTTACGAATATTCGGACGACGATGCGGTTGCCGATCCTCCTTCTCCGTTCGTTTTCGTCGCCGGAGCTTTCAGGAAAGTCTTCTTTAATTCGCTAACATTGTACACGTGTTATACGTCGATCATGTAGGAAATACGCGAAAGTCGTGGCGAATCTCCTGATATAAAGAGCGGAGATTAATCGCGATGGACTCGAGCCGCCTTGCCTTATTCGGAATTCGAACGATTTCCTACGTATTACACGTATAATGTCGTCGTGTTTTCTACACTCCATACGCAACACACATGCACACACATACATACATACGCAGTTATAATTATAATATAACATTGCCTGTAAATATATCCGTGAGCAGTTTCGGCGAAAAATCTTTTATTCTGCTATTGCAATTAAATTGATCTCTAGTCTAGACGGCCATGGTTTGTACCATTTATTTCACTTCGAAATAGTTCTCGATGACGTTTAAATAAATGCACACAAAACAGATGGTCGAGAAAACACGACGGATTTGCTACTGAAGTTCGGTGCTGCGCAAACATGGCGTTTTATATCTTCTGTAAATATAACGAGTACGTTGTTATAGAAGCATATCTTCGTTTTTATCCTGTAAAGTATAGTATATTCTACTAAGTTAAGCTAAGTTGACTTAACCCTTCGATAATCATCGTCGCGATTAACACGGGTTATTTGTTACGTCTCATTAGTTCATGATAAAATGCGTATTTTTATATTTGGACTTCTCATCGTAGTGTGAAGAACACTAGTATAGTGTATGTGAAGAGTGTTTTAAAAATTATTACGTGAACTTAAAACCGTCACTTGAATAATCGATATTACGTGACAAAATTTTTGTCTTTGCTCGTCATTGAAGGGTTAAGTATGTCGAGATACTAAATCACCAAACACCATTCTCAGCGAAAATCAGAGATAGATCACTCGAGAGATTTATATATCGCATGATTGCATGATGCGCATGATAACCATAGGATATTTTTTCTCTAGAATATGCAGGATTCAACAGAAGCCATTATATATATTTTTAAATAATTTTTCTGTAAAATATTATCGACACGATATTATTTTAATCGATATAGTGTGTATCGTCATTTACATACTTTCCAATCCTGAGACAGAATAAGTGTACATTCATGAATGGGGCAATACGTAAATATTTGTATCGAATATCGAAAAATTGCATGGTGGCGATGCAGTAAAGTCTCGAGTACTCATGTATCTGTATTTAATAATCCAACACGATTGTGCAAAACGATCTCTGTGTTTTTCTGGGAAAATATTGCGCTCAGTTCCGCTTTTCTTAACAGTCATAGCATTGTAACAACGTATATACCAGAACGATCTGGTGTAGCGAAAGATAAGAGAAATATTAGTTCTCCCGTTACAGTTTTGCGCGTTAATTTAGGCGCCGGGCGGCTAATTCTTAGGCCTAAGCTTTTGTAACCCCAACGATATCACGGCCGTGCGTTAATGATTAAGCAATATCGACGATTTACCAATATTAATATTATTATTACAACTATTGCTATGATGATAATGATGATTATTCTCTATTATATTATATTATTACGAGATTATTATTATCATCAAGACGATAATAAAGATTAATTGCTATGATTATTATACGCAACGTTGCCTATGTTACGTTATCATTTTATCTACGAACAGTTGTAAATTGACCAAAAACTATATAAAAAGATTAATAAAAGGCCTTAACAAGAAGCGTTGCATCGCGTCATTCATTTCAATTTTCTTTCCTTTTGCACTACCTTATTTTTTAGTTGGTTTATTTATGTATGAATTCCATGATACGATATGATAGAAAAATTGGCATAACACTCCGTGTTTGATAAAGTATTATCATTGAATTATATATTTTTCGCGAATGCTCTCTTCCGTTGATTAACTAATTTACATTTATACCTTTTCAGAAGTAATTAATTATGTATGAAGAAAATGTTTCATTAAAGAACAAGTTTCTTTCTTCTTTAAATATTTGCATACCAAGGAATCGAAGCATAAGATGCAAATATCTGTCATCTTTCCGAATTTTTTCCCACGTGACGACGGGGAAAGAGGGGCCCGTTATGAGGCTCATGTCAGTACCACATGGACGTGCGGCCTTGCCGCAGATGGCGAGACGGCTCTCCTCGAGAGTACCGACAACACAACATGACCAACAATGGTGTACTTGTACTTGTATACGAGCGGTGTGCGTGTGTGCAGCTCACGTGCGCACGCTTCTCTTCTCGGGTACAAGCGAGTGTGTGAATCTCGGAAGGAGCCTTTTTTGAAATGTTCAGCCGTCGCGCGTGAGATTTACGATCGGTCGTAGTAGCCTCGATAATAACAGCGATGATTGTGACAGAGTTTATAGGTATTAGCATAAAAGCCGTGCGTGCGTATTTTCTGATCGATGAGCCTTCTTCCTTTCGTCAGTTCGAAGCGATATTGGTCGCTCCTCGAAAGTGAGAATCTGTTCGGACTTAAATAAGTGAAAAGTATTCCGTGTGTAAATTTTTTGTAAAAAATTTAAATGGCATATATCTATAGGCATCCAAATGTTTGAGGATTAAATTATATAAAATAATAATAGACATATAAAAAATAATGTAATACTATAATATGAGTACCTACTGCGTGTGCTAATTAAAATTATTACCAATATTTATATATATTTGTTATAGCCATTATAAGAAATTTATGTATTCAATTATTAATGATAAATATTATATGTCACTTTTGTGCATAGACCATATAATTTTTTTCTGTGCTTTGTAAGATTTTATTAATGTTAATTGCCTATCTCATATTACTTAAAATGGATCAAGGATCGTTAAATTTTGGTATTGCATAATTTAAATTCATTAGTCTGAATTATTTTAAGGAGAACTTATTTATAATTTGAGCGTGTATTTTATCGAATATTTTTTGATAAAGTTCGCAATTTTGGCATCAAGAATTCAATTGCGAACCTTACATTCAAATCTAACAATTTTATGGTTAATAATTTTGTATAAATATTACATAACAAATAGACACGAATCATAAAATTCGGATAGACATAAGAGATTTAAACGGAGAGCACGATAAGTGTAAAAACTAGTCTCGACAAACGATTGTACGCGATAATACTCGCACTGGACCGATCGTTCGATCACGATTAATGTCGATAGGCCGCCAATCGCGATCGACATAATGACCGAATAGTAACGATCGAATAGTGACCGAAAAGATTCTCAATTTTTGTCGTTATCCTGAATACCACGGAAAGGACAAGTGATTTGTCAACGCGTGGAATTTTAACGGGTCCTTCTTTCAGAGAGGCCAGCGCACTTTTAGTATTATATTTCGTCTTTTTCATTTTAGCTGTAATAACATCGCGGTGAAAGTACTCCCACGCTCCCACACTGATGACCTTACCTCATCCAAATTTGCGCCACGATTTTATTGCCGGCGGACACGCGGATTGCGTATAAATAGAATGCACCACATACTCACGCTCACGCTCACGCATGCATCTCATCGTAAGGAGAATTATTTGCGCGACGACGCGTGAGCACAAATCTTAATGCTTAACAAAAAAGAGAGAACTTAAACCTAACAAAAAAGAGAGAACTTTCACATATATTATACTTCATATAAAAATAAGATGTCAAAAAGGTAGCCTTGTGCCATGAAAGGCTGAATAATAAAATATAATATAATCATAAAATATATAACATAATATAATAATAAAATATTATAAAATGCATTCTTATAAAAAATATTTAAAAATATGAGACTGTTGTGCTACAAGTAAAATTACAAACATGCCACTCATGATGGAGATTTATACTAATCTTATTTTTTTGTATTGATTTTTATTCTGTAAAAAATATATATATATGTACGTATATATGTATATATTTTTGAGGTGAAGATTACAAAATCCTAATTTCCAATTTACTATTACATGCGATTTCTTATTGGTAGAATAAAACAGATATTGCAATTTCTTCATTAATAAGAAAATAAACAATATTTATTTTAATTACTTATATACTCGCAGTTATTTATGCAAATTTAAGCAAATATTTAGAAGCAGATATGCTAAATGTGATATTGTTCGAATGGATTTGTCACATTACATTTTATCATGCTGTATATGCATCTTCAGGTAAGGAACTAACGTAACGCGTGCAACATATGACAAAACGCATATGATTGCAATGCACTTATGTCATGCCGCCTTGATATGAATGTCGCTTCAAATTTATACGCCGATTAGCTAGACGATAAATAATCGAAGGTGGGCGGAACAAGGTAGACTCTGGAATACGAAGCATATATTAATGGTGTAATTTAAACATCTTTTTAATGGACGATATAAATTAGCATCCGTTCACCAGTTGCGGACGTGAGGATACTCAAACACTTGCGATTTCGAAAAATATCGTAATTGTGATTTTTGTCAAAGATTTTTAGCCCACATGTATGGAACGACCAGTCATTCTTTTGTTTATTTATTTAAGGTTTCTTAGACTTACGTAACACACGGCGGATAATGAAGCGAATGACACGATGACACGATTAACGAAATACCTTGAAATCCAACTGCGGCTTACGATTCAAAAGCTATCACAAAAGATGTGATTCATGATTTAAAAAAATGACGCAGATGCTACATCTTGGTTTTAGACTATAAAAATGATTCCTGGAATCATTATATCTTATGTCATGTATATGCATAATTTTATAGTAAAGCGAATATTTATCTTGTTTCTCAAAAATGATGCTTCACGCATTAATAGAGAGTTCTTCATGCATTGGTAAAAGATAAGATAACAATGTAAATTATATAAGAAGAATAAAAATCATTAAGGAAAAGACATAATTAAAAATTTAAAAAAATTTTTTATAATAATAAGTAAAATCTTAAGATGAGATAATTTTTGAGCTGTAAAAGAATCGTTATTATTTAGTTTTATGAAGCGGCATCTCATCGAAACAAACGATAGAAATTGGAAAGTGCAAAATTAGAAAAGTTCATAAAATATCAATAATGTTTATTTTGCGTTTGCATGAAAACTTCATTAAGAAGTGAAATCTGTGCTTAAGCAACCGATCGCACATTCATCAAATTTGATAGGATAAACGTTCTTCACGCAATAATAGTCACGAGAAGAGAACCTAAAAGACCGAAGCTGATGGCAATTCGTCAAAAATCGTGAAAGCCGCACGCAAAGTTTAATCATTTTAATACTACTTCCTGTAATTATCACGAATACGCACGTATTTCGAAAGTCAAATTTATTGACACGACAATCATTTTCTTTCTCATTGAAACCCGTAGAATTTAGAAGATTTTTTCTCTTGAGATTTGACTAATGAGATTTATATGAAAGTGACATATGTATATATGTATATGTATATTTTCAATTTCTTTATCAATATATGTATATATATATTGATAAAGAAATCATGTAAACTATTTGTTGTATATTCCAATTATTAAGAAATCACACATAATAGAGCATAAAGTTAATTTCTAAATATTTTACTATTTAATATTTAAACAACATAATAATTTTTATACTTAAGAGTAAATATTCTGTCATTAAAAAAATGGATATTTTTTAAAAATATCTATATAAATAGAGAAAACTATGAAGATAAACCCCAATCAATCAATTAAAGAACTTAAATGCTATCAAAATGTTTGTTGCAATAATACGTTAGAGTGATTCATGTGACGATCGCATCTTAATTAAAACATTGCATACAAGAATTATCTTTCTTTCAAAGGACAAATAGGAAATAGCGATAGGCTTTTGTCATTCTCTACGGGCCATCTGCCACAGCGGATACGGAAGCTTCATTATCTGCGCGCGCGCAAGTTTTCTCATTTATCTATCTCCGCGGAGAAGCAGAGATTTCAGATGGGCGATTACGCGGCGAATAACATTAAGATCTTCATCGCTTGCCGGCTAATCGAATCGAATGGGTAACGGCTGTCCGGGACTCTCTTGTCCGATGTGCCTTGACTGACTCGTGGGCGGCACGCAGGTGCCTCCGAGTTCTCCTGAGAGTGCGTAGGTACGCACTACCTACGCCCACCTGATGCTTGGTGTTCACCACGGTTCAGTAACTGACAGACTGAATACTAGCGAGATCGGCGATCGACTCAAACGCCAAAGTTTCCTCGCCTGTTCTCGTGAACGCCGCGCGCAAAATATTCTGTTATAATTATCTTGAAGGCAGGAAATCTTAATCATAAAAAGTATTAATAATATTACAATAATATAATATTATATAATAGTAACGCTTTTCACATCTTGTTGATAGCAGTAATAATAAATAAATAAATGTATTGTCAATAATATTGACTTTTAGAGATGTATAAATTATTATTCGATTATTCTGTTTATCTCAAAATTATTAATAAGTTTCGACTTTTTATCAACAGTGCCTATGTTATAAGATATAACGATACTTAAATGATTAGTATCGTCGAGCAATTTCTTTAGCTACGCTAATGACAAATGCGTTTTTAACGCGCGCACAGCTGTTAATTGCTATGGAAAACTACGAGCTGGAAAATAAAAATCAGGAAGGAAAAATGTTTTCTACGGCACAATGGTACGGCGGCCTTGCGAAATTACGCAAATGCATGCTTCTCACGCATTCGAGAGAAGATCTCCACTTAGTACCTACCCCTTAATTTACAAATTTATTCCTTGCGCGATGTTTACGAGCCACCTCGTTTCGTTGGAGTTAAGAGTCTTGGTTTATGACGTCAAAAGTAAAAAAATAAACAATGGAACTTTTCTACAACTTTGCATAAATAATTTTTTCCCGATCAAATTGGCGGTGAAATTGCATGAAGGAAACTTATTATATAAGTTTCGTGTCGGAAAATTTCTTTTATTAATTCAATAATTTACTTACAAACATTTTATTCGTGATCAACTGCAGATTAAATCTTAAAATTAGATAATCCAGCATTTTTTCAGAAATGTAATAAAATGTATTTGTCTTCTACTATAATTTATAAACAAAGAAATTAAAAATAAGAAATTGATAAAATCATAAAATTTAGAAATATTGAATACTAACAGAATTATCGGATTTTTTAAAAATAAAAAGGTCAGTGAATGGCCTCGAAATAGACAGAGTTAATAAATAAAGATCCGATATGTAGAGGAAGGTGAGGAAGTTGGAGAACGCGAGACGTGCTCGCGTTTCTTCGTTCCGAGACTCGTTGCGGCGAGTCCGGCTTAAAAGGGACTCTATCGGAGCGTCGTAGGTCTTCAAGCAGCGGCCTCTTGTCTCTCGGAGTAATCGACTTTCCTGCACACGAATCGAACTTTCTAGAGGAGGCAACCGTGGCACGATTCTCTTCGGCCTATTATCATGTAAAGTCGATTAACAGCCGGTCGTTGACTTCGCTCCGCTCTTAGTGCTCGAATAGACGACGCGCGCTCTTCTAGCTTCGCGACCTTTTGCGACCGAGATCGCGAAAAATTCGCCGCTCGGAAAATTTCGCGCGAGAAATGCAGCGTGTCGTATCGGCATTAGTGCGATCGTTGCCCGAAAAGTCTCGTGTGCCGAATTGCATACAATTTGAACAATCAGATTTCATCGACGAACAATCGCTCTGTGAAAAAAAAGAAAAGAACTCGCATAGAAAATCATCGCGAAGAAAATCTCGCGTGCGAGATCGTCATTAGCGGGAGCGCGCTGCGCGGGAAATCTCGCGTGAAAATTCATCGTTAGCGCGATGAATTTAGGACGGGAAATTATTCGTCGACCTCTGCGTGTAAAAAAAAAATTTGCGAGAGAAAAACGGCGCTGCGGCGCATTCGCCGGAAAATCGTCGTGCTACACGCGGCTTTGCCGCGATACGGACAGATCGGTGGGAAATGGCACTGCTGGACCTGCTATGTTCACGGAGAGTGTAATACTGACCTCGAAACGCCAGATGTGGTACGCCGGCTTGGACAGATATCGAAAAGCACAGAATATGCAAATCGCCGCGGGAACGGGACGGCCGTGTGCGATTTGTATCTTCTCGCGGCACCGCATCCTCGCCGAACATCGCGAAAAATCACGGGGCTCTCTGAGGAAATAGCGACCCGTCAATATCGAGAGCAAGGATTCTTGAAAGAAAGAGGACGGATGCGATAACTACATAAAAAAATTGTAAGGGATACTTCAACGAAATTAGAGTCGATGATTTAGTAGTTTCTCGCAAAAGAAGAAATTCATAAATTTGAACGAAAAGTTTTCTGTAAACTTTTTCATTATATTAAGTGAAAATTTCTGCACATCTTCATTTTTTGTTGTTAATCTTTTTCGATAATTTTTTTATATGGTTTTATATTTCATAATACTAAAATATGTATCAAACGAGCATTGGATGCGATAAGATGATTGATAAAATGAATTTTCTCCGATTGCTGGGTGTATCTTATCCGCGACGATGGATTCTCCGGATATATTAAATGCCGATTAAATGCAATCACGGTGCGCTTCCAATAGCGTTCGGCCATCGAACGGTCGCTTCGTTAATAAGCAATAATCTCGACCGGTGCAAGGGCATAAAGCGCAACCGAAATAGACTGTCGAGGCCGCCTCGCCATGTACGATCGTTGTTAATGATAACAATAATTCAATAACCAATTTCATTTTAGCACTGCAATTAATTCACAAAGCGGTGGCGATCAATTTTAACACAATAGCGACGCTTTGAAATTGGTACAAAAAATCGGCAACAATCGTCCCACAGAAATGCACGGGATGAGTTGACTCTTTATCATCCTACAAAAGGCGCGACGAATCATTAGTCATCGTACGAGGAAAAACATATTTGCCGCAGTCGTCGCGGCGCGACTCTCTGTGTCTTAATTACTTGCACGAAAATACTACCTGCTTCGCGGTGCGTCGCGTTTACGTTTATTTACGTTCATCAGTTCTGAGTGAACGTGTGACGCGAGATGAAGTAAGAGGCAGTGAAAGGGAAATAAAGTATAAGGATAAAATCCAGGAACATTATCGAGGACAAGACTAACAGATTATCGTAGAAGCATGCAATATTACGAAAAGTGTATACTTTTTTTGCGCGATGTAGATTTTATCGTATTACCGCATTATTATTTTTTTTTATAGATCTTGTGTATCGAACCAGGTTTAAATATGAGAACATAATTCTCGAAAATGTTAATTGAAAACATTTATATCTAGACAAGTTTTAGAGATAAATTAGAATTTTAACAATTTTATTTTTATATTTTAAATGTTAAATTACGTTATGTAACATTTAACTTGCACTTGCTATCAAGTATCTATCCAAGAGGAATTTGCAAGACGAGGAGTCTGCAAGAGAAAGAGAGAGATTTGAAATTCGTCAGGACCAGTCTGGGCATCGTTCTTAGGGCCAACGATGACAGGTCCTGAAGGATGAGGCATAGAGAATTGGTTACGTGCATGCCATATTGGTCGAAATAATAGCCTTGGAGGTCTAAATAGATAACCTTGGGGATCCTTGCATCGTGAAGGTTCGCAAGGTGGATCGCGTACGCCCACCGCATCGGCGAGGTATACATATAAATACGAACGTTCTAAACCCTTTCTCGAGTTCATCCGTGCTCTTACAACGCATGAGTTATGCATGCGAGTATATATATATGTATGTGTGTGTGTGAGTGTGTGTGCAAGAAATAACACCGCGAATTCGAATTTTATTGAGCGGCGTCACATTCTTTCGCCACGCGAATAAGGACGCGGACGGGGTGTCCTTGTTTCGGCGAGATGGATGGTTATCGTTCGTGATCGCCCGCACCCTGTCAGAATGTAACGATCCTTCGTTGGGGAACTGCATTCGTTGCGAGACAGAATTTACGGTGCGCGCGGAGCAAAACGACGGAGTCGTTAAAATTGATTACGATATAATAATATGTGCACGCACGCGCGAAGGATTGAATCGCGCAGACATATGTGTAACGATGGAATAATGTTATTTTAATAGCCGAAGAGGAGCATCGACGCGAGCTTTTTTTTTCGTAAACCAAGCCGACGATAAAGTTAATGAGAAACATCGTCGCTTTGCACGGCGCGCGTATCAATTTCGACGGTATAAATAAGGACGCTTCTTTTGAATAAAGGAAATATCTGGGCAAAGATTTTGCTGACTTTAAAAAAATCGCGCTCGATTTATCGTCTCGTTTCTTAATCTTATAGAATACCTTTTTATTCTTTAGTTGCATTTTTTTTAATTACATGCGAGAACTTTTTAAGTTTCATAAAAACAATCAAATAATTATTGCATTATTTTTGTGGAACTATATATGCTTCCGCGAATTTTTTGGCGATTTATCGATCGTCTTCTCGTAAGGCCGAGTTTACGACCTTACGATTAAGTTCTTGACCCCGGTGAACTTACGAAAAATCCCTGGTATATACATATAATGCCCACGCGTCTCGTCGGTGTACGATTCGCGAAACACAAAGACACCGTTGCTCATCATCGTAGTCGGCTAATGAGAAGTTAATGGCGTAGCCGGTGTCTGTCTGAAGTGGAAGCGACGTTACTACTTTGGAGGGGGTGTCTTCAGACACTCGGGCAACGAGCTGCTAAAGAGCTCCTCGCCGCGTAACGCAAAGGAAGCCGCACACTCCGCGGTTCTTTCTTAATTCAAAGATAGATGAGTTGTCGGCATTCGCGAAATTGGCTCGCCGGAGAAAGTATTTTCTCGTTAACATTAATTCACGCGTCTCTTCTGCGAAGTGAACTATGTGTGAGACATTGCGAGGACTTTAATATTTTCAGCAAAAAGAAGTATAAAAAAGATCTGAATTTTAATTTCCGCTGATTTCCGCTGAATTCAAAACTTTTTTCGAAATTGTTATCAGCTGATCTCGGAATTGTACAACGCTGTCTTCCTTGGCCTTTTAAAAATTACGAGATGATGCTTGTTCCAAATTGTTCTTGCGGTTCGATCTTTAGCACATATCATTTTATCACGAAATAATAATTTTATTAATCAACGTGAATTGAAATTGCTATTTTATGCGCATCGCTAATAATCGAAATTGTGTTAATTTCTGAAACATTCCATATAGTGCGATTAAATTCAGTTGGACGCGAAATGAGCCCTGACGTCTCTTCGTGAGTCTGCCGTCCGCGAACGGTGTTTCCCGCTCGCACGAGCTCGTTAAGAGAGGAAAAACGCGGCGGAAGAAACTGGTCTCGGACATTACTAAACACCTCACGGCGCAACACGACTTCTTTGGCGCTGACACGCGGTTAGGCGTTTACCGCGCGCTCTCCTCTCGTCATTACGTAAAATTAAATAAACATAAATCGTCGAGCGAGCGAGCGAGTCAGCGGAGAGCGAAACGCCGCACACGTCGACCGTAATCGAGCCGTCCGAAGAGAATTTCGCAAAATAAGCAAATAAAGTATTTTAATCGCTAGTCTCTTTACCTAGTAAGAGAGAACTTAAATTTTAAGCAAATTGTGTACTTAGATAATTTAGAAATATCTTGCGAAATTTTCTTCGAACAAGTTTTATAGTCTCGACAGATGTTAATCGACGCAATATAATTAGAAGGATTAATTTTCGGACTTCATATTACATCTTAGAAATATTTAAAATCGGAAATAGCTATGATAATAAATTAAATAACGTACGTTAACACATACTGTTTGTACATATCTTAAAAATATATAAATTTTATATAAATTTTAAACAACTGGTCGCAAAAGACATTCGAGTATTTTATAAAATATGTACCAAAAAAGAAAGTTTGGCATGAAATTTGCGAACAATGTTAAAAGACTTAAATCATAACTCAGAACACTCATGACGAACACGAAGAACGCTAAACGGTTTGAAGACAACATTTCACAACAACAAATTAAATGCATGCATCGCAGAATAAAAGAAAAAGTATTGCGTATTCATGATCGAGAATGCTGAAAGCGAAAGGGTTAAATAATCCGGCTTATTCGTCGGTCGCGAAATTCGCACGGCGATTTACTCTCGCCAGATGCTTGGGAATGATTAATGCTACGTGCGCGATAAATGCTCACGCGATTACGCGAGATCGCCGCCGGTAGCGAGCCAACAAGCGAGCGAGTTCCGATGCAGGTATCGTTCGACGTCGCGTACGTGCAATTAGGCTTGACAGACGGAACAATGGTGAACGCTTGCAAACGTCGGGAATCGGTAATAACGGGAACAATCGGGCCCAATCGCGAAACCCACGCGGGGATTAGAATTTTTCAGACGACAACCGGTGTCGTGATTTAGTTCGCTTTGATCGCGCGGACCATTTCTCTATGCGTTCCACGATCAAGAGATCGACGCTGCCAGTGGATCGGCGATCGACGTGTGATCGGATGTGACGCGTGGGATTAATAAGCTTCGGTAATTGAATTTTTCAATGATATTTACAGAGAATCTACATCGTGTTAGTATCTGATGCTATCTTATTCTATTAGTAAATTATTTTCAATTATTGTGAGTCATCTAACTATAAGAAGCGACAAGAAATGTCTGCATTTGTCGTGAGATGATTGTGTAAAATTCTTTTAATGGCGAAACGTTAATTATTATAAAGAAAAGATTATTGATTATTGGATTTTGATATTCACTAACTTTTACAAAAATTTAATATTTCCGGAAATAACAACTTTCACACTAACCGCGATTTTTTTTTCTCTTGAAAATCGATTCAAAATTTGTCGGAAAGATCGGGAAATCAAAATACATATAAATATATGAAACACTGTGTGGTTTGTGCACGGTATACATAACGATCAATACATTAATTAATAGTAATGACTTTTATTCGAATGCTCGTTCAAGGCGCACTCAGAGAGTCACGAAAAGGCGACTTCCTATCGTGCTGTGTTCGTCGATTGCTTATTAACGATATAAACTCGATAGCCGTATATGGCAATGCATTTAATTATGCCGCAGCCGCGTTGCATGGTTTGATTGACGATGAATGCAATGCGGCGCGCCTCGATTTTATGACGCGATATTTATTCCCCGGATATATTCCGGATATATAAATACAGTCGCGGCTATCTCTCTATATACTTGCATGCGGAACAGCCGTACCGCACGACGGCATTTCCGTTTTGCATCCTGGTCGTTTATTGTTCAGAACACTCTGGCTCTCGTGGGCGACACTTGTACGATGCCGATTTAGTGATATTCCGACGCATTTGTCCCGACAACTCTTTATATTCAGCTGATAAGAAATGCGATAGTTTGTCTATAAGTAAATACAATAGAGAAAGATTGATTTATTCTTTTGGCCCCTCTCTTTCCCCCGATTAACACTTTAAGCACTACAGTCTGACAAAAAAGCATTTTCTCTTCACGTAGTGATGAGATATATGTATTTTATAAAACATTTTATTATAAAATCGTGCATTTTTATATCTGTAGAATATATAGGTAAATTTGAAAATTATTTAAAGAAATAAATATTATTTGCTGTATTTTAAAATTTAAAGAAAGAAACACTTATTTCTCATAATTGGAAAAAATGATTTATTACAAGACTAGATTTACATTTAAAATATTTGAAATGCAATCTCGACTTTTGACTCGATTTATTGGAGCTAATAAATTCAAATTTTGGGACACAGAAACTGAAATCATCTTTCTATCAATAACGCTCACTATGATGGAAGAAATCGCAGATGCGGAAGAACGAGCGGATCGGTGCGAGCAGCGGAGCAATAACGAGAGAAAGAAAAGAGGAGAGACACATGCGGAAATGAGGAGCCTTGAAGCTACCTTTTTGGGACGAGTCCTCGTATCGCTCCGTATAAAGCGCGCCACTCCATCGATCGAATTTGCGCGATCGATCGATGCACGCGCACGTAAACACGACGCTGTCAAAGCTACATTGCGAGTAATTTGATAGCGAGCCGTAAATCGTCGGCGTATGAGAACGACGCGAATCATGAATAAATAACACTCTCGCGATACAACAGAAAAAAATCGTTTGCGAATAGTGTAGATTCGATGTAACGACGCGACGAGTCGTGAATTTTGATTTTCCGGATCCCACTTTTTGCGATTCGACCGATCCGATCACACGTCTATCGCGTAATTTTTGTGTCGCGCGATTAAGTTTCGCTTTAAATGTCCGGGGCACAAGCGATATAATTCAAAAGAAATTTCTATGCAGATATTTGATATTGTCTTGCCATAGACGGATACAACTCCTTACATCTGATCTATACACGGCGACAAATGATAAAAATAAAATTTATAAAAGCTACGCTTCTTTCTATAAAAGAAAAATGATAATAAGTTATTTTATTTTTATCCATTGATTTTAATTTAGCGTTCGTATTTAAGAAAAATACGCACGAGACATTAATTTTGTAAATATAGTTTGACGTCATAATTTAAGTATTGTCATAATTTAAGTATTGTCT
This sequence comes from Lasius platythorax, assembly GCA_963971435.1. Lineage (NCBI taxonomy): Eukaryota > Metazoa > Arthropoda > Insecta > Hymenoptera > Formicidae > Lasius > Lasius platythorax. Next base: position 15,438,669 of record OZ020535.1, read on the forward strand.
GAGAAGACAGGCGGGAAAAATATCTTTTATGTTTCTTTGGAAAAAAAAATCTTTTATGTGCTTAGATAATGATTCTTGGCGGAACATAATCTGAATGTACGTTTGTATCGTGCGTTATTTTGTGTCGCAAACCGCACGATCCGCGAGCGTGACTCGCATTTCGGCGGTCGTGAACACTTTTAGAATCGGCTGATTTACGCACGAGAGAGCAGACACCTATGCTTTCTCAAGAGCGAGATGTGACTCATGCCGAGATAGACGCGCGCCGCTTTTAGAATGAGGATGAATGAAGTCTGGGATCGTGAAAGAATCATATTATATTATCCGAGGAATAAGGGTAAAGCGGGGCGTATTAAGTCTTAGTCCGAGCGAGTATCGACGTGCCACTTTTTAAAATGGTCCAACAACCTTGCGGAAACATATAAGGCCCGACACGCGTATCGACGCATATAACCCAGAAGAAATCGATAATAATGGTTATCTTGTGTGCTGCCAGTACTGGAAATAAAACTCTCCTTTATAATGACGGAATTTATATTTCAAGAGAGAAATATACTGTCGCACATAGATTTATTTCTTAAAATAAATTTCTTCTTTTAAGATTTCTCTGTTCAGTTTAATTGTATTCTATTTTTCTTATAGTTATAATACTTTTAATGTAATTATTTTTTATTTCTGTAAAAGATATGTTGTCTCAGAATTAAACGAGCTAAATAGAACCAGTGTATAAAAGCTAAGGCTGTGAAAGCTCTACAAGCTTTCATGGAATGTAAAGTCACGCTTTGGCCTGCTTTCGGCTCTCTCTGATTTTAGTTGCTCCGCATACGCCGCAGGTCGAAAGTTCGTACGATCTACGTCGTTATTTTCAACCCGGAACAAGCACAGTTTTAACATACCGAAGTGGATAATTATGCACACATTACACATCTATATAATAATAGAACATTAGATGCTTAATGAAGTAAAGTAATTATTTCATGTGCTAATAGTGTAACATAAATTCGTGTAGTCTTTATAATTTATTGAGCATTTGACAGCTTAATAACAAACTGACAAATTTAAAGCCTTTACAAATTAAAATTCTTGAGAATAAGTTTAAAAAAATTTATTTGAGACTTAACTACGGGGATTAATTATTCATAGATCCAATTGATCTCGATCTAAAAATTAAAATTATATATCTAGCTATGAAAGAAGACAATATTCTTTTAATTTACATTGGCAATAAAAAAAGTTGTCATACACTAATAAGAGACGAGACGATAATGATAGAAGTAATTGAAGATATATGACAATATAATGGATAATGATAGAACGGAAGATATATGACAATATAATGGAGAACACTTGATGATAATCTGCGTGATTATCTCTCTTCAATCTTACGAGAAAGGCTAGAATGAACGCGAAAGACAATTTTCGAGCGAGTGCATATTCGATACACACCTTGTGAATCCCTCCAAGTAGGGTAGATGGAAAAAGCAAAGGTCGCCGTATAAATAGCCGCAATATCTGTGGATACAACATCCAATAGTAAAACCGGGTTTACCGTAACGGCGTTGTTACTCGCGTATGCACACCTGCGTACACGCGCACGTATAAGGACATACCTGAGACTTTTTTTCCGACAGATTCTGACAAGTCGCGCCTAACATTAGGGATATGTTTGCCGGGTTCGGAGAGAGAGAGAGGGAGAGAAACATCCATGTGCCGTATCGTGCATTTCCGGTTACGAGCGTTGTCGCCTTCGCGCACGACCCGGCGATGTAAGGTGTCCGATTTTTGCGAAATCGCACAAGAGGAAGGCGACGACGGTGTCACGAGCGGTTGCGCGCCGCTTCTGGATGTTACGTGGGAAATTAATGGTGCGCGATGCACGACGCGGCGTTTCAGCTTTCTGCTGCTGCTTGCAAGAGGGAAATTGAGATTGCGCGCGCTAAATGTGAAAGACATTTCTAGGAAAAAGGGAGAGAGAGAGAGAGAGAGATGTAGGAAAGACGTTAAATATTGAATATCGTGATATATTTTATATGGAAATTTTTTTAATTATCGTGGTCTCAAGGACTACACTTGACATTATGATTTAAATGGCTCATTTCTTTCAATCTATTTGCATTTAATTATCATAATTATTGTAAGATGATCACAATCTTTTTCTTTTTTTCTCTCTCTCTCTAGAGCCTTCAACGTAACCGTCTCTCTAGAACCTTCAAAGTAACGCTTGTCTTTTTCACTTTTCAGCATATTAATTTGAAAGTCATTCGAGATCAAAGGAGCTTGAAATTATCTCAATTCATCATTGAATTATTTCAAAGCTATCCACGATGTGAATAATGCGGTTTAATGCGTCTTCATCGTGCGGGAAAGGCAAGAAAGAAAAATAGATATAAATTCACAAAGGAGCCAAGTTGTCGTCCAATCGGCCGAACATTCGCGCGAGTCATCAACATTGTCCTTCGTTGTCGAGTGCATGACTAATTTTAAGGTTCGCGGCGACTCTTTTGGGCCGACAACGTTAATACGACTTATGCCGAACGCCGTGAACCCGTAGATGCGGCCGATCGCGGGGGTCCTTAGGACTCCCTTAGATGGCAAAACTTTTTATTCGGAATTATTCGACGCGGAGGCCGCGAGAACGGATCACCTGGCAAGGATACACTTCCTATTAGCGCCACCGTGACTCGCCGTATATGGCTTAAGGCGTACTGGCTCGCGGGTCAACCGGTCGCAATGAGATTCGCATTGGCCGCAGCATCCCAAGGTCACTTCCGAAATATCCGCTTGCTGGTTTCGAAAAAGGATCGCCGCTCTCGCTGATGATTCGCGCGTTCTTGTATCGCGAAAGGGGTTTCGAGCACGCATACTAAATTCATTTATGAGACAAGTCGCGCAGTGTTGCAGATCATTAAATAGTTGCTGCCTATTTTAGCTTACGAGTCTCTAATTGGAGTAATTGACGCCACATATTCTTTAGTTCTTTAAACGAAACCGTAAATTTACTTGCGTTTTACATTACAGTCAGAGACAGTCAATATATCATTTTTTAATTAAATAGTTAATCATTAAAGAAGCGAAATAAAATCTTTTTCTTGTTTTGCCTCGTGTATCACGGAAGATGAAAACGTAATGTATTTTTTATTTCTTAAAAAAATCATTGGTTCTTTCTAACATGGTTAAACACAGCTTTCATATAAAAGAAATCAAGTGCCCTTTAACATTGTCAAAGCTAAGAGACAAATTGATGAAATTCAGCATCTTTGTTTACTTATTCGCAGACCATACCTTCGCCGATATCAATCATCATATGTCGCTGATCATCATTGATTATTGGCACTTTGATTTTCATCGTAGTGCTCGTCTTCGGGTATCACTCATTCGCGCGTAACACCGTGATTATCCGCTCCCTCTGTTATTATCTCTTCGCTAAACTCTGCAATTTGGACTGGAACAGCATATGCCGTCCACCGTAATCGCTTTACGTCGCGTCGGCTGCGGTGGACAAAGCGGTACCCGAGAATAAGAGTGCAAAACTGCATACGCGGCTGCGGAATGCTCGCTGCAAGTGATTACTGTACAAATGGCTGAGCGCACCATGCATTTGCCCTTCATTGCGTCGGTTTTCCTATCAAGTACAGGGTCGGCTCTCGAGAAATTTCGATATTATAATATTCGAGTAGTATAAAAAGCACATTCACAAAGAATATTAAAAAAAATTTGGCAAAAACTTTAAAATATCTGAGACAATTATGTGATTGAGTAAGTTTCTGCTATTGAATAACCACATGTTTTTTATAGTACGAATATTACATCAGAAAATTTTCCCCATAAATTTTTGAATGAAACAAACTCATTGAATATATTGTTAAAAGAGATAAAATTAATTTCAATTATATTTTTCAATTATGTTATATTATCAAAAATTTAAGATTTAGTTAATCAACTCAGCATTAAAAATTCGAATTACAGGAAATAATATTTTTCAATTAAATTTCTGTAGAAATGACGGTTGATTTGTAGAAAATATACGATATCGTGTGTCTCTTCTTCCGTCTTTGCGGATGACCGCGCGTAATTTTGTAGCTTTCTTTCAAACTTTTCCACCGGAAACTATTAGAATTTCTTCGTCACGAGAGGAAAATTGCTGTAAAAACGTCGCGATGTATTTTTACGAGCCTGGAGAAATAGCGTTACATTTTCCTCAGGGTTTCCACCGGTCCCGATGTAATCGCGTCCGAGCATCGCAACGAATCGATGCACTCGATTATTACGATAAACCGCGTCATCCGCCAGACAGCCGGAAGCGGTGTGAAACGACTGCCACGTGCGTGTCACCGTGTCGTTGGCGTGAGAGTATCGTCTTCCGCGTGCGTGTACAAGCGGCCAATTAACTCGCCGACGTAAGATGATGAAGATGATCCGCTTTAATCCCGTATCGGCTCTCGGAAAGGAGCGCACCTGCGCCAGTTTCTTCGGCAACGCTCGTGGGAGGTCCAGAGATCGCACCCTTCAATCACGCTCGTGCGCTTCAACCCTTTCGTTTGTAATTACTACGTTAAACCGTATATTTTCAAAATAATGTGTATCTATATATTTCGGAATATTACAAATCTCTACACGCGAGCGTAAATTCAAGCGTTACCGGCTTTAATGAGATCTTAAAAGCGCTGAGCTTGTGTATCACATTTTTATAATAAATTAGTTAAAGTTATAACTTGATAGTTTTCATATTTTCTAACAAAATATATCATATATATTTTTTCTCATTTTATCACTAATATCATAATAAAAAATATATATAATAATCAAAATATAATACTTGCATACTTATTTGAAAATAAGTTTTCTGCAATATGAAAATTTGCATGACCCTAATATAACACAATCTCTAGCAATTACAAAATTATAATTTGAGCTTACGAGATATGAATTTACGCGACGGAAACAAAAAAGTACGAAAGTAATACGAAACATTAGAAGATTTTTCATTCGGTCCGTTTTCATAATCGATACATATTTTCGGAGTACAAGGGAGGATTAAGAAACTGATCATCCTGCCTTTTTCGGAGCGCGCAACGCAACAGTACCGGACGGATTAATGGATACACACGGTCGTCATCATGACGCGGACAGACTATGCTTTACGGTCGAGGAGGAAAAATAAAAAAGAGAACATAAAAGAGGGGAGGATTGTATGTGCGCCTTCATGGGCAGGCTTCTCGTCGGGAGGATGCACAGCGATAATTGGCGATGCCTTTAAGCATCACTATAGCTCCGGGTGTACTTATTATACCTACCGCGGCGCGTGCATTATGACGAATGAACGTGCACACGAGGACTCGTCTGTCGGTTTTCTCTTCTTTCCGTCTCTTCTCGTACGCTACCCCGTCGGGGTATATGTCTACTTTCGTATTGTATACGCAAAGTTATATCTAGATGGTTATGCGAACATGTCTCGGGATACTCTGTCTAATAAATCGCAAAGATTAAAATTAAACACTTGTTTTGATCAACTATATTCTTTCTCAGAACTTTTATCTTTATCTAATGATTGAAAAGGAATAGTATCGTCAATGTACCGATTTCTTCGTGCAGATCCAGCTTTTTTTACCGTTGGAAAGCTAAATCAAAATCTTTTTATTCTCTTCTTTTTATCTTCATTTAAAATGATAAATAATTACGTTATACATTGTATATTTTAATGGTTTATGATTACGTTATATTTAGTTATAATTATTGTGATAGTTATTGTATTATTGCAATAATTTTGCTGCGGAGAAAACTGTGTATAGGACAGATTGCACAATAATCCTCGACTGTTAATACAATGCACAGCCGTGTATTTAGTGTCAAAGGTTAAAACGCCATCGATCGTCATCTCGACTTCATCGCAACGTCTACCGACTTGTTACTTTGATGTCAGACGGCATCATCGTGAAACCATCTTATCTCAGATTACCACTAGCGATTCGGGGTAGAATTTCAGAAGGACGACTCTTCCGGGTATGGAACTACTACTACGTTTTCGATCCCCCCTAAAGGGTTAAATGTATCGCGAGAAAAACAAGACCTCCGCGCGCGCGATGATGTACAGGGCAATGTTGCTTCCTCTTCCCATCGCGATCTCCGTTTCCTCGGGCAAAAAAGGTGGCCGCGGCACCGCAATCGCCGTCGTTCTCCAAGGTATGCTAAAGCTAAGCGCAAGAAGCGGTGACGGAGGCGGTTGGTCTCTCGGACAACCTCGAAGGTGGAAGGAAGCGGCCAAGCTAGACGTGAGTCATCGAGGCGAGACAAGATCTCGGGTAAGGAGGCGGCCTTGATGTCGCGAAATTGTTCGCGATATCGGAACGCCGACTCCAATCGTCGTCACGTCGCGCGCCAATACAATCTATAAGCCACTCCAAGGAGGATTAGGGTAAATCGAAGCACTATATAGAGTGTTCAAGGAATATCAGAAATTTCTCTCAACCACAGAGGTCCTAGTGTTTGTACTTTAGCTGGCTGCACAAGGATGTCTTCTCAATTAACTCTTTGCCCGCGAACGCCATATACGTGTATATACGTTCATCAAGTAGGATTGGAAATTTTGTAATAAACAATTTGATTTTATATATTTTTGCTACTTTGTATTCGAAATTTGGCAGCCAAAAAATTATGAAAAAATATATTACCGATGCTAATGATTGAAACTCTTAAACAAAAATATGGTTCGGACTATAGGCAAATTTTAATAAAATAGATCTCTCTCCGTTTCGAAAATTGAGCGTCTCCAAAAAATACGTAAAAAATAACATTAGACCTTCAAGCGTCCATAAAATTATGAAAAAATTAATTATTGCTGCTAATGTATGAAACTAATCAACAAATAAAAGAATTTAAAATATAGGGAAATTATAATAGAACAGTCCTCCGTTGAGAGAATTAAATAATTGGAAAAAGGCGTGTCCAACCTATCGATACTTCTACAACAAGCGACTCAAAATTATGACGAAATTAATTATTGCTGCTAATTAATTAAAATGAATAAAACTTGAAATAATATGATTTAAAATATAAAAAAATTATAATAGAACAGTCCTCCGTTTCGAAAATAAAATATCTGGAAAAACGTGTACGCAACCTATCGATACTCCTACAACTAGCGACCCAAAACTATGAGTAAATTAATTATCGCTGTTAATTAATGAAAATTAATGAAACTTGAAAGAATAAAACGAAAGAATAAAACAAGAGAATAAAAAACAATTTATTTATCACGGAACTTATCTTTATTTTAATTACTTGATTCTGATGCGATTCGATCGTTTTACTGTGCGTCTCAATGTGAATTATATTTAGATCTTTGAAAAATCGAACAATGAAAAATCGGACGAAGTGTATTTGTGATTCTAACTATCATTAAAGAAATTATTATTGTTCGTAAAGATCGCTACGAAACGATAATTTATAATTTGTATCTTTATTGCTTTGATTCTTACTTAAAAATATAAATGAATATGTCGCGAGAAATACGCACTTTGGTAAAGAGCCGTTATCGCGATACAGGCGTTTATCAAAAGTTAATTAATTGTCAACTGTAATGATTAAAGCGAATTTTATTTCTCGTTACTTGTCACGATCGCATTTCAAAAGAAATTTAACAATATATAGAGCGTCTCGCACCACTCTCTTACTGCTCGAGTGTCGCCGTGTGAATGACAACACGCTGATCGCTTGTAATATCAATAACATACTATAATTCATAAAGACTACTGCCATGTATTACAGTTAATTTGCTGCCGCCTCGAAATATTTAACATTTTATATATTATTTTATGATATAAGTTAATGTTGAATAGTCTGTACCTTGTATTTCAAATTAATATTGATAAATAGGCTATTGTCGCAAAAGAAATCTATCATGTATTCGTTGCAAATCTATCGTTGCGAATCTATCGTTGCGAATCTATCGATTATTCGAAGAGCAAAACTTATTTTATTTTGATCAAGAAACTATTTGTGTAAATTAATTTACAATTAGTATTATCACCGTATTTACGTCTTACTAAATTTTCAATTTTGGAAAAGAATTATCTCTTTTCTTTATGTTTTAACAGGCATTTTTTAAGACAAATTTAATATAAGTATATCGCATAATTATTTTTAGCTTCTTTTTAATTGTAAAAGATTGAATCAAATTTACAATAAACTATTAATTTTTTATGAATCCTGACAAAGATGTTTGAAAGAGAAAAGCTTTCTCATCTAATAACTTTCTTAGAGTATTTTTTCAAATTACAATTAAACTTATAGCGACTTTAATTCGTAAATAAATTAAACAACAAATATATAAGTTATGTAAATTATTGTAGATTTAATTGTTAAATTTTTTTAATTATGCTTTGTTATGCATTGCAAGCATAGCTACGTTTTTTATATCTTATAAATATTTAGTATAATTTTCTTTAATGTAATTTATGGCATAGGTTTTAGAAAGCATTGGAAACACATTTTTACTAACTCTTATAAATTATAATGTCGAGAAATTTTGGCATACTCTGCAATTTAGTACTAGAAGACATTAGGTTTCGAATTTTTGGAAACCGAGATTGTAAGCATAAGTTTAGCTTTGACAGAAGTGAAAATCAAAAAGATTCAAATAATTCCAAAGCTAAAATTATGAACATAAATACACAATACAAACATATATATATATAATACATATACAATACATATATCCATTAATTGCTCATTTCGAATGTTTTATGTCAAGCATCGCGTATATATACAATTTTTGGTATGTCAAAATATTTTTTTTCTTAATTATTTTATAAAATTATCTAATTAAGAAAAAAATAATACTTTAAACTTTTATGATAAAACATAGTTATTCATTTACATAAAAATCTTGTTCATTGGCACGCGGGTAAAAATATCATTAGTGATTTTAGTAAAAACTAAACCGAAGGTTTCTTCATAAGAAGCTTGAAGTTCCTTGAAGAGCAAATCAGAATTCATGTTGAGGAATCTATTCATTTCTTCACCTGTAATTAACGAAAGATGGAAAAGTTAGAAATAAATATATATAGGATAAATATTTATAATATTTTGTCGCATTTAACAAACTTTCCCTTTCTTGCTCTCTCATTTAAATTAATAAGAAATTATTATTGCTAGATATATATAAAGCTATGTATATACAAACTTGTCACACTTTTATGAGCAAATCTCTTCTTGAAATTATTCTTTAGAATTATGAACAATAGTGACTTATTGATAGGAGAATAAATGCCATAGATTTTTATAGTTTTTTGTCTCTTTTTTATCATTCGCAATATTTTTATATATTTGGATTTTCAAAGCCACAGCTCTATCGCGGAAATTATTTAAAATTGGATATTTTCTCTCAGGATAATCGATACAAATAATTCCAAAATATTAATCTTTTCTCTTGAATCACTCTGTATTTATATTGATATATAAATCTATGGCATTTTGTTTTTATTTCCAAACCAAAAAGTAATATTGATTACTTTAGATTTGATAAAATATGTACCTAAGAAGGTATTTCCATTGAAGAGATTATCAAAGCGCATTGTTATGTGTTTGGGAATGAACTTGACAAAATATTTAATCGCTCTCATGTAAGTTTCCCCATCCTTCTGAAACTTCTCAAAATGTGTTTCGTGTTTCGTCGTCATATTATCTGAAAAAAAGAAAATACACCGGACGCGTGCAATCGATTATTTTGAATTTGTTAATCAAGCATTTGTCATTAAATCATACATATTAAGTCGAAATATTGCAAATTCGATTTATAGAAATATATTATGATATTTACACATAGTTATATTGCATCTACCCTCTCCTCGCATTGGCAGTAGCAGAATCTTGCCTTCAAGTTTGTAATCAGCAACGAAATCCACTTGAGGATTGAAACTCTCTGACCTGAGTATTAAATTATCCCAGTCTATCCTAAAGAAATAAAAATTTTATTAATTATACATATATCAATAATTTATCCTTAAATATAAAACTAAGACACAGATTAATGTTTTAGTTATATTAGCCAATATATCTTGCAACTGGGCATTTTTGAATAAAACAAAATTAAACATATTTATAATTCTCTATTTATAATAGAATGCGAATCAAATTTTTATTTTAAAACATAGCTATTGTAAATTGTGTGTGTGTGTAATTTTCTTTCTTTTATATGTATGCTTAAAGTATGCATTTTCGAGTATATCCATTGATTGATTTTATACTTAGGTTAGTTAAATTAGATAATATACGGAAAATGTAACGAAAGTTACATACTTATAATTGTAGACTTGCAATCCCTTCGTTAGTCCATGCAGCTTGACATTCCGATATTCCTGTTTGAGCGACACCGAGCCTCGAGATTCGCCGATTTTCACGCTGCTGACCGCCAGCGGTTCAAGAGGCAAGATTTTGAAGCTCTTTAAACCTAAACGTGAACACTCAATATGCAAATTCAATGTTTATTACATTTCAGTGCATTATAACTGCACTTCGTCGTACATCAAGTTGCAATTTATATAACTACTATAAAATGATATTCCCGAAATTAAAAAAAAAAATACAAATTATATGAGAGATAAATTGTCATAATTAATTGAAAAAAAATTATTATCTAATTATTATCTTATTTCGCGTCTGGTACTGTTTACGAAAAGAAAAAATGACTCAAAGTAGTACATAGTCTTATATACTGGTCAAAAATATTATCGCAACACTCAATTAATATCAAAATTTCGCATAAATTCAAATAAGCATAACTCCGCGAAAAATTGTCGTATTTGAAAAATTTTTTTTTATTTTAAAGGATAAAGTCTCTACTTTAAGGAACTTTCATTCGATTTTGATTTTATCCTCTCCCCCTCCCTCCATCTCTTTAAAAGTAAGGACGTGTTTTTTCTCCCAAAAATTGCATAGTTTTACCGCCAACACGAGCACGTTGATGAGTAACAGACAACATTGGCACTCGAGCACGAACCCGCGAATTTAAGTCTCTTTCGTACAAACGATTCCTCATCGTTTGATCGCTTATTCGTCTGTGCGGGAGAACGTCATTTGCAATTTGTCGCGCAATCATTAACGGATTTCGTATTGCCTCGTTGACGATGAGACGATCTTCTCGAGCTAATGTTACTCGTCTTCGACCTTGTCCTCTTCTCCGACGAAATCTGCCTGTTTCTGAATGAAAATCAGTGTGCGCAAATCATTGCTCTTTTGGAAGAAGGAGTGAGTCAGATACATGTTGCAAGGAGAATGGGTGTACATACATCGGTTCTCCATCTCTCGAGTTTAAGCTCGTTAACAAAAAACAGGCAAATTTCGTCGGAGGAGAGGACAAGGTTGAAGACGAGTAACATCAGCTCGAGAAGATCGTCTCATCGTCAACGAGGCAATACGAAATCCGTTAATGATTGCGCGACAAATTGCAAATGACGTTCTCCCGCACAGACGAATAAGTGATCAAACGATCAGGAATCGTTTGCACGAAAGAGACTTAAGTTTGCGTGTTCGTGCTTGAGTGTCAATGTTGTTTGTGGCTCATCAACGTGCTCGTGTTGGCGGTAAAACTATGCAATTTTATGGAGAAAAAACACGTCCTTACTTTTAAAGAGATGGAAGGAGGGGGAGAGGATAAAATCAAAATCGAACGAAAGAAGGTAGACACTTTACCCTTAAAAAAAAATTTTTTTTCAAATACGACAATTTTTTGCAAAGATATGCTTATTTTAATTTATGCGAAATTTTGATATGAATTGAGTGTTGCGATAATTTTTTTTGACCAGTGTATATATACATCTTTATCTGTAAGCGAAAGGGCACTTAAACGAGTTTTCCGTTATAAACGTATGTGTGTAAAATCTGTATTTTTTCTAAAGAACGCGGACATTTATTGTCCATCTCTGATAAAATCACTGGAAAAATATTCAATCACTTTAACGAGAAGCAGTGAATTGTTATACATGGTAAACACGTAAAAAGTGTTTGAATCTGCTTATATTTCGTTCGTAAAGAATAATAATAGAGCTATAAATAACGATTTCTTAAGCATATCCACTAGACTTGTTGATGTTTCATCAATGACATGTCAATGTAAAAATATTTCAATAATCCTTATATTAAAAATGTTAAGTAAGAAAAGAAGAAATTTCTGTATAATCTCGAGACAACGTTTATATATAAAATGTCATTCGATTCTATTGAGTGTTGAGAGATTTCAATTAATTCATTACGTGCCCAAAAAAGTGGAACAGGATAGGATAGATTGTGTAAGTATGCGATAGCGAAAAGTAACAGTTTTACGATGACATTAAGAATTTGACAGAATTCTTGCAAGACGACTACTAGTTCACCGTGACACTGAACCGACTCGGATGAGCCAATAAATATCGTTTTTTAAGAAATAGTACATGAAAATAGTTCGTTGAAAAATAAAGCATTCTAATCAATCTTTGTGTACATTAAAGTAAAATAAATTAAGTTTTATAGAAGCAAGATTTTTAAAAGTTATTTTTTTGTTTATAATAAATATTGACTTGCATTTTAAAATTTGGTGTCGAAAGATTACTCTGATCCATGAGAGTATGTTAATATAATGCATAGTACAATTGATTTTACATCTTCCATTCATAATTTAATATTTATAGGATATCAGAGAGTTGCGAAAAAGAAGATGTAGAATAATTATATTTCCTGAATTATATACGCGTGCGGAAAATTACAAATAAAGTATAAAGAATAATCGGAATATACATATTCTATTCATATTAAATTCATAATCTATATTACATAATTTGTAAAGTTTTTCTAATTCGTAATATTTCATTTTGTGCGTGCGTGCGTGCGTGTGTGTCTGATAAAAAATAATGCATATTTACCTTTGGCCATTAAGATAACTGCATCTCTGACGGCATCCGCGATGCATTCTAATACTTTCGGGTCTGACCTCTTGCAAAGCTTGAAATTACTGGCTGTAAGATGGAGAGAAAAGGAGAAAAATATTGCGTGTAAATTGTTATATAACTGACTGCATTGCTGCAGATCCAATAAAAGCCGCGCGCTCACTCGATCTTTAGACGGTTGTTGACTTTCTCTTTTAACCTGCACACGTGTTAATTTCGGGTCGATGGGATAATTTTATCTCAATAATCTGATTGTAAGCAAAAATTCAGTTGTTGATCTTGACGGGACATAATTGAGGATTCCGAATATAAAACATGAATAAGCATTTTGATTGAAGTCAAAATGCTCATTCATGTTTTGATTAAAAATGAGTTAGATACTGCATCCGATTGAAAATTGCATATATTGATTCATGTTCTTAAGCAAACATGCAATGTGATTAACTGAAAAACATGTTATTTTATGAGAAATTATTAATATAATAATAATTAATTTATCATTAGAATTTTTATTATTATTATAATGTATATATAATTATACAATCACTTTATAAGTGGAAATTTACATTGATTTATTATTTATTGAATTTGGTGCTAATCAAATTTTATTTTTTATTTAAATAATCTTCAAAGAATCAAATATAGAAATTTCTTTCCTTTATTGAAAATATAGAATAATAGGTGTTTTACATTTGTCTCTCTTTTCATACGCATATAACAGAAACTTTAATGTTATCCAATTTTATTCCCGAGTTCTCCAATTATTGATTACGAAGGAACTAAATTATTAACTTGCTGTTCGAAGTTACAAAAGAATTTTTAATGCTTGAAATGCGTGGTAGTAAAACATTTTAATTTTGCAACATGCTGTAATTCATTAATAACAAACGTTTTTCGTTTTGAAATGCGATTGATGATTGTCTGTTTCAAACAAATTTGATTCAATGCAATTATGAATTATAACGCAACATAGCTATAATTTGAAAGCGAATAAACTCTTACGCAATTACACGATAGTTAGATATTCTAATATGCACTTTTATTAACCATTATGATTGCGTCCATTATGTTCCAATACTAATGTTGCGTCCATTCATTCATTATGATTTGATACTAACATGTGTGTTTTAGACATATTATCACAAAAAATCTAATATGCAAAGAAAATGAGATAAAATTAATTTCTTAGCGACAAGTTGACAGTAGTACAACATCATAATAAAATAATATATTCCACATTATGATAGTTAATATTAGAAAGAAATAATCTGTAAAATGATATAGAAAACTTAAATTAGTAATGCAGTAAAAGTTGCAAAACTTTTCTTGACAATGTAAATAATGTATAATGCTTCGATATCAAAATAATTATATTTTTTACAGTATCTCGTGTTAACCTATATCTGTTTTTTCAATAAAAGTATATATAACATATTCTTATAAGCTGCAGAGACTCAGAATATACATATTTTATTCCCAATATTTCATGCTTTCAAAGAGAAAATCCCTAAATTTGTTAATATGTGTATTAACTTATGCATGTATTTAACAATTTGATCATGTCGTAACACATGCAAAATAGTATTATTTTTGAAAACAAAAGATGACTTAATATTGACAACGAGAAAATATCTATAATTACTTACGCAGCTCTAATGTCGTTGCGGTTGCAACCACTGCGAACAAGATTATGACTATCGTTTTCATTATTCCTGAATCCTATCTTCCGTCAATGACACTTACAGCATCGGCTGAAAGTTAAGCAACTCGTATGGGAGAAAATGTTCAATGATCGTTGGATGTGAACTGGGAGACATGGACAATCCAGGCAGTCTATTTAAGCACCGTTCGCCCCACCATGGTCCTATAGTGGACATCATTTGTATATACCTACTATATATGCACGTACACATGCGTTCAGGGTGAGAAAGTGAATACCTGTTATTATCCAGCGACATACCTAGCACAGGTCAGCTATCAATTGCCGTGACTTATTCGCTTAAATGACTGTTTGGCATGTCAATAAGAAATAAAAATAAAAATAAAATAACATGATTGTACGAAACAGTAAAATATTATTTGATTTTGAATTACAAAGTATAGCTATATATATAATTAAATAGCTATATACATTGAACATTTTCTTCCATACGAGTTGTGTATTTATTTGCAGCCGAACATATTGAAGATTTTGTGATTTTTTATAATTATTAAAAGTTATAATATATAAGAATTTACAAAAAAGTATCCATCAAATTTTTACAAAAGAACACGAGAGATTATTTTTAACTGCTTAATATTGTTAAAATGTTTTTAAAATATCTTGCTAATTGTTTAGTAAAATCTCAACAATTCATTAAAATTTACATCTACAGTTTTCTAAATCTTGCTTATTGCAGTGGCAATTATATCTCGAGTGTGAAGCAGTTTGTACGATTCAAGTCGCCGAATATTCAGGCGCTTTTTGTGTAAAAACCTAAAAGAGAAATTGCCTTGAAACGATGTGACGAGAGGACCAATAACATCAATGCTTGGAACAATTCACATAGTCATTTAAGATAAAAATAAGTTACAAGAAGAATTATACAAACGCGATGTGTTGTCACGGACATCGTTGCAAATGGATTTTCTCGGAAGCGTTGGATTTATAAGTTCAAACTGCACTCTCAAACCCGTTTGCTCTGCTGAATCTGAATGTTAATGAAGCTTTCTTTAATATTGACACATTTCTTCATGTTGCGACTCTTACAGTCCTTTGCCAAATAGTGAATAAATTAGCACGGATTGATTCGAATAAATTGTAATTTCGTGAATCAGCGTAGAACTGGTTTTTCGTGAAAAAGCGATTCATCTCTTAGAAGTCTCTGAGCAGAGAAGAATTATGAATAGTAACATTAGTTATGATTATTATATTGATATTTATTCAAATGTATCTTTAAACGCATGTATTAGATTGAGGATTTATGTTAATGATTAGTTTTAAAAATTAAATACAATATATTTGCAGTTCGAGATGTATTATTCATGATGTAAAACAAAAATTAATTGACTAAATCAATAAATAAAATGAGATGTTTGGTATAAATTTATTATATCGAGATTACTGCATATCTGCAGTTCAATATAATATTTTCCTAAAAAATAGACTAAAACTGTATATTTTATAATTATTTTGTGTTTTAATATATTATTTTATTATTCTATTATTTGTTTCTATTATTGCGCTATTCTATTATATTGTAAAATATATGAACAATTATGTATTTTTTATTTTTATATTCCAAGAAGCATATTTTTAATAATTTTTAAATTAGAAAATGGTAAAAGTATATTCGATTCTGATTGCAATATTTGAAAAATTTATTTATCCTGATTCAAAATGAATAATCTACTGTTTTACCAAGCAAAATAATATCTTTTAATACTGCAAGAACTCGGCAATGGCCTTGACATTGTTTAGAATGGTTTATGTGTGAGTCAAGTCTTTAGTAAAAGCATACGCAATCTACAATTTACGAGTCGTTGATGTAAGAAAAAAAAGGAAATAAATCTCATATCGTATTTCTATGCAAATTAAGTCATTGCTTATATTCATTAAAATGTCTAAGAGTGTGCATTAAATTATTTCTTGTTATTCCTTTACATTCGTGTTTTTTCATCAATTTCTTTTCCTTTGTACTTTGAAATAAATGGATATAATTAGCACATAACTCTTTTTGCACGATAAATTTTAATAATTACAATCGTTCAAATAAGCATAAGCTTGATATATTGATATTAAATATGATAGACAAAGTGAAATTTTATATTGAAAATTTCTTATATTTAATACATTATATGTAGATTAGGCATTATAGAATTAGTTTTATCAAATAAGATATTAAAAATAATTAGATATATGCAGTTTACAAATCCTAAAATTTATACAAATGGAGATGCCAAAAGCAGGAACTTGATTGCATATTGTCATCATTATATAATGTTACAAGTAAAGAAAATTTAGTCAATTTAAGAGAATGTATTTTTATACAAATTATATATATATAGCACAAAAGGGATATATAGAGAAAAGGGTACGTCTATAAAAATTGTGACACAATCAATGTTGAAAAATTTACATTTTCAAATCTTTGAGATAAAAAAGCTATTCTGTTCTATATATGGATTTAATAATCTATAATAAAATAAAAAAAAAAACAAGATTTTAGAATATGCATGTCTGTTGCCTTTGTTTCAAGAAATTCTTTTCTGATATTTGAGCGCCAAGCTATTTAACGGCGGTCTAGCCTTCAAGACTCCAAGATCAATGGCGTGGCCGGTGAGAGGACAGCTTTGGCACCGTTTACGCCTGTAATTCATATTGCAGGCATTCTTCTCTTGTCTCACCACGTGTCTAGGAAAGTAATGAATGCGCTTTTTCTGCGCTGTCGCGCACGGCGGTGTCGTCACTATTAAGTCTTGTTTATGAATCTTGCCTACCAACTCCGGAAAAAGACGTTCGTTCAGCAGATACTGTTGCAAAGATCCTGACGACCTAGATGACGCCAATGTGTGACTGGAACCATGCGTCTCGAAATAATTCTGCTCTCGAAATTTTCTCAAGTCCTCTACTTCCTGATCCACGGAATCATCAATTGCGAAACCATCATTACGCTTCAAGCATTGGTCTCTTCGCTCGCAATATTCCGGCAAATTGTACGTTCGTATGCGTTCATCTTCGTTAAATTTCGTGGCCCTCTTCGGTTCGCTCCTGCAGCAACAAGGACAATCTTGTTTGCGCAATTGCGTTACTCTTTTACTTCGTGCCGGCGATTTCGAGGTAGGTCTTTCGCTTGACTTTGGTATTTGCCTCTTGGATCTAATAGTCTTTCGTAATGTTGACTTCGACAACTTTCGCGGAGACACTTGAATTCCTTTGCTCAAAGTGCAGGCGACATCGTCGGATTCGCTTCGTTCGCTCGCCAGTGAATTTGCGGGCGTTCCCGGGGATGCTGGAAATGATTGCCTCTTATCGACATACTTTTGTTCGTTCGGCAATGTTTTTTTATCAGGAATGATATCTTGCATCTTCGGACTTGTCATGAATCTGTGGTAACTGGACGATCGCGGACACGTTCGCAAGCAATCTCCCTCACCTCCAGTTTGTAATTCGCAGATTTTGTTCTGCACATTGCGAAGGAATTGAGATCTAGGCGTGTAGTCGATTTTTTTAACTCTCCTGAACGTTTCACAGCTAATCGGTGAAGTTAATGCAGCCTTATCGTCAGTTTCTCTTATGGATTTAAGCTCAAATTGGCTTCTGCAATGGTGGCAAGGCGAGGCAGGTTTGCGCTGAGTTCTCGATGATCTTATGTGCACCTTGTTTGCCTCATAATTACAATAACATTCTTTCACCGGCTTTCTAGGCGCAAATTTCAAACATTGCGGTTTTTTAGATGTTAGTATTAGTTTTCCAGACGATGTCATGTTTGGCATTGACATAGTTGTGCGTTTCGGATTGATACGAAAGTAATCCGGATTTAAAACAGCTCTGATTTCACTAGAGTCGTTACGTAATTTCCATAAATTAGTGTTTCCTCCTATATAACTGCCTTGATTCTTATGATTCCAGCAATTCAAAAATCTGCAAACAGACATTATAAATTAAATTATTTAAAGTATATAATTAAATTATAGTATAAGTAATGTTATTAAAATTTTCACTTGTACAGAAAAACCATTTACAATGTTTGCGAACGTAATTTCTTCACTTCAGCATCAATCTTTTTAGAGTTTTCATTAACATGTGCTAATAATGTTCGACTTCTCTTGCGTAACTTTTCTAAGCTATCATTGAATGCCTCTGCCATATGTTTAGAACTTGCAATAAATTATCATTAATATCATATTGTAAAATTGCAAATATTGAATTATACTTTAATCGTACAATTTACTGTTATTACAACAATCGAATTTATATATCAATATAATTAAAGGATGAATGTTATATTGTTGTAATAATATGTGATATTCATAATTAAAGTTAATAAATTAGAACAAGTAAATTAAAATTAATTTAAACTGATATCATGAATTAAAACTTGTGTCTAAATATTTTCTTTCCATAAATGCATACAGGAATATATGTATAATCGTATCTGATGGGGTTTCTTAACCTAATGTAACCTAACTTTTAATTTTATTTAATATTTATTCTCAAAACCACTACGCAAGAAATTATTTATCAATAATGAAAATTTAGGAAAATTATAATATTTCTGTTCACTTTTCTTTTCGCAATTTCTCCAACAACGTACTTGATACGTGCTCCAAAATTTTTAACACGCACTGATCGCCATTAACGTGAAGTTTACGTTCATTGTGGACAAAAAAAACATACGCTCCAGGTTAGTCAAATCTTGAAAGACATTCTTTAATGGCGCCTGGCCATTCATTCAAGCAGAAGAATGTGAGAGAGACACTACTAGCAATGTATTTACGGAGCACACATCGCCATATTGGAACCAACAATGGCTACGTTTCACTTGGCGATCGCAACGCTTCGTGAAGTCTTTTCATCCTTGTTGTTCACCGAAAGTTGAACAGAGACGGATAGTGCTCGCGAGCGTTGCGATTGTCGAGTGGAATGTTCGGCTACTATTGTGTGCCAGCAGGACGCAGCGTACGTACGTGGATTGCGCACGATCTTTATAATCACAAGTAAAGGGCGCGCATTCCGCATGTTAATGCATCGCTCGCCGATAGACCGCAGGTGACATATAATACAACGATTCATCACGAGGACGTACAGCACGAGATGCGGTCGTTCTGACCTCTTATCGCCTCTCGATAGATAGATCATCCGTTTGAGGTTAGAAACGCTCACACGATCGCAACATCTCTACTTTGAATTCCACGCGACATTATGGACTTCTCCGAGGATCAGATGTCTCGTGTACACAATTGTACGTTGCCGCAGTTCTCCGAATTACGTTCGGTGCCGAATGTTTCTACCAGCGATGGAAATGTACAGCCTCCGAATGACGAAAATGTGCAGTCTCAAGCAGTAACCTTTAATCCTAGAAATCGTTGTAAAAATTGGACTCTGAGACAAATACCGGTAATTTTCTCAAATTTTTTTACTGAGTTTTGTTTTTTCTTCTTTCTTTTTGTTTTGCTACTCTTGTAGTTTTGTAGTTGAATATTTTTCTTATTTTTTTATTTTCTATTTTTAGGATTTAACTTCATTCTTACAATTAGACACATGGGATTTATCCCTTATGCAATCCCTGTGCGAGAAACAGATGATGAATGTTCCGAATTATAGTCAAAATAATCCGATACTCGGTATGCAATCAAATAGTTTGCCAACGAGTATTATTAGTAGTATGTATTCTCCTTCTACGTCACAAGCAAATGCTGCAAAGCAAGAGCTAGATGTTCAGTCTAGAGAGCAGATAAACTCGAATAAGGTATAATACTTTTTGGTTTTTAATTACTTTTTATTATATGTATGTATTATTTATGTTACATGTATATATTTATTTTTGTTGTAGGAATCTCAAGTTCAGTTGAATCAGCAATCAACATCACTAATGGCAGAGATCTTCCAGAAATTACAATCTACGTCTCTGCAACAGTTAATCAAACTACAGACAGAACAAGTAAAGAAACAGAAAATAGAAGAGGAGAAAATAGAGCAAATCCAGAATAATATTTTAAATATACCGAGTGTTCGAAGTATTTATCAGCAAAATAGTAGCAACTATTTAAACTCAGATCAGATGATAGAGGCCATTAATTCAAGCGATTTAAACAAAATCCTACAAAATGAACAACAAGAGAATGAGAGCAATTTGCAAACTGTTCTCAAAGTAGAGCAACAAGTACAAACCGATTTGCCGAAAAATGAGAAGAAGTTGAGATTTCGGGCAAAATTCGGCGAAATTAAAATGAGCGTTGCATGCGATGGAACTCCTCTTTACTATTGTCCAGAGTGCAATCTACCGTATCCAGAGAAGTCAGACATCGAGCAACATATACAGGTTCATTTACAGGTACGTTTTATCTTCGGTATCCGGTTTTCGGCCAAATTATTAAGAAAGGGATATATATACTAAGCAGAGCAATTTATTGTAGGACCGAAAGTACCAATGCAAAGAATGTGGTGCCATGTTGAAGAGAAAGGAGCATCTAGATCAACATATGCGCGGTCATTCAGACGAGCGACCTTTTAAATGCGTAATATGCAACAAGGCGTTTAAGAGAAACGAACATTTAACGAGACATTGTGTTATCCATACTGGCACCAAGGACTTTAATTGTACCATGTGTCAGAAAGCATTCTCACGCAAGGACCATTTAAACAAGCACATACAAACGCATTTAGGCATTCGAAAGAATAAAACAAAGGAGGATTCTTATATCAATCACAAAGATACGACAAGATTATTTGATAACAATATCGATCCTACAATGATGTTGAAGCAAGAAACTTATATCCTAAAAGATGGTTGCTTACTGAAACATGAACCAGCTTTTCTGCAGCATCTTCAAAAGAATCCAACCCTGCTGCATACATTCTCTTCCCTGAAAGAGCAAATCTCAAGAGATGCAAATGTGCCTCAACAAGCACAGAGCGACAATACGAACGGAAACGCAAGGTATTTAATGCCATCTTAGTTGTAGAAGAAATCTGCGCATATCCCAAAGCAATAGATGGTGAATAATAAAGGCAATTTATATGCGCCGTCAAAACCGTTAGAATCGTTGAAGCCGTCGCAAGTAGGTAATTTCAATTTTCGAATTCATATTTTGATACTGAGCGACTATAACTTCAGATTTATAGTTTAAAGTTTTAATAGGCCGAAACATGTACGTATTGAAGAATACTTATTGTGAAGAAAAAGAAATATATATATACACACATATATATATATGTATATATATATGTATATGTGAACGCGATATATATATTATCAAATATATGTTTCTGCATTATTATTCCAACATGTATTATCAAATATATTTCTTTATAAATATTCTCAATGTCTAATAAAGAATTTAATAAAAATGTATGCACAACATAAAAATAAAAAAGTCAAAGTATAAAACGCGATAAATTTTTAACTATAGTACAATTATAAGAAAATACGTTATTTTTTCGGCAAATTAGCTTCTCACGATTCAATGTTTTTTCTATCTCTCGCAATTGTTACAAGTTATTTATACGATTTTGGCAAGTGTGCTTTGCTAGTCACGCTTACGAAATAATCCAAATTATATTTATATAAATTGAGTCGATTTAATGCAAGCTGCAATCATTAAAATAAAATGCGATGACAATGGATTAATCGTTAAACGATAATGTCCCCTATAGCTTTAATTTGAGTAAGATAAACATGTCATTATATAAATTTATTTTTATTTTATCCAGAACACAAAAATCTTGAAACAGACTTTTAAACTTTTTCATCTGATGCCTTTCTAGGATTACAAGAGCACTGTACATATACATATATTTATATATGTGTATATTTAAAAGAGCTTCTAACAGTAAACATAAAAATAAAATATATATATACATATATATAACTCGCGTGTGTATATATATATATATATATATATATATATATTTAAAAAAAAAGTTTACTTTTAACAGTAAAAATAAAATGGCAAGATGGAGAGAATTAGAAGGAAGTATGAAGAATGATAAATTCAGATAATCACAACTTATCTCATACTCTTAGCACATAATTACTTCAATTTTTATCGCATTAGTGGTGCAAAGTTGACGCGTGTATAAATATATTTAATTATATATGTCGCGTTCACACACAGTATTGTATATAAATATATTTATATATTATATATATTTATATATATTTATAATATATAAATATATTATAAATATATTTGTATATAAATATAAATATATTTCTTTTCGAATTAAACGTATCAACTTTTTCATATAAAATTCACGGATGTTCATTTCATCGTACAACGTTGCATAAGACTGCATAACGCTACTTTGTGCGCGAAACCACAGATTGCGCACGTTTAATGTACCTGTGAAAAGAAACAGTCTTGTAATTTTATACATGTTTTATTCAAAACAACTCTAAAATATACATATGTCACTTTTTTTAGTTATCTTTTTCAGTTATTACTATGTAATAATAATTATTTCGCGGAATAAATGTATGAAGTCTTATGTAAACGCACATCCTCTGTTTAAAACTGTTTAGAGTTTCATAAATGCACATTTACCATCTAAAAAGTTTCATTGTCTTCATTCTATTGTTATCGCATTTTATTTTAACGGTTGCTGAGCTTGTATTAAATCTATTTACTTTGAATATATAATTTGGACTATTTCATGAGCGTGACAAGTAGAGCGCGTTTGCCAGAATCGCATAAATAACTGTGACAATTGCGAGAGATAAAGAAACATCGAATTGTAAGAAGTTTGCGGATAGAATACGTATTTGTGGGCATAACGTATTTTCTGACAAACGAGTACTATATAGTTAAAAAATTCAAGAATTTCTTGCACTCTATATTTAAACTTTTTAATATTTATGTTGCATACATTTTTATTCGATTCTTAATTTGACTCTTAATTAGATATTGGTAAAATATCGACAATCTGTTTTACAAATATGAAAAGATAATAAGAGCACGATACTCGCGCGATTTTGATATCTTAACAAATTAATACATATTAAGTAGATAAATTCACAAAATTTGTTGCGCAAGTTAGTGTTCAATAAAAATAATGAGCAATAGACTGCCAGAAATTTGTTAGGGATTTACAGAATAAATTATTTACATACATATATGCATTCGATCTAATGCGAGGCTTATTACATATTGAGTTTTCAGAATAGCAACGATTTGATCAAATTACTGAGAAAAAAATATTTCTTCTTCACAGATATATATATATATCAAATAATTTTTATTTTATTATAATATGAAGATTGCGACATAAAAAATTCAATTTCTTTTAATGTATAATCTTTCAATGAAAAAATACACAACATTACATGAAAATAAGCAACATTGCCTCGTATAACTTGTATTGATTCGTCAATCACAGAGCGTCTTTTTTTAGAATTTATCATTTTTCATCTTTTTTGAGCAAATCATTCATTATCCCGTTATCTTACATTTTTTGAAGGCTGATTTTTACAGTTCCAAAAGGATATCGAGATGTTAGATGGTATCTAAAAATATGACAAGTGCCTGTGTTTGATAAAATTACAATGGTCAAATTACAATGATCTCTTTCGAATTTGTGATTATTTACAAAGTAAATTACATTTCAAATTTTAAATCCTGTCTCTTTGAATTGTACTTTATCTCGCTCTATCGTTTATTTAAAAGATATCTAAATAAACGCGTTTGCACTTGGCATTATTTTTAGGATACTCGTCTGTTCGATGATCCAATTTTAGTTTATACATATAGATACTAGAGCGAAAAAATCGTTAAAGGACTTCCATGCGCTGTATATATTCGGGAGAAAATCGTGATTACAAGTTCTCTAAGATATTACGTGTACGTGAGTATGCACGTTTGTACGCGCGCACGCATGTATGAGTTAGATATAAGAGAATTAGAATATATGGTATTATAACATATTGGACTCTCTCGTGTATCATGTAATAACAAGACCAAAGACTGCACACACGCGTGTGGAAAATAGCAGTATTTTAGATCGTTCACGCGCTGGAATTCTCAGCAAGTCACTTCCTCTGATAATTTAATACTTCTTATTGAATGAAGATATTTTTGTATAAAAGCAAAAAAGGAATGATGAACATTTTTTGGGGTGCGACTTTTACGTTTTTTATTGAGATTAGTTAGAGATACGATGGAACTTTTTATTATATGATAAATGTGTGCATTTATGTAACTTGTCTTCAACAAAACACTGTTTTAAACAGTGGATGTGCTTTTACATAAGATTGCATACATTTATTCTGCGAGATAATTGTTATTACATAGTAATAACTGAAAAAAATAAATAACAAAGTGACATGTATTTTTAAGAACGAGGTATTTTTGAATAAAACATGTAATAAAAAATTACAAGGCTATTTCTTCTCACGAGTACATTGAATATGCGCAATCTGCGGTTTCGCACCGCATAAAGTAGTGTTGTACAGTTTTATGCCATATTGTACGATGAAATTGACATCCGTGAATCTTATGCGAAAAAGTTGATATGTTTAGTTTGAACTTTGCATGACATTTAAAACTAACTCTTTACACACGAAATAAAACGAACTCTTTGCACTCTACCATATGATATATCCCATATTTAACATTTATCATTTGTTGCGTATTGAGAATTTACCAAGTATTATGAAAGCGCGCACCATTATTTAATCTCTTATTTAGTATGAAATTTATTTATTTTAGCGAAATATGGAAGGGATGATGATAGTACACAAAGGTATAAAATTCTGATATTCCGTATTGATATTCGCTTCTTCTCTTTCTCCATTATTCTCTTCTTCTCTTTCTCCATTATTCTCTTCTTCTTTATACATTTAATATTAATACTAAATTGAAATTGAATTCTTATTCGACGTTTATATTTACTCATATTATCGATGCACATTTAGTGGTGAATGTAACCTTTTATTTCATGTTTAGATTAAATGCGATCTTTTTATATTGACAATTAAAACTTTTTATATTAGTTAAATGAAAGAAAATTACGATTGGATATCCATGTTATGTATCTAGACTCAGCTAATCTAGATTTATAAACGGAGAGTTAATATAACATATATATAGATTTTATAATCTAAATTCCTAGTAAAATATATTTTATACATCTCATTTCTCGGTCGGTTTATTATTATTGCATTTTTTCATTTCCACAAGCAGCACCTGATAATTTTGTGTAAATGTTACGAGTAAGGCTAAAAAGGGATCCAAGCCACTCGACCAGCTGGTAACCCACCTTTGACGGAGATTGAGAGGTTGTTCTTACTGTCACGATTTCCACCTCATTTTTCTTATTTATTTCCTCGTCTTGCAGTTCCAATTGCTCCAAAGGCTGAACATCGTTAAACCAATCATCGTCAGGCAGTGTGTCTGTTTTGTTGGAGCTTTTTTCGTCGAAGCTCATAGAACTCTCATTTCTCTCGTTCGCTTTAATCGTCGTCGCTATTGTGACGGACGATTCTTTCTCGAGATTACTCGAATTCGCTTTATTTTCATAATTCTTCAGTGCTGACAATGATTTTATTTGATCCAGGAAACTATTATTGGGATATTTGGTTGGGAGATTTGTATATTTATCTGCCTTTATCGTGTCGGTCCAGATTAGTTTCAGGGCTTGCAAATCAGAAGCTGGCGTATCCTTCATCAGGATTTTTTCTACGTTATTCGTATTGTTGGTTTGACCGAAGATGAAGTTGTATGTGGCGCGTAGTTTTCCCAAAAATTTTTCCAAGGGCTTCGTATTCGTAGTATTGCTTAATTGTTTTTGATATGTTCCTTCCACTGGAAACAGTTTGGTTATTTGTGGCTTCGATTGCACTCTTGCGGCGAGGAGCTGCAAGACATATAAAAAATTAGAAATAATTCCTGTGTGTACACATATG
Organism: Lasius platythorax; assembly: GCA_963971435.1. Taxonomy (NCBI): domain Eukaryota; kingdom Metazoa; phylum Arthropoda; class Insecta; order Hymenoptera; family Formicidae; genus Lasius; species Lasius platythorax. The sequence goes on from OZ020535.1 coordinate 15,465,190, forward strand.
TTCCGAGAAATATATAATATATATATTAAAAAAAAAAATATATATATATATTTAAAAAATTATAGTAAATTATAAGAGAGAAATGTACATTTTTTGTTTTAGCTATAAACTAAACTTATATTTATATTTAAAAATTATTTTTTTTAATCGTTAAATTGGTATAATCAGGATTATAAAAATGTATGTATATAATGTTTGTGCATATATGTTCAATAGTTAGGTGAATCATTCCCGCAAAACGAATTTTATCGGACGCGATGTTGTAATGTGCTGCGGACAGGTGATACAACACATAATCGTATGTTGCAACACACCTTTGCCACTCACTGAATTTACCAGCATCGTGCGGTAGTTTCATTTTCACGAAAATTATAAGTTACGTCGACAATTGCGGTTGCAATTGGAGATTTTCACGCTCTGATTAAGAATAAACACTATTTATCGCTTGTCACTAAGAGATGGAAATAATTATGTTTAAAGCTTTGATGTTTTCTTGGTGCGATTAGAAAATTAAGTTTACTTGATAAAATATTTTGCCAACAAAAATCGTCACGTATTTTTCCACATAAAAATTCTTGGGAAACATAAATTATGTATTAGATATAGCTTACTCTCTATAGAAAAAATTTATTATAAAATTTATTATTAAATATTTTATGGAAAATAATTAAAGAGATTTTTAGAAAAACGTAATGTTAATTTTAGCAGATATGTATAAAATGATAGAATATAGGAAATCATTTTATAATATTTTATAAAAAAATGTAGCGATTTATATATAAAGTAAAATCTAGATTTAAAAAAAATTTTATTATAAAAAGATGGTAGAAGAGAAAATTAATCTAATTTTAATAAAAATAATATTCTGACACGCACACAATTATTTTGTTGGAGGAACAAATATATAAATATAAATATATCTCTTTTCAAATCTATCTTAAACATATTTATATATAAATAAAATTTAAATTTATAAAATCTATCGATATTCACGAAAAAATGCAAAAAAATTACGAATAAAATTATGAATAATTTCATGATATATTTCTGCGAATGTGTAATAGATGGAAAGTAATCAATTATATGACACTTACACAAAAGAGGCAGTACCCTAAGAGCTTCATAGTTCGGAGCGTATTTTCCGATGGGACGTTTTATGACTTCTTTAGACAGTCCGGACGATCGACTGAAAGCCTCCTTTGATTTCAAAACCCCTTTATACTTACGTGTAATGCAAGAGCGTGAGTGTATACCACGATTGATTGGCTTTCGTGGCTTACGTCCATTGTCTTTCGTCTGCGTTCTTTGCGAATCATCGGTATAAAGTTGCCCAACGGGAATTGACAGTCGTAGCACGCATGGTTGCTTCGTAGTCAGTCAGCTGCGCTCGTACGACATACAATATTGATCCCTGATTTTTTATGGCAGGTCAAGGTATTGCCAAAAACGCGTCATCACTTTGGCCATATTACAATTTATATAATGCAAGAATTGATGGATTAATTTTGCATCTAATCTATATAATCTATTTTCATCGAGCACTGACGCAATATAGCTAATGAATACAACGATACACTGAGTTTTGTCAAATATAGATCATTTTTTTATTACATGTATGTCATATTTTTTCATGAAATATTAATGCTAATTGTAAGAGTAATGTAGGGAGAAAAGAAGACTCGCGAGGATGGCTTTCTGCTTTCTGACATAGTCAGAATATGATTTATTTAACAAAACGGCAGAATGTACACGAGAGTAAAATATATTCATGTAGTATAAATTTACAATAAGACGCGGGCAAGTTTTTTATGCTTATCTAGATCATTGACGGTCATGTTACAATTATAATTGAATATTTTAAATTTCTTTATACAAGATGGCTTAGTTACACCTTAGTCAAGAATCGGATCTTGCATTTTATCTTTATGTGCTGGAACACTCAGATGTGTATATAAGTGTGGTATATTATAAAGAAAAGAAATGTATATTAAGTTTTTCTATGAAATCTCTCTCTTTTTCAAATTTATATCAAATTAATTTACTGATAAGTTTTTGGACAACAGAATCTTTTGTTGTGATTCAGCGACCATTAATATGTAAAATATAAGATTCATGTGAGATCGGTCTTGTGAGAATGTTTAAAAATTTTGATTAAAAAATGCGTTTGCTTATGAGTGTTTGACCATTACATATGCGATAATATTGAGATTCGATAATGTAGAGACTAATGAATGAATGAATGAGTGAATTTTTTATTATCTTCTGGGATAAAGATTCTTTTCAATCGTACAAAGAAATATAATGTACATATTTACAAATAAAAACTAAGAAATGTAATATTAGCTCTCGAATATGTAGAGCTAAAAGTGTATATTTAAGAGGGCATATGCAAAAGGCAAAGAAAAAAAAATTAAGGAAAACAAAAAAGGAAAAATTGAAACATACCTATAGTAATGTGATATCGTGAAAGCATTTAGAATAAGAGAGATTATCGAACAATATTCGTACATATATTGTACAATATTTTAATTAGCAGAGAAATAGCCGTAGGATGAGTTAAAGTGAGCTATTAAAATTTTTACAGAGACTATATTGGCTTAATGAAAGGCTAATACGTGAGGGAGAACAGTAGCATTCGGAGATAAATCACGAGAGATTTAATGGTTGAGTCGAGTTTTGCGAGGCAACTGACATTAATGGAAAGATAAAAAGGATTTATTACATAGACGAGCAATTACAATACTTCAGTTACTACAAATGCGCTAAGAAGATTTTCTCCTTTCACGGCTAGTTTCGAAAAATTGATCGCAAATAGAAACTAAATCTGCGAAGAGAATTATTGTAGATAGCAAATATAGTAAGATAGTACAATTTTTTTTAACGAAATGTAATAATTGTAGATTGCAGTGTACAGGATTGCTTTTTATTGATATCATGTCTGTTAGTTCAGTTATTTTGTGCGCGATAATCGCAGTATCATGCAATCTATGTTGAAACATTAAAGTTAACAATTCACTGTTTCACAAATTATATGTATGTATATATATATATATATATATATATATATATATATATATAAATTATATCTCAAATGTTTAATTGAGGAAAGTTTAATATAGATTGCACGAGATTCTTAAGTTATACTACGCGAAATTCTGTGAAATTGTAAATAGTGAATAACAACTCGCCATTTAGCAAGTAATATTCTGTAAAATTCCGGATTTAACATTAGAGAGAGTTGAAGCGTTTAATATCTAAGAGAGTGTTAAGAAAGTGAAAATTGTAATTGTTTATTTGTTAAAGTTCCTACAGATATAATCCCTAGAATCGAGAGTTTTCGAAAATTGACAACGAAAGGATTTCGTGATTACAGAGTGAGTAGAAATATCGAAATAATATATATGTATACATTGTGTATATTACAAATAATATACACGTATATGTATTGCGTAATATATATTGTGATTGTCGAGTAAAATCAAATTCTCTATAAATCAGCCATTAATGCCTCGATTGAGCATCGTAAGAATTTTTGGTCGTGATATTATCAAGATGCAGAGATTTGTCATCTAAATCGTTCGATATATAATAATAGTAGATATATTGAGTGTATTTAGCCGACATAAAATATGTGTACCTTATTTTTTACAACGAGATTAAGAAACAGCGAGATTTTTAGTGCGTGCCTAATACAGGGTACAAAATATCTTGTGCAATCTGTGATAAAGATAACGCAATGCGTGAAACGCACTTGCGAGTGTATGTATATATATACATATATAATCGTTCAAATAACAATAAATATATTATACCCGTAACAACGGAAAATGTCTACTGACAGCAAATTGCATTAAAGTACATCTCTTTATTAACTGATCTTTCTCTTATAAAAAAATTTAATTTAATTATAATGTATTCTCACGAGAATTTAAATTTATTTATAATAAAATAGTATATTTAAAAATTAAAGATTAGATACAATCTAATACAAAAATGTCAAAGGAATAAAAATTCAATATATATGTATATATATATATTTAATTGTTAATTCATTTAACGATATCGGATTATAATAAAAATTATATTTTACTTAATAATGTGTAAAAAGTCAGATTTATCGTTAGAGTAATTATACAGTTTTATACGTATGTAATGTTACATATAACAATGATTTCAACGTATTTGTTATCAGTAGACACTTCATCCATATTTTTGGAAGGATTCCTAGATCCGTATTCGCATCGCTTTTTAGTTCTAAATACAACTGGCTAGGTTTTGAATTATTAGACAGGCGTATCCAGAATCAATCATGCGACGATGCGATGTAGATCTTCATTTATGAGCCGCCAAATATATCTAGTAAATGTAAATGTATTAGGAAGTGTATGTATATTGTTTCTCTCATGGCAATTAATTCGCCACTTTTTCATAAGGCTCGTTATTCCCTGGCCTATGCAATAATATGGAGGATGCGTTGGTTCGCATAGACTCATGCTCTAAAATTGTCACAGTTAAATGAAAGTTTATGAAAATGCGAGTGCTGAATTGTATATTAGATAATTATCCTTATCGACTAATAAGTCCGTCGCAGTCTCCATATGATAATTGTATGCACGAAATAGATTGAGATATGCGCGAGGCTCGGGATACGCGATGCATCTCGAACCGCCTGCTGCGTGAATTCTGAAATCTATCTTTCTTAAATTCATACATTTGTTTTATATGGTCCCTCGTGTCTCAATAAGGTCCAATGAAATCACGAGTCTCTCTTTGGTTGCCTTTTCTTGGTCGTGCGTTTGGCGCCGTTAACATACAATGGAAATTAAAACTTCGAATATAATAGATTTTATGAGTTTAACCAAATCACTCATACTTTAACGCCAAAGTCTTTAAAATAAGAGACAATTCCAATTAAAATAGATGTTATCCTTAATTAAAGATCTTTATATGTTAAAAAACCCCTAAATTGAATTTTTTTAAATCTCTCTTTCTCAAAGTATAATTATCAGATATATGTATATCTATAATTATAAACAAATTGTATTTGAATGTACATAGAATAGAAAGCGAATTGTAAATGGCAGTTATAATAAAATTCCAAATAAAAATTTATGTGGATATTATGATTCATAAAACATGTAAAAAATTTTATCATTAATAAAGTCTATAAAATTTTGTAATGTTATATAAAGAAACGAACTTATTTGTATCTAATAACATGAACCTAAAAAGAGCGTCGTTGTATCGCGGACTTTCATTTACGAGCCTATTTATTTAAAAAATATGAGTATCATACATACAAAATATGAATACAATATACGTACACCTTTACATCTATGTACAACCTACGCGGCTTGTAAATCGGGACGAGTGAATTGCAAAAATCTGACATTTATATCGACAGTAAAATCTCGAACATATGAGCGGTTTTCTCGTCGCGTATTGCGGCAGAAAAAACGTCGATGAAAACATATTGTTATATACAGAGGCTTGTATACACACAAGATTTTTATCACGATGATTTTAAAAATGCAATACCTATGTTCTATGTTTCGCGACAATGCGAACATATGAAACGTGCGTTTCGCATACAAATAGCGTAAGAATGATTTCAAAAATCTCACACAGTCTGAGAGAAATCATTATTGCATTGCGCAAAATGATCAAGTAATTAGATATAATCATGACAAATTATTTAAAATAAAAGAATATTATAAAACTCTTTGAGATATATAAAAAATATATAATTAAATAAAATTTTACACTTAAAAATAAGTATTAATATATATTATAATAAACAATTACATAATTTTTTGTATATATTACGTGATATAATTATATAACTATTACATGTATAATTAATTAATTAAAAAATTTAATTGATTTTATTATTTTTATTATTTGTAAAATAATATTATATAATTATAATGACTTCTCTCTGGAATTAATTGGTTATAAGATATTTTTCTGGTGCTCATGTAAATTATAAATTAACCGTGCTAAAAAAAAATCACTCGTATGCAAGATGTCTTAATCACTTTCCTTCGGACTCGCGCGCGCGCGGTCGTTAATTACTTTTTTCGAATTTATTTGAATTTGCCAATCTAGTTTAGAAGAGAATTTGATTAGCTATAATCAGAAATATATCACAGTTGTTAGAGAGAGAACTCTTCTTATGCATTTTAGAAATGTTATTTTTAACGAAATTCTTGGCTGTAAATATAATTTCTTTATTTTATTTAAATCGTAATTAAATATTTTGTTTTACATCTTATTGTTAATTAATTCTTGTTCGATATGTGTTCATGAAAGCTAGTATGTAATTTGCAGATTTATCATACTGTTTATCTTCTTATAGTACATGTATATCTTTTTACAGAATGTATTAAAAAATCCATATTGATTGCAAGCATGAAATATTCTGTTCTTTCATATCATTTTATTTAAGTTGATGTAAAAGTTTGATAAACCAAGCGTTCGTAAAATTGATATTCATTTTAGATTTTAACATTTAACATCGAAATCGAACGTGGCAACAGGTGAAATAAAAACAAGATTTATAAAAAAAAAGAAGAAAAAAAAATTGTAAATATCACATCGCTCATATCACGCACATCGTTCGTACTGTGAGCTTTTGACATTTTTACGTTGCTGCAATAATATAATAAAATATAATAAAAAAACAGAATGTTTTTACGACGAGATTCTCTTTCTAATACTAGATCGGCAGAGCATACACAGCGCTATCTTGAAGTTACTTAAAAACGCTTTTTTTACGATATTAATGAAATATAAAATCCGACGAGGCATGCCTTATTTTAGATCATCGCATTAAATGCATTATCCACTCGCATTCTTTCGCGATATTATACACATGTGAGATTTTAACGCGATAAAATTTATCGTCATCTATCACTTGACAAGAATACCCTTGTATCATTAACTTTCCATTGAAATCGTAATTTAATCGCAAAATTCAATTTCTCGTATATATAGTAATATATAGTAGTAATATATATTTCGTAATATATAATAATTTGAGATTAGATAAATCACATTTTATATCATCGTTATATATACATTATTGAACAAAATTGTGCATAAATATTTAATCATTTTTTTCAATCTCTGAAAAATTGCCGTAATGATACGTATAGTACTCCCTTTATTAATTTTTTTTATTTATACAAGTTGTTTTTTTAGAAATATTAATTATTCATAAAACTTGTCTCACATAAAAAGCAACAAAAAAGGAAACAATATGGTGGTTGACCATTTAATGGCACTATACGTTGCAGTCATTAAAATTTGCCAGATTTCATTACGTAGACAGCATTGACAGTCAATAGCGAAATACATATAAATGTAATAATAGCTCTAACTCCTATGTTTTTAAGAGTTATACGATGAGCTATTTATGCGCGATCATTAATTGTAAATAATGCCATTCTTGCGCATCATCAATCAACAACAATCAGAGATATGATCATTGACTCTATTATCATTATATGATATAGAACATTCAACCGCAACATTAATCTTTATTTATATAAAAAATTTTGGAATCTAGCGGGAAAACATTTCCAACAAGTCTTCGATCCGTTCTTTCGTCAGCCTCGCCGGTCTGGAATTTTCGCGTACCGCAACGTAAATAACTCACGGAATTCTTACTTACTTGCAAAATTGAAGGTAACGTTCCGCGGTTTTAACGATAAAAGCAATGAGAATGAAATCGATAACGACGTTTCTCTGGAAGATTAATTTTTCGTTGGTTCGTTTGACGAATTCGCCTTATGACGTTGCGATCACGATCGATGATCATTTCCGTTTGACGTTGACCTGTCATCTAAAGATCGAGATGTGTTTCCTTATTTTGTGCTACTTCTATTGGTAATGCCACTACCTTTTCTCGGCTTCTGTCACTGGCGACAAGGGATTATCCACCGACACTTGTCTGCCAATATGCAAATTAATGAGGCAATTAAAACAACAAGCAAACACGCGGAGGCGATATTGCTTTTTACTATCAGTTGATTTATATTCTATTATAAATAGCCAATGCAATTTATTCTTTCGATAAACAAAATAAGAATAAATTACGCATATTATGTGTAAAAAATTAATACAATTCAATATGACTGTGACACAAGTATTAAATTTACAGAATGGCGTATCTACTTAATTAGTCACAGCTTGAACGAATATGTAATTTCTTAAATAAGGTATTAAATTTAAAGATATATAAAGTACAGCATTAATACGTTTTATAAATTTGAATGAAACATCTTGGATGCGAAGGACATTTATATATTTTTTTTCTAAACGATTCGACGAGGATTAGTCCGAATAATAAAACTTGTCCCTTCGCGAATATTTTCGCTATTAGTTTCGGCAAATTTGTTTCGGCGCGAATGAGATTTTGCTAAATATAGAGGGCATGAAAAAATTTTGAAATGGGATGTATGAAAAAATATTTCTAAAAAATATCTCATTCCTGTGAATAGAATAATGTTTACCTGCCGCTTGTGTGCCAATCATAGGAGTCCGGTGCAGAATTGCTTCTCCCGGTCTCGTGAAAACGTTCTGTCTTCGCCTCCCTCATCGCATCGTGTTGCGGTGAAGAAGATACACTGCTTTCTTGTCCGCTCGCTGGCGATTGCGTACCGTTGTTCGCCGTTCGTCCGAGTCGCTTAGGCAAGAATGGATTCTGAGAGCAAAAATAATTTTCGTTCTTATTCTCCTTAGTTTTATGTCTTGATAATTGCGGAGGACGTTGAATGTTGACTTTGTTCGTGAAGTTCGCGAATCGACCGTTCGCATCGGTGATAAAAATGCTAATTCGCTTCAAAAGTCGATTTCCCATGCGAATTTCAATGCACACGAATGATGAAAGGAAGAATAAGTATTCTGATGTCGAGAATCCTGCGAGTTTGAATGTAAGTTCGCGGTTAAAATCATCTTTTATCTAATAGTGATCCATTCTCCATCCCTTTCTCAAGAAAAATATATAAAGTCAAAATTTAAAACTATTGATTTTGATATCGGCTTTCTTCTCGCGATTGATTCTTCTTGTTATTTGTTATGTCTTATTATTATCGCAGAAATTATATATTATGCTGGTCCGAATATTAAAATTTAGTAATGTATTTTTTATTCAATAAAAACGAGATTTGATATTATTGTCTTCAAAAATATCGTGGATTTTTTATACGTCACTGTTATTTTATTAATTAATTAAGATATAATACGTGATATATAATTCAATGGACTCATTCAAATTAAATTAATAAATTTTCATTTGAATTAAAATTCTGCTAAATATCCAAAAATTTCACGTGTTACTTTCATTAACTTCACGGTTTATTTTATCATTTATTGACGATAAACACCTCGAATATTGTAAACAAATATTGTGTTTTTTATAACCAAATTTATAAAGAAAAAAACAAATCATAAATGATGATTCTTCCAAATGGATTCAGTTTTTACATCTCGATAAATATGTAAATTTAAGAAAATCAGTGATAGGAGATGCCTATAATTATTTATATTTATTAAATATGTTAAAATAAGATGTTATATGTATGATGTTATATATAAATCTTGCATTGTTCTTTTAATAACCGGCGGTCAGTATAGTTTGTGTGTATGGTTGTTGCGAGATGTGTAATCATGTTATTTCGCACGGTTAACTGTACGTTCATTATGGATGATAATTGTCTTGGTGTAAGTGATCTGGTCAGTAATTAAACAGTATGACCAGTGTAATGCCGGACAAGTGTGGTCAGTGTGTGTGTCGGTATGTTCAATGGAATCTGTGGTTGATTGTGTTTTGATTTGAGTTTCGCAATCTTAAGAACTGTAGGAAATTTTATCACACATTTTCAAGTTCTTAAAAAATAAAACGTTTCGTTTTAGTTTTAATTTAAGATAATCATGATGGAAACATGCTATGAATATCAACACTACATTTTATTACGTATTATTTTTTACTAGAAATATATAATATAATAAATTTTTGTTAATAATGTGAAGTGTTCTTTTGATATCAATAAATTTTAAGTCAAGAATAATTGACGCGCGCTGGATGTCATTTTAATTATTACATTTGATTGTTTCACGAGGCAAAGGCTCTGTGCTCTCTCTCTTTCTCTCTTCTTTTTAGAAAGATAAATAAAATACAACTGCTGAGAAATCTCTGATATTTCACAGCGCTCACATAATGAGATATTTCTATCGATGCTGTTAAAGCAGGCTGAAGCATTACTGAAATATTATTGACATCTAGACAAATAGAACCGTAAAACACAGCTCATCCAATGCATCAATGCAATCTGATAAACGATCGCTTTCTTTGATATTTGTCGACATTTTCAGTAATTATTTTATTATTAAAAAGCATGATTATATATTAACCAATACGCGAAATGTCGTTATCAAATACTTATATTTGTATTTTGTAAGACTAAATGTGAATATACATCTATTGTGATATTATCGACGTACACCTGTCGAAACTGTCGTCATGTAATATTTACGCGGGCACGCGTCCTTAGAGTTAAACGGATACACATCGGAATATATCATTGCGACGTGTCGTAAAAGCGATCATATGACGGAGGCTGCTTTCTGATATCCGCGTATCACAAACGTTCCATGAACAAATCGCTCTGGTTGAATTCACTCACGAGAGAATATAATTGCATCGTGCTGTGATATTGTCAGAGTAGATCAGCAACGTTTGTAGAGCATTATAATTTTTTTCGAAGGGAAAAGAAAAAATGTATTTTGAATTTCGACAAAAACATATATTCAGCAATTGAGAGCAGTTCGAGATCTTTAATAAATCTAATGAAAAATGTCGCACGATTATGACAGAAAGTGAATATCGTTATATTTTCAAATTCTACTATATTTTTTCATAGTTCTTTTACTATAATGCAATGTTAAATGTCATTCTTTCAATCTTGTTAAGTTTTTAAGATTAAATATACAGCCTTCACTCACCTGGAAACTATGCTGTTTCAGCATATTCTTGACCAAAAGCAGGGTGCCAAGTCTTATGACTTCTTCCTCGGTGACAGTGACCGGTACACGACAGTTATCGGCCTCGTTCGGCAGTGGTTCAGTTGCGTTATTAGTCAGCCACGAGTGTTGCTTCATCTCCGAGATCGTGATTCTGATTTCCGGCACCTTATCCAGCATCCGCCCAATCAGATCACACATATCCAGAGACATGCGATGCGAAGGAAATACGAGCGGTTCATTACGAACAATTTCGTGAATTGCTCTGCCATCGGAATCATTCCAAGGCAGATGTCCGGCCACAAGCGCGTACAACGTTACTCCCATTGACCATACATCGCAAGGCTAGAATCAGATGTATTTGTGATCAATTTTTATTTATCGATTCGCTAAATAGTTATATAACATGAGATTTATCGAGTAGAGTAAATCATCGTTTTAATCATCGTTATAATTTGAAAGATATTTCATATTTACCACTTATAGAAAAGTTTAATTTAAAATGTTTACTAGTATATCGTTAAACTATAATATATTCTAAAGCAACGTTATATAGGTATTTTAGTAACGATAAATAAATGTTGATAACGATAAATAATATATTGATACTCTCTATCTAACAAAATATGATTGATTTGATAAAAAAATCTGCTCGATCTGTCGAACAATGCAAGTGAATTTATATTAACGGTGTATATACATATATATCAGTTTAATTTTGAAGTGTAAGCCAAATTCTGGTTTTATATTGTGTTATATTATCTAATTGTTATATTTAAATTTTAAATAAATGATTGTATATGCCTACACAGCAGCAAAACAAAAGCTGATAAGTCGAGATTAAAGATTAAAAAATGCGAAAGTATCGTGAGTGTGTGCATTCAGGTATCATTAAATAATAATATCGTTTGTACAATGTAATACGCGAATTTAAGCTTGTACAGTGCGTGGGTTGATCAGATTGTACGGAAAGATTATAAAAGTATTAGTCTATTGTTTGCGATTGCACGTTATAATGTACCAGGTTTTCTTCTTGTAATATTGAGCTGATTTTTTAAATGACAGCGTGACATTTTACTTTGAAAAAATTAAAAAAATGAAGTTTTTGCTTTTTTAAAATGTAATTTTTAATAATAGGAAAAATATATGAAAGATTATCGTTTTTGCCTTTAGAGCAATATTCGCCAATGATTCTTTTACAAACATCCAGTTCGATAGAATGTGATACGAGGGACACCGATTATGGAAGAGACGCTTTAATCATGATTGCGTGGATTATTACATTATTTCTTGCATTATTTATTAAGCACATTACTTATTAACATTAAGTTATAAATTTCAAATATTGTAATCTATTCCTCTTATATATGTAATCTATTATATTATATATGTATGTATGCAGCACACACACATTATTAAAAATATACAAATTGTTAATAAATAATATGCTTAATAAACAAATAATTGTCAATAAGTGACGCACCTTTATTACAGATTGTTTTACAATAATAGCAATATGGTACGCAATATTAATACTTTTATTAATATTTTTTAATCGTGTCACTAACAATAAGAAGAATTTTCGCGCGACTTTTGGGCGTCATCACGTGACCGAATTTAGGCGCGCACGTAAGCGCTGTTTACTTCACACTCACGTGTCGCCGGTCACTCGTCGTCGCGTCGTCGCAAGTGAGTCACGTTCACCTCGCGTTCCTGCGTTTTTTATCCATCCCGGGCGAATTTCGTGTACAAACGAGTGTCGGGAGTGCCGAATCTAGTTACAGACGATCGTGTATAACTTATGTTAGTGTGTTAATTGATTCGCGGGATCACGACGAAAGCATTTCTCGATATATGTACTTAATCGGCGTCGGTCGTCTCTCAGCGGCGTTCTGTCTGTAACGGATGTTTGTATGCAGGTATCAAATATTTTGAAGTCAATAGCGAGTTTACAAATAGAATTTCTGAGTACTAATAGCATTGTTCGACAAAACTTAGCTCTGTTTGCGTAGTAGTAATAAAAACGGATGCTCCTAAAAATTATCTCTTTCTACTCTTCTTCTAATTGAAAAATATATTAAAAGCCTACCACTATGATATACATAATTAGAATTCCTAATTACAGATTGTTCTGTCATAATAGTAACATAAGTCGCAATATTAATATATGCTCTCGTTAATATTTTTCAGTCGTGTCGCTGGGAAGAATTTTCGCGCGACCTTGGGCGCCATCACGTGACCGTATTTAGGCGCGCACGTAAGCGCTGTTTACTTCACATCACGCGTCGCCGGTCATTCGTCGCAGCTGAGTCGCACGTTCGCATCGCGCTCTCGCGTTTTAGCCATCCCGGGTGAATTTTGTGTACGAACGAGTGTCGGGAGTGCCGAATCTAGTGACAGACGATCGTGTGTAATCTTAGTGTGTTAACTGATTCGCGAGATCATGATGAAAAGTTTCTCGGTAATCGAAATCGGCGTCTGTTGTTCCGCGTGTTGGTCGAACCGGCGTTCGAAGGACCTCGTTCTTTTCGTGCGTATATCGTGGCATTCGGACGTTTGACGTGCTTCGCGAGTGTTTGGAGCATCAAGAAACATCGAGGAACATCGAGGAGCATCGAGGAGCATCGAGGAACATCGAGGGACATCGACGAACATCGAGGAACGAGAGACATCGGTGGATTGAGAAAGGTCAGGTTACATTTTCTACTTGCATGTGTGTGTGTGCGCGCGCCATGCATATAAAGATGGCTGCTATATATTTGTCTCAAGAAAGAGAGAGAAAATTGCGTGTTATATTTTATTTGTTTCCTTTACATTAATAAAGGATAAAAAGTATCCACATCTTGCCTCTCTCTCTCTCTTTATGTATGTGTGGCGTGTACACTTGCTGTGATAGTCTATCCGCCAATTCTCGGAACTTCGCGTTGGCTGAGAATGTGTCGCGCACGTGATAAGTCGGGAGACGTTGCACGCGATATGTCAGGAGCGTCGCACGTGAATCTGTAGACGATTATATTACTTCATGACGATTATATTACTCAAAGTCATGACGTGAAAAAGTTTTGGTTGTAATTATAAAGTCGTAAATATCAAACAGTCAACATTCTTACTACGTTGTGAGAATGCTTGACTGTGATTGATCAATTAGTTTACGGTTACGATAAAAAATTTTTTTAACGTGCAATGGCCTTTATTAATTTGCTTGATCGCGATCGGACGCGTTTTTGTCCGACTAGACAAGATCGATGCCGAACGAAGACAGAACGTTTACGTAAATGCACGGTATTATTCACGAATACGATCAAACGTCGGAAGTACGGAACGGAAACGTCGGAACTGTGTGAATGAATGTACGGGTGATCATTTTAATGTCGATTAATATGCGAATACGATTGACTGTATTGATGTACCGAGAAATATCGAGGTATCATCAGATAAATTAAGGTAGGTGATTATAGCTGCTCATCTATGAAATGTCGACGACGGTGAGTACTATCGGATTATTTTCTGAATTTTGCACAATGAAGTTTAATGTAAGAAAATAAGAACATTTTCCTCTTTCATTACGCGGTTTTAAAATTTCTTTAGATTCTCTAGAGTTGTCAAAAAGGAAATCGAAAATTTAGACAGAGTCTTTAAGATCATTTTCAAAATTTAAAAGACAATAACATTTACATTAAAAAATTTTTATTGTCATTAGATATAATTCCATGAGAGTTTTAAATATGATTAGTAAAGTAATTTCAAAATTTAGTCATTTCTCAATATGTGCTTTCTGAATATTTTACTTACTAAATTAATATAATCTAATTTAATATAATCTAGTTCAATATATTTTATTTAAATTATAAATTCCCTCTCTGAGCTCTTTTATAGAAAGAGAATCTACTAACAATAAGAGAAAATCTTTAAAAATTTTGGTATAATCTAATATTGAAACTTAATCAGCAACTTTTTAAATGAGAAATGTTCTTGATATGGTAATGCCACTTGTGAATAATGATATTTGGAAACCGTTAATCAAAATGCAGCTCGATGCACTGCATTGCAATTACCACAGAATAGAATATAGAATACAATGTATTTTGACATAGTATAATTAGGATGCTTCATTTGCGGAAGTCATATTGCGCAAAACGCCGACGGCAAAGGTTGCGAATTCTGCAACGATGCGATGTCGGCGCATAATTAAAGGAACGATTAATTAAATAGCGTCTATGAGAAACATTGTCAATGACGACGCACAGACGTCGCTTTCCCAAGTAGAAGGGAAAGGACTCAGCGTAAACTATAAAATTATCTTTCTATTGTTTAGAATTTATTTTAAAAAAACTTAATATGAAACGTCTATTTTTACAATGTTAAAGTAATATGTAAAGAATATGTTCTTTTTAAACGCTTTATAATATTTTCAGATTTTTTTTACGCACGTATCAATCTTTATATAAAAAAAGTAATTGATTTTTCTTTTACAATTTCCTTTATTCCAGCTGAATTTCTCTCTTTGAAATAAAAGATTACTATTTATTTTATTTTACAAAAGTCTCTCTTTGTGCACATTAGACCGTAAAATAATCTGTAAATGTCAAGCTTCTATGTTTATTGGATCCACAAAGAAAATGTTTCTTATATATAAAAAGCATATGGGAATTCAGCCTCAGAGATAAACACGTCCGTGAACTTTATATTCTGTGACATTTAAAAAAATATCCTTAGTTGGTTAGAAATAGGCGTAGATGATGCATAAATAATACGTATCGGATCTTTAAATATATATTAAATTTTATACTATTTTTTCTCATTTAGATTGCATGCTGTATTATTATTTTGTAATGATCCAAATGTTTTTATACGTTACGGTAGCTCTAAATTTCTAAGAAATATGAAGGTTCGGAGCAGAACATACGTGGAACTATTTCGAGAAGGCTTGAAATTTTTAATGCATCGTTCGCACGTTTATATCCTTTATTGAACAAACTTGCTAACCGCTAAATTAATTAGACTTGTGCAGGAATTTTAATAACAATATAATCTGTTAAAGTGTTAACATGTAATGTGCACGATAAATAATGTGCACGAATGTTCTATTACGTGTTTCTATGCAACTCTTCACTGCGCACTTATACAATTAAGATAATCTTTTTGTTAAAATAAATGAATAAAGTTTATTTTTGCACTGTGCAAAAATCATACAATTTCTAAAAAAACAAAAAATTTCAAACTTTATCTCATTTACATGTTTATTTGTTCCATACAAGATTTTCTTGAAATAAAATTTGCATGCATATTAGAGATTAATTTAATAATAATATTTTCTTATTTATTTGTATCTCTGAATCTTGCTTCGCGTTATTAAATTTTTATTTGTTTTTTCGTAAATATTTAATTTTTATTATGGAGTACTTTGTCATCATCTATTCCATTAACTCTTGGTTTTGCATTTCTTAAATAAAATTGATTTATTCTTTTATTTAATTGATTTATTCACGGTAAATAGATGCAGTGCAATTCATCGAATTTGATTTTTGAAAATAAGTAGAAACTAAATTAAAAGCAAATTTCAAAAATTAAAAATTTTATTTAAATTATGATAAAAATTAAATATTTGGCATTGAATACATATTGGAATAAATTCAGTATTGAAATACCCATAGCACGAAAAAGAGAGATATCATTTTCATCGTGAAAATATATTGCTAATAAAAGGGAATCGAGAATATTTTTTGTCAAGAGAAAGAGAAAAATTCAAAATTGACATCTGTAAATGCGAGCAGAAAAAGACTATTGAAATTGACGATTAAAAATAGCACATCCATCTACACATTGCTAAAAATTATTATAGAGAAACTCGGAGAAACTAAAATAACATCGAGAGACTGAAAAATAAAAAAATATGTATATTCGCGAAAAAATATAAAATATTCGCAATATTAAAAAAAAAGGTACATGAAAAACTATCTGGAAAAACATTGCAAATGCCAAGTATATTAGTTTAATGTTTGAATGGATAAAGGTAAAAATATCGAATTATAAGAAATATATAATAAAAATTGGTTTATATATATCGAAATGTGAAATGAAGATAAAAGTAACAATTTATATGAAAATATCAATTTTAATATTATTTTATTGAATATTTTTTTGTCAAATAAAAACTGTTATTGATTATTATTAAACTTTCCGGAATAATTGGCGTTTGCAACTAACTTCCGAGAATCTCTTTAATAAATTAGAATAAATAAATTAGAAAAATTGTTCACTGAAATACAAGGTTGCGGAATTCGATGGAGCTAACATTTCAGTAAATGTTTAGATTCAATTAAATATATTATATGCGTTATAAAATTAATTAATATTTCCGATCAACAAAAAAATATATTATCAATGTCTGAAAATATAAAAGAGAAAATATTTCTATTTAGTGTCCATAAATGTTTAACAAAAAGTTTTATACCATAATAACACACTGCGATTTTATTATGATTTTTATATTTTTCTCATATTATCATCGAATTCCACGATCCATGAGATTTCAAGCGACTTTTTGTGTTTTTATTTAGGGATGATTTGGCCGGGATTGCTGCAAACTCGCGATTTCTCGTGCTCGTGTTTCCACTCGTTAGACTGGTGGTCATTTATTTCGCTACGGCACTTTGCGGCGGTTGGATTAAGCGTAATCGAGCGTGTAGATCCGCGGGTCGTGAACCGCTTATTATAGATATCGCCTTTCCTCCACGACGACACGGCGGAAATTCAAGCGATCGGTCGTGGTGCGTGGTTGATAAGGTCATGCGATAGCGTGACAGTCTCGATCGAAAGTAATCTTGGGAGATATATATGGTTAGAATTATAGTTGCTATCGTGCTAAATTATGTGCTTCTCTTTCTTCCTCTCTTCCACTCGGAAGAGAGGCGTAATAATGCGACTGGTAAGCGTTCACTTTACGCCCGCGACTAATTAACTAGATGAGATTTATATCACTTTTCCTGCGATATAAATTTCGATGTGATGGCTTTTTCGCCTACGATCATGCATTTCGATTAATGTGTGCGTTATATTACTTTTTTGACGCTCGTGAACAAATTACAATTCGTTATAATTGAGAGAAATACGAAAGACGATTAAAAATATAGATATGAAAAGAAATCGGAGATATTAGAAAATAGCAGGTAAAAGTTGATGAAGAAATTTTGATTATATTAGCTGATTATATTGGGGTTGTGAACAGAGGGTTGGCATATAATCTAGAGGCATAATCCGAGATATAATTGAACTATGACCTTTTCTAGTAATTAAAAATGCGCAGAAAAGAGAAAAATAGCAAAATATAACAGTAGACTAAATTCTACATAACACATTGCACGTAAAGCAAGAACTAATTGTAAAACATTCTACTTGTAAACTAAAGTTATTTCGATTAACACACACACACACACACACACAGATATGCACTGTGATAACAGGATAAAGATAATCTGCTACAATATGTATTATCCAATTATCTCAATGATATAAAATTTTCTCTTTTATTACATCCTAATTAAAAAAATTATAAATATTTATAAGCAATATAAGAAATCGTTAAAAAAATGTTTTAATCTTGAATTAACAGATTCGCGGTCTTGTAATATTAAGCTCTTAATATCACATCTTTTTATCATGTTTACTCGATAATCGCTTATCGTGCAACATATTATAAATCGTGATTTAAAATCCAATTGTTACTCCAATTATTTTTTGTAGTAATCAACGTTCACAGGAGTGCATTCGCGTAAATTGTATCTCATCGCGAAACGCTGATTGGAAAAAAAAAACCGAGAAAAACAGAATGAAAACATTATATGTATGTAGCCGTTCAAGCTTAGCAATTGTTCCGTGTTTTCTCGAATATGTAGGTATTGCATGTGCGTATTTTCCATTTCTGCATAATATATGCATTATACTGTAAAATTTTTCTCGGATATTAAAAGGTCGGGATACAGTAAAACTTTCGCTCATCAAGAAAAATTTATTTGAAATTAATCAAAGAAAATGTGACTGAATGAATCGCGTGATAGAGTTTTGAAAATATGTTTCGTATAAATATTTCGTATAAATTTGTAATGCCTTAAATATATCTCCTATAATTCTATTATTTCAACGACTAATTATAAGATTCCCGTCTGTAAAACATGAAATTTATAAAATTCAAATTTAGTACGTCAGTTTTTTGCGGAAGCTTATAGCCTGCATGCAATCTAACGCGAACTTAACGCAGCTGCGACATGCTACAAATTATCTCACTGCATCAGTCACTCTGCGCGCTTCTTTGTCGATTCATCACACCGTGTATTATTGCATTCGACTCATTCAGAGATTATTCGGAACAAACGGCGCGATGTATACGCGTTTTAACGGCTTTAATTGAAGTGCGTTTAATCGGTCGATTAACACCTGAGAGGGCAGCCGAAAAATCTTTTCTGCTATAATCGTGAACGTATACTGAGCGAGGGGTCCTTGATCGAGAGCCTCTCTCGCGATGCATGTAGGTCAATCCGCACGTGTCAGCTCTGCGGTTCGAGAGGTCACTACTGCGGGTGGAAGTGACGTGTAATAGTCGGTCGATTTATCGACTTTTAATCCCGCGAAGCGAGATCAACCGCTGAATACGCGTTGCGTACACGCGTGTTACTTGTTAGCGTTGTTGTGTGGTTGTTCGATCTTGTTTCACTGTGATTATGATGCGTCGCATATTACGACTGCATATTGCAAGCATATCACGTATCGCGAACGGAAAATAATGTGTGACTCAACGCTCAAAAAAATTTTATTTTTTTAATAATTATTCTACGAATTATACTTTGATCAAACTCCGATTAACTTAATCGGCATTTATTAATTTATTTAACTGGGATATAATTTTATCAACAAAATTTCTATATAATCCGTTCCTAATTTAATCTATCTTTCCGTATACGTATCAAATGTGAGAAAAAATTAATAATTTTCTTCATATTAATAATAATATTAATTTAAAATATTATTAACAAAATGTAAATATTATTTGATAGGTTAATTGCCAATTAAATTAATTAGAATTTAAGTCAAAATTATCCTAAGAGATAAGAAAAAAAATGGGTTGCACAATATGATGAAGAATTTATCGAATGAATAAAAGTTATAAAATCATTATAAAAATATTAGAATTCTGCAAGTAATAGAATTCTTTTTTTCTGTACATGAATTTAGAAACGATAAAATTTTAAATTATTATTATATATCTGAACATGGCTTACGGGAGCAGAAATTTATAGATAATAATTTATAAATATGTACGCATCCATTGTATCTACACAATTAAATACATATATTTATTTTTAGAACGGGAATAAATAGGAAGGGAAAAGAGGAAGCGGAAGCACGAATTTGTTTCTATTCCATCTTTTTTTAGATACTAAACATCATTATGTTGTGAAAATAATATTATGAATATATAATAATGATAACATATGAATATACTTACTGGTCCTGAGTATTGTGCGTTAGCAATGGATACTTCTGGTGCCGCGAAGGCCGGCGTGCCAGCTTTCCCTGATAATAATTCTCCAGGTTCTCTTAATTCCGTGCTGACTCCTAAATCAGCAATTTTAATTCTGTCGTCTCTGTCCACCAGTAGATTGCTTGGCTTTATGTCACGATGCACTATCTTCTGGTAATGCACTGCGCACATAACAATAAATATTAGATAGTAATGTAATCTCTTTTTTAATCATCGTATGCTATAATTTTTATTGGGATTTAATTATAAAAAATGTGAGAATTTTCTATAGAAGATATTCACAATTATTCGCATATCTCGATATTGTTAGAGTTAAAAAACACTTATTTAACTGCTCAATATATTTCAGTTATTTATTTTTTGGCGAAATAAGATATTACAAGTGTTAAGTTGATTATTATCTAAACAGCTTTAGCTATAAAGTTAACATTTTGCATTTGCAGTTTCGATATAATTTCTGAAATTCTTGATGTTTTACAAAGAATTCTTTTTGATACGTTTTATGCAAAAAGTTTTTTCATTAAATATAAAAAGAAGGAAAATGTGAGGTGCCTCTCTCGTCATAATATTAATTTAAAATATTATTAAAAAAATGTAGATATTATTTGATAGGTTAATTGTCAATTAAATTATTCCGTCATTGATCCGCGATAAGCGCTGTGATCCGTATCGCTGTGTAACAGGCGCTAAATATATCACATAAATCTATCTGCTGAGAGCATTTGCATACTATTATTTAACGCGTAAGTGATAAACATGATGCATTGTGCATGCCAAATATGGTCATATTCTATACCACGTGATCCAATTAAAGAGCCTAGAAAATTTGAATCTTAATTTCAAGAACATATTTAGAAATAAACAGCGAATTGAAAAAGAAAATAAATCTTAAGCCTCGAATACTTAATTTCTTATTATGTGATTACTAAAAAATATTAATTTTAAAATATGTAGTGGATGTATGTGTGTGTGTATATATATATATATATATATATATATATACATATATATATATATATATATATATATATATATATATATATTACTTAATATTTAGGACACAATTTTGATGATTAATAATTTGATGAATAATTTAAAATTTTCTAAATAACAATGCTCTAGGACAAAAATTGATCTATAAAAAGCTGATTGAAATTTATAGAATTCATATTGACATAAATAATATAATGACTCACAATATTCGACTCCCATGACGACGTCGCGAAAGTAACGCCTGGCCGTTTCCTCTGTCAGAGGATTTTCGGAGGGTATAACGAGAATCTCGCCTCTGTGGACCAGTTCGAAGACCAAGTAGAGATTGTCCCTGTCAGGATGGTCGAGTACTTCGACCAGTTTCACGACATTAGGATGATCGAGTTTTTTCAGGATGGCGATCTCCTTGTAAACTTTCGCCAAGGGATCGGCTCCCGCCCTGCGCGGCGGTATCCTACCAAATATCCCCGTTTTCTTCATCAATTTCCTCTTGCTAAGTATTTTCATGGCGTAATGCACTCCGTCCTCTTCATTGTAGACCTTCTTCACGACACCGAAAGAGCCCTGAAGTGCAAGTGCGAAATAATATATAAATAAATGCACGAGAGTACATAGCATATTTTTCTGTTCTCAAATGACGCCTGAATTTTTTTGAAGAGATTTCTCTGCGTGGAATTCTTGATTACTATTATTTTCAATTTAGCCTTTAATTCTTTGGAGATCCTTGCCTGATAAATGCATTATTATATGTTTTTAAGGAAATCGTCATTAATGAAGAATAACTTTATTCACACACGCTACAAATAGTATATTTGCATAAATATCAATTCGATATTTAATTTCGATAAAAATAAACATTGTGTAAGAGCGTCTTGATGGAATAGTATTTTTTAATTCTGTATCCTTTTACTTTTATTAAAGATATTATCATATTAGAATTATTCTTAGAATTAAATTAAGAAAAATTAACTAATTTAAAATTTTAATTAAATATTAAATTAAAATTATTAAATAGTTCTTATTAATTATATAATTAATTATTAATTATTTATTAATTCTTTAATTGAATATTGTTAAATAATTTTACTTATATAATTTTTTAAAAACTAATTAATTTTTTTAGAATTATTATAACGTAATCTTGATATAATATCGAGATTAGTTGAAAAGCCATGTTATATTTTAATGCTAATGGGTCAGCGTGTTCTTTCTCTCACTCTTTCTTTCTTCACTTTCGTTTTTGCTTTCTAGTATCGCGAGTTTATAATCGTTCATAATAGTTAAATAGTTAAATATGTACTGCTATAAGTATATAAAAATCCTTTAGGAATATTTTACAAAATCTTTTGGTATTTTTCTTTTTTTGTTGACATCGACAAAAATCCATGCGAAACAATCGTGACATGGATACGGAAAGACATTGTTAAGTAGCCTTTTAATTTTAAGATAAACGCGATGTATATCATGTGAAAAATCGTGCTTTATCAATAATCTCATGAATTTCGTTCGGCATCCTTTTACTTTAATCTTGCAACCCTTTACGGTTTAGCTATGCTGTTATCAGAATCCGCATCGTATCCGTTTGTATAATACTAACTAAAATGAAGGTCACTGGGGTGATGCTATCAAGAATGGCAAAATTTTACAGTTCATAGTATAATCATCTTTGAGCACATCCAACTGGCGGATTATGGTGGACATTTATTTCATGATAAACATAAAGAACGAGAGCAAGATTTTAAAAAATATCTCTAGCATGTATCTTAATCTCGTATACTGAATATGGCTTTCCGAGATTGATTTTGTGCGACCTGAAAATATTATATATATATATATATACATATTTATTTATCATTATCATTATCATTTAATTATCATTATCATAACTTAGAAAAATGACTATTTATAATGTTTATTTAGAATATTTCGCGGCATTTCATTATTAATCACAGATTAGTTATTTATATATTTATATAATTATCATACAAAACAATATATTAATTTATTTTATGTTTTCAATTTATATAAATATATAAATATGAATATATATATGTATATATGTATATACATATGTATATTACATAACTACATTATTAAGTGTGTCACATTATTTATTATCAACTGAAGTTGGTATCGGTTGTCTTATCAATGTTAGTTAATTTATTTGTGAGATGAATTAGTTCATCGCGCAGAAATAGCTCTTGATGTAAATAATATGGTAATCATGGCATAGTCCGGTTTTTTTACTTATCTCGACGAGAACATTGCCATATAATTATGCAGAAGGGATCGATGTAATGACGCGGCTGGAAAAGAGACAGATCGACATTAATGCGTCGTTTATAAATATGCGACGATGGCGATTTCGTGATATCGAGAGTGTCAACGTTGTTAGAGTTGAATTAAACGTCAAATTGGTATTAAATTCTATTTCGATCGACCGGTTCTTACTGTATCTTTTATTTTGATAAAGAATTCAATTTTGAGTTTGCGAATGTACCTTTAAACGAACGCGATAGGAAAAAACGATTGAATCAGTGAAATTAGTGAATTTGTCTCTTTCGTTTTCTATACGTCAGCGACGTTCGGTGAAAATAATCTCATAAGGAATGACGTTTGATTTTGTTTATAAAAAAACATTTTTTTTCTTTCTCTATTTTTTCTCCAGGGAAACGATCTCTGAAATTCCCGGCTCGAACCTCAAGATCGCGCGCTTTAAACTTCTCGCAACTGAAAGCTTCGCGCTTTTCATTCGGTTATGGCAAAGTGCAAAGTTATTGCGGTGGTTATCTCGTTCTCGTTCTTGCATCTGTTTTGAATCCAATCACGCTACGTTGAATACGTAAGCATCAAAGCGAGCACCGCATTTTCTACCGCGCTTCTGTGTGCGCTTTTATTCGAGAGAAATGTTCGAGTATCATTTACGAAGGAATGGAACTTATTCTTCTGAAATGCGCGAGCGACTTTTAACCTTTCTATTGTTATATGTGAAGTTTATTCAAGATTTTCTTCAGTTGTGTTTTAATTTTCGCACGGAGATGATTAAGCGTTTTTTATCGTTTGAGTCTTTATTTAATCAATAGAAAGATTAACAGCAAACAGTCGAGCCAGAGATGGAAAGTGTGTGTGTGTGTGTGTATGTGTGTGTATAGAGAGAGAGGGAGAAAGACCCCGGAGAAAAGAACTGAACTCATTAGACAAGAGCCGTATAGTAAACAATTCTCGAGAAAATGCATCAGCAAATTAACGTGCTAATTGACGGAAAAAAAATTTCAATCTATTTATCCCGTAAATAGGTCGGCAATTATAATAAATAATTAAGCAAATAAGCGCAAAGACGATGACGATCTTAACAATTTTTTTCATTACGAATTTCTGCTTCTGCCGTCAATATTGCCTTACCAGATGCGATGTATAATATGATTTATCAGTAATCTGTATATAATTGCGCTACTATTAATTATTTCTTAACAAGAACGAAGGACGGAGTGGAAATTACTGAAAATGATGACTCGCGGCGTCAGTTATTGGTTATCGAGGAAGTGTGTGCTCGTATTCGATATCGATAATTATATTATTCTCCGATTGGATATGTAACCGCCGCGAAATAGTTTCGCTCTTCAAAGAAAGAGAAGTGATACATAGATATTCTTATCAGCGAATAGTAGCTTGATTGTTAAAATGCCGCGGATATAATTGGAAAGGCTTTAAATTCTATCACAATGTACGCAAGCTATCCGTCGCGAAATTTACTCTATGCGAGATATCTGTAATATTTTTCCTCTCAGAACCGATTAAAGAGATTCTCTTTATATATAGAAGCTAATTGCTATTTGTGAAGTTTCTAACAATCATGGAATTTGCATACTCATACCTTGCATACTCTGATAATTGAAAAATTATTCCGTTTAGTATTAACCAGTAAAATATATGCTTTGCGTTATCTCTTACGTATGGATTATTGAATAAATATACAAAATGCATTTTTTTTTAATAAAAGAAACTATATGCTAATAATTTTCAAGTTATAAGTGATTAAGAATATTCAACAATTTCGGGAAGTAAATAGATAATGTAATTATCTTATCTTGATTTTAAGCCGATTTTAACGAAATTTTAATCTTACCTTTCCGATCTCATCCTGCACTTTATATTGATTCAATTGTTGGCTGTCGTGTTGGTTATCGATGAAGCTGCACGTGCTGGCTCCAACGGAGTGCTCTCTATTGAGTGTTCTGTTGCGCATCCTGGGCGATCCTTGAGGACTGCTGTAAGGGAAGCGAGGGGGAATGGATTTGTCGGTGACATTGACAGTTTCTCCGAGCAATCGTTGGCTCGATCGTGCTTCACCGGGCAAGGACAATTTTCTCGTATCTACTATTCGACTATTATCCGCGGCAATAGCAGTTGCCACATTTGTATTCGGAGCACTCTTAAAACTTGAGTCACTCAATCCGATAGTTGTGTCTATCACTTGCTGTACCCTGGCTGTCTCGTCCATCTCTCGCATAGTTCCGCTGCTTTCGCGCGAAAGATCCTTGTGCGATGTCAGTTGCAATTTGGCTAAACAGATATTGAAAATCAATTTTGGTTTTTATTATTTAATTTCGATAAAATTATTACTCTTTTGGAAAAAATAGATTTTTTGTTGTTATTTTTCATATCGAATTAAATGAGAGAATTCGCAGATAAAAAAACAAGTATGAAGAGAGAATGTGATACATAAGATAGTATAAATAATTTTTTTTTATTATTATATAATATATTTTTTAAAGTATAAAAAACTCGCATCCACGATTTTTCGCGTTAGAGCGGTCATATTTCTTTTTTGCTGATATATTCTCGTTTACAATGTTCTTACGAAGGATACTTTAATTACAAGTTCCTTACGGGTTTTAAGAATCGCCCTATCCAACTTGAGAATCTGTGCTCTTTTATAGCAATATCAAATATCACTTCGATCACACTAAATCATATTAATAGTGATGCAGTTTACTTACCGACGTCCTCTGTTAACTCGTTGCCCTCGGGGCTCTCCTGCCGAAGTAGAGTCTTTTCCTTGAGGACCTCCTTCACCTCCTCGATGCTGGGCATGTCGAGGCCGGAGCTCGACACCTTTCTATGTATTTCTGTCGTCGGCATCCTCTTCTCCGATGTATCTGCGGTCGGCTCCTGCTCCTCAATGTTTTCTTCTACCCTATAAGCAAGGTTCTTAGTCAAGGCTTTCGTTCTCGATACACGTCTCTCCTTTGACAATAGGTCCTGCGGTTGTGTGTCACCGCTCGTCGTCGAACTTCTTCTAATATCATCGAAGCTACCTCGAGGGCTCACGTAGCCGCTGCTCTGTCTTCGGACATCCGTGGAAGTTGGTTTCAAAGTCGGGTTCAGCGTTTCCTCCACTTCCTCGAGGTACAATGCGCTGTCTTTGCGTACTTCCTGGATATATTCCGGGCTTGACGGCACCTTCGACGAGCCAGGAACATCCGTCGATAATTCGGAGTCAGCAGGCAAAATCTTCGTTTGCCTTGAGATATAAGGGAGTGAATCTGAAGGAGAAGGACGATCGATCGCACTGCGTCTGAAAAAAATAAAGACAAGTTCTTTAAATTGTGGCTTATGCATATAAAAATTGTTGGAATTAGGCGACAATTAATGTTTGATAACAATACTCGTATCTTGCAGAAATTAAAGAAAATAAATTTTATCTCTTATAAAAAAAAGTAAACGCGGGATCCTTTTATATTTTTTTAACAATGAATAAAGTTACGTATTTTAAATTTTTTCGGTTATATTATATGTCATATATCGTATATAAAATATATAAGACAATTTATCAAAGCGTTATTATCTCATTACTGCGCCGTTATTATCTCACTACTGCGTGTAAAAGTACAGAGAGGCTACAATCCGAAATGTCAGACAGTCAACGAGCACAGTGAATTATCGAGATAATCGGTACGATATCTGATATTATAAAATAATCACGGGATGGCAACATCGACACGCGTTTAAACTTCTTCAAACGGCCACGAACGACATATAAATAGAGCTTTGACGATACGGATGAAGTTCCATATGACCTGATACATGGTTTATCGGCTTGCGTCGTGTTAATGACAAGGCACGTCGAAATGCCGATAAGTCAAACCCCAGGGTCGAGAATAGATAATGACTCTGATGCTTTTTAAATAACCTTGCCTGCTGGAAGATTTGCAAAATGACGTTTCTAAATTTATATCTTTGCATTTATTACGCCTTGAAGCGTACTTGAAGTATATTATTACTCTTATCGATCACATTACCAATGCATCAATAAAAAATATTTTAACTATCAAATTTTAATGTAGATACTTTAACGTAGGAATGTGGATTGGTTGATTTAGCTGTCAAAATAAAACAGTGAGAGCAAGTATAGATATCTGTATTGAAAGAAGAAATTCAGGTAGGAAATGGGCTAATAAGAGCCAGGCACAGAAATTAGGCGCAACAAAAACTTGTCGTAAAATCTTCTTTATTAGCCCATTTCCTACTTGGATTTTTGTATTTATATATATTAGAGTTATCTTTTCGTTATCTTATTAGTTGAAAGAAGAAGTTTGATTCTTTGAAGATTGACTCTTTTACAGGATTTGCATAGGAAATAATTATATGTGTGTTATTTTTCGCATTACACGAGATAGACGCAAAATTGAAATGCGAAACATTAAATGAAACATTTTAGTTTAGTTCTTGAGTTTAAAAGACTTTGCGCTGGATCATTAAATTTGTTATTATGTAGTCAATTATGCTGAGAATTAAAAGATTTTGATAGACTAATTTGACAAAGGAAAAATATTTCGTTCTTATATATCTTCAGGGCTTGTGAAAAATGCCTGGTCTACGAAAATTACATTTATGACTCACAAATATACATACAACATCTGATATGATATTTAACGTTACCCATTATTTCAACCAAAGTCGCGTGACTATTACTTCGTAAGAATTAAATCCTTCGTTTGCGTGACGATGCAACTTGTCAGGATTTCACTTCACTTTTAAGCGAAGCGTTCGCTGTAATTCAACGTCTACATCGTAAGCATTTTTGCGAGCGTAAAAGTCGACTGATCAAAATATCGATAATATGCGGTAGTCCATTTTTCATCTTCAATAGACGATAGAATAATGGACGAGGCGCAACATTATACTTCACGTCACGCGAGGCGCCGTTTGCAGTCGCCTGATACACGTAGGGAGTGAAGTGCAATTCGACACGAAGCCGGTGGTCGGTATGCGGATCAATTGTATGATCCGAACTAGGCCAATGAATACGTCGGCAAGATGCAAGATCCGCATTCGCCGCAGCTCGGGCAAAGTTCCATCGAAGTCAAAACGCTTTCTCGATGAGTTAATCAATAGCACTTTTCAACATGAACAAATCGAAGACTATATAGTCTGATTTTATTTTTAGTCTAGTTTTATTTTTTTGTTTCCTATAAAAATATATAATATAACATAAATACATTTCCAATTTAATTATTATTCCTGATTTATTTGTATTTTTCCTTTTAATTCAATTATTATACATCAGAGATCTCTATGTCTCAAAACTAAAGACAATTCGTTAGAGAACCCGATTCAATGATTATTTCGAATTCATCATAATTAGACCATTTTCCACGAAATTAAATCTTATTTACAGTGTGCTGAAGTGTTCTTCGGTGTTTGTTACAAATACCTAAGGAATAGTTGCGCATCGTTTACAAATGCATCAAATAAGGCAAGCACAAACCCATCAAATTATTCCCGCGAATATTATCTGCGCGAATTGCGTACAATTCAGAATTACAGACTGTAATTTTGAGTGCTTAATTATAACTTTGCTATTTGAATTATCTTGATATAATGAACGAGGGCCTTAATTATAGAAATAGGACATTAAGAAGTAAATAGCTAGCAAGAGAATATCTGTTACTGCGAATATCTGTTACTGTTATAAGATTATTATCTACCAATCAATCGAGAAAAATTTTTAAGATTTATAATATTTTTCAATATTAGCGCAA
Organism: Lasius platythorax; assembly: GCA_963971435.1. Taxonomy (NCBI): domain Eukaryota; kingdom Metazoa; phylum Arthropoda; class Insecta; order Hymenoptera; family Formicidae; genus Lasius; species Lasius platythorax. The sequence goes on from OZ020535.1 coordinate 15,494,791, forward strand.
AATATATTTTTGCACTTGTATCATATTTGCACTTATACACCTTTATACAGATAATACAAAAATATCGTCTTGAGAAATTTGACTGAATTTGAAGTTTGTCAATTTTTCTAACAGCTTGATTTTATATTTAATTTGGCACTCTTTAATAAATTTAATTTTCAATTTCAGAAAATGAGAGTATTTTATTTTTATAGTCAAAGTTATAAAAAAAATAAGGTGTTTAGTTCGCATAGATTTATTTTATTTTATTTTATTGTTAACTTTTCTTGAATACTGCAATATTCTGCAGGCTATCTTTGTATGTAATTCTTAACAATTTTAACGATAAAAATGCACAGGTTATTACGTAAGAATTGCCGAAACAAAAACTGGCCGCAGTAACAGATATTTACAGATATTCCATGCAAGGAGATGCACGTCATCCGAAGAATGTGCATCGTCGAGGAGGCTGCATTGCTACAAGTGCCTGTATTCGATATATAAACAGTATAAGGCATACGGAAAGAAAAGAGATTTATAAGAAATTCTGCATCACTCATTGAATCAAGCGTGCATTAAAATTAAATTGAACATGTGTGTGTTTTTCATAACCATTTCATAAATTTTCAAAATTTTATCTGCATCGTACATTTCTCACGGAAGTACGTAGCGCGGCTGTAAACTTAAAAAAGTGACTTTCACACCTTTGTGTTGAGAAAAACTTCCATTCATAATTGAATACATCGAATATGGAAAATTGTTTTTGCTCGTATTCAACGCGAACATGTCTCGACGGTTGCCACCTGTTACGATCAGCAAAGGGAATCGTTTAAATATCACTAGAACGTATAGCGTTCCATAGAAAAACGTTTAACACTCGACGAGGCTCGAGAACGATCCGCGAATGCCAACGAACGAATGCGATCGCCAGAAAAACCTGGCGACACGTGTCTGTCTCTCTTTATGTACGCGAAGCACGTAGTACCGCGGAATGCGCATTTATATGCACTTTGTCTCGCCGTTGTATCCGCATCCAACCGACAAATGAGCGATAGATGCACGTATATACATAAATCGCGATACATACTTGCGTAACATCGATGAGACTCGAGAAAAACTGAATGAGTCGAGTTTTTTTCCATATTGTTGATTTTTCCACAGAAAAAAAATATAAAGGATTTATAAATTTGACAATTAAAATTAAGAATTGTTTGCATGATTTGTAAGAAAATTATTTTTATTAATACTTAGATAGTTTATTAATTTTTCCCTGCATTAATTATTTTTCTTGAGATGTATCTTGTAATATGTTTTTTTAAGGTGGATATACATGAGCGAACGAACAACGAACGAACCTCCACCTTTAAAAAAACATTTTCTCTAACATTAAAATATTATTTTTCCTTCATTTTAAGATCTTATTAATTTTTCTCTTACTATGAAGAAATAAAAGCTTATTTATTGTGATTAAAAAGCGTATTATCGATGAAAATTAAACTCGTTCTTCAAATAAATTAAATAAAAAATTTTAATCTTAAATCTATTTTCTATCTTTTTATATCGCTAGAAATCGCGCGAAAAGATGATGCAAGGAGAAGAAATGGGCAAGCTCGGATTAATAATGGAATGAATTAGTTAATTTGTGTGGTCGCGCGCGTGGAGAAAGCGTAAGAAAATGTGAGAATCTTGGGTTCCTTCGATAAATTGCGTAACGCAGAAATGATAAAAGTGTGCCACCACATCGGAATTGCCTCGTTACTTACGAGTTGTAGTTTACGATAGTATGTCAGACGCATTTCCATATATCGCCCGCAGGCAAATACTTCATTTTGTCGTTGTTATCCGTTTCTGGCGGCCAATTTATTGCAGAAATTGAATCCGTAAGTGACGTGATAAGAACATCGTAACTTGTAATAATTTTATCACGAGGGCAACGATTATTTGACTTTTATATTAAGCGATTAATACTTAAAGTCTGATAAGGATATTTACAATGTTGCAAATGCGAAAATATTTATTTTATCAAGATAAAATATTGACGAAAGGATATGGCATTTGTAGTATACCGTTTATTCTTATTAAATAATAATCATATTAATTTGAAAAGAATTAAAATTTAGAATCATAATCTCTTTATGTATACCGTTTGATATGTATAAAGAAAAAATAAAGTGACTCGTGTTTAATTATATATTATTATATAGTACAGTTTTTTTTATAAAAAAACAATTAATGTACATAATTAAGAATTTGTGCATAAAATGCAATTTGCTTGATTTTCTTGTCGACTATTTAAATATAATGAATACTGATCACGACTAAGAATGTTGCTAATATAATATAGGAATTTTCATTACTTCGCGTTTTATGCTGCTTATATATCGCACGTTTATAAACTTTGGCATTTCTAATAATATTAATATTCTGATAAGTGCCGGTATTTTAATATCCGATCGGCAACAATTACGATTTTCTTTCAATTGCATTATGTTTTATGTTTTATGTAATTTTATTCATAAAGTTGATTGCTATATAGAAATATACGAAATTATTGTTCATTAATTTTTCTATTATTCAAGAACTATATATACGTAAAAAGATAATGAAAAATTATCTTAACAATTGCATTTGATATGTGAAAATTAAATCATGATATTTCAATATTAAAATATATTAGGATTTAATTTTAATTCTTAATATATCAGAATTATGATTATATCATCGCGATTTTTCGCATGCTGTAGGAGTTCAATAATATTATCGATGACGTCTGCCAAAGCGATCGAAAATGTTTACGCAACGAAATTCGAAGTTCTCTATCAATGAGAGATGATAAAGTTCCCCGCAGTTGATCTGAACGCGTCTTAATTAAGATTCATGCCCGCGAGGCATTAAGCAGCCGCGAACAACACATGCCAAGGAGGCTTCGGATAATTAATTATTATTCCAGGAACAAGTATATGCGTCGCGCGCACTACGCATCGTGTGCAAGCGCTTCTATTCTTCCTTTATCCGAAGAATAAATTGGCCGCGAGAATCTAGCGAGGGTAGAATATTTTGAGAGAATTAATATATTAATTAAACTGTACTTATATTGTACGTACTCGTAGCTAAATATGGTTGCTCGTGTTGTGTATAATAATGAACGTGCCGAACACATGATATTTATTATCAAGTTTATAAACATGACTTATTTATTGGCGCAATTATTCTGAAAATGTTAGAGTCATACAATTTTAGAGTCATACAAATCGTGCAGCTCATGCAATTGATTGGTGTTTTTCGCGTCAAAAAATTTTATTATAATTTAATAAACTGGATATAAGGGAAATATATGAAATAACAATTGCGCTCTAACGTCATATTTCTACGATTTTAACGATAAATATGTCGGCGAAAATGATAACGAGGTGACATAAATTCTTCATATAATTTTACATAATGCCGTAATATATGATATGCAATATTTATTGAAGCTAAAACACGGAGCAAAAGAGTTCTTATATTGACTAGCTGATAGATTGTATCTTTGATGTGAAGGCAAATGTAGTTTGTTAATTAATGCGTGTAATTTCAACTTATTTTATTGAAAGCTTCGGCGACGAATATCGCTCAGGGTCTGCATGCAAATCTATCAGCATACGATAGAAAGCCGCAACTCTCGAGTCTCAAGTTCTTTGACAAATGCACTGTATTATTTGCTCCTGACATGGAGAACTTCAGGGAACTATATATTACGATGCGTGCATTACGGTATATACAAATATACACATAGTCAGCAAATAATACAGTCCACGATAAATCCTTCAAAGCATTGCTAGATGCCCCGTGCTGCGCACTATTTCTTATTCACGCCACTGATATTTCGTTTCATGACTCTTGCTACGAGGTTTCCAAGACAGATCTTTACAAAGCTTTACATAGTTGTCTATCAGTAAAATGCAAAGCATGAGAATCCTATAAATACATTTTTTCTAGCATATCGACTGTCTTAAACATGCCGACCTTAATTTTAAATGTAGATTTTCTTGTTCGCTACTTGAAAATAGATTTCTTCTAGATTAAAATGTCGAGGCATTTTACGCGCGCGCGATAATTTTCGAGTAAACGATAAAAAGTGAAGGGCTTTTCTTATATTAAATTTCGTCTGCGGAATAATTAAGTAACCCTCTTATTCTGTTCATTTCTTTTATATTCTCTCTGAGAGAACTGACTATATTTTCTCAAAATTTTAACCGCTAGATAAAGAAAGCATAAATTTCAGACTGCGCCATCGATTCTTTTACATCTATATTTGCTTGAAATACAACGTGCAATAAAGTATGTGTGCGTGAGGTCTTCGTCAAAATCAAAACGAATAACAGTGACATGAATTTTCCATAAGCTTTTATCTTTGTGTTGAAACGAATAATGGTGACCAATATCGCGGCTGATCGGACGAATTTGTTCTACTGAAATTTGTTCTCGAGCGAATAATTCATTGCGATCGAATGTGTATCGAAAAACCAATTGGAACAATTTCGTAAGCATTTCATACAAAATTAAATGCAATTTTTGTATTACACAATTGAACGCAAAAAATTACAAATTTTTAGTATTTTTATTTATTTGTAATTTAATATTATATTATATTATAATCAAGAATATTATAAATTCCTTCGTTTATCTTATTATTAGTCTTTTCAAGAATAATACTTCAAAAAATGATAAAAATTTTTGAATTACTTGAAAGACTGTCGCATTTTATATCGCATCTCTAGAATATACATATTTCCTTTCAATCAATTATCTGTCAATATAAATAAATTATATTTCAAGCTCTTAAATATATGATGTATTACAAAATTATGTTAGATCACAAATTTTTTAACTATTGATTGGCACGTCTTCAAGTCGCCTCGCAGTTTTCGTTTGGCACATAATTCGAGAAACCGCAAACGCAATGCGGAACCTTAATCGACGAGTAAACTTTTCGTTAACCGGGCCACCCTCCAATCTTGCAACCTTAATACAAAAAGTTTTTTTTCGAAAGCGCATGAAATAACTAAACGTAGTTCTTGGCGAACTTGGGCGAGACGAGTGTCAATTTACTCGAGAAGAAAGAATTTCGTTAATTTTGGAGAAAGCTAAGCTACGACGGAAATGACATCCTCTTATAGAGTGACTGAGCTGAAGGGTTTCGTTATGAACGGTCGATGGTATAGAATTGAAAGCCTTTCGCGAAAATTGGAATGTTAATTCTTTTGTCAACGGAAACTCTTTTATACCAATAGAATTATCCTTTCAGAAAAATAAAAAATATAAAGTTATCTTTTTTACTAAAAAATTAGAGAAGTCAGGATAATATCAACGCAGTGGAATATAAAATTTCATTAGATCTTAATTTATGACCAAGAATTTTTATAAATTACATAAAAGTAACAAATCTGTGTCATTTAAACATTACGCGCGTTTTTATTTTATCATTGCTTTTTGAACGTTCTTAAATTTGAATCGAAATAAGTTGATATTGAATTGTACCTTACTGTATGTACAATGACGATGATTTTAATATTAACATGCATGTGTTTTTATAAGTATTTTATCAGTATGTAATTTCAGAATGCTTTTGGAGTTTTTAATTCATCAATTTTGTCACCTGTTCATTAAACGTTGATATGCAATACGGTTTATTGACTCATTAGTAATTGAAATATGTTGTTTCTCTTGATGCGAATCTTATAATATATTTGATTGCAGCAAATGTCTTTCGCGATTGGTTTACGCTAGGTTTCACACTGGATTTTACACATGTGAGTTTTCTTCTAATTGTATTATCGTGTCAGTCAATCTTCCATACATATGTAGCATTCTCTTTTGCGTAAACATGATTAACACAGATGTCTGTTGTCATAAAAGAATTGTTATCCATTTTATAAGTGCTGGAGATTTTGTTATCTTACATGAATAAAACATGAGTCACTCAGTGAACTAGACATGGATATGAAAGTGAAATAACTAAAAGTATCTTTATTTCTACATTTGTATAGTACGGTTATCATGTACGGTATGAATAAGATTGCTTTTAAATTAGATATTATTGCTGAGGTATTAAATTACGACAAATTAAAACAGAATTAAATTTTTAAAGAACATCGTTAAATGCTTATTTAAACACATTCCGAGAAATTACTAATGAGGCATCTTTTATATTTCAAAAAGAGAATTAATTTTGCGGATTTATGTAATGACTCATAGATTACATAGCATGACATTTTTTTAAAAGAGGATTAATTATTTTTCGCAATAATTCAAGTGAAGCTACCTGAGCGCCATAAGTTAATTAAATGACGAAGAGACGGGACTGTCGCGCGAAAAAAGTATACCTTATGCGATAGAAGCGTTAAGTTTGGCTTAATGCAAACGGGGAGTCGAGAAAGGGAGAAGGAGAGGAAATCGAAGTGTCTCTTACCGGCTATTAGTAAGTTACTAACGTGACAGTGTCTCGGCTAATGGCGTTATTAACGACATGACTGTGTACGTGACCCACTATAGCTCCCGTATCGTTTTCATATATTGTTACAGTGGCGTGTATCAACGATCGATATAATTCGCAATTAAAAGGACGCGTCATTTTTTGTGGTAGAGATCGTGAAATGCGTTACGTAACACATTTCTTTTCATAAAAAAATGCATTTTAATTAATTATTTAACTGATAAATTTTATAAAAGAATTTCAATCATATAATAGTACTAAAAAATTACTTTTGATATATATTTTAATATATTCTTAACTAATTAATCTCATGGATGAGAATAGTTAAAGAATAAAACTAAATATAAGTTTCTCGGTACATTGATTTCACTTTGCTCCATGCGGTCAATTTTTTGGTGGGGTTAAACATATTGATCAAAAGAATGGCTATTTTCATTTACTGTAATGCTGGCTGAAACAGAAGATCGCAGTAAAAGTGCCGTCCATTTCGAACCGGACGTAAATGCGATTCATTGTTCATCTTGTAAGACGCCGTAAAATGAATGTAGAATCAACGAGAAACAAAGAACACGAACAATACATATAAAAGGAGCCTCAACTGTGGAAGAAACCAAGTAAAACCGAGAAATAAGGTGAAATAACATTTATTCGCGCCTTTGTAAGCACACAAAAGCACTTTGATTAACGTGATTAAGTGCAAGTTCCTAGACATTCAATGGCTATGCATCACTTTGGGCTATTGCATTACATCACATGGACCATCGGGCTCATTAACACCTGGGCGTGGATATTAGTTGTCCTTTGACAGCGTCCCGTTTGCTATTATAAATCCGAAGTCAAGAGGAAGCGCTGCCATCATAATACTATACAATGAATTAACAAAAGTATCTTCAAGTAGCATCACATTTTATGAATTCCTTTTTTTCGTAAGTGAAATTGATATAACTTACGATTATTTGATCCATAAATCCCGCAAATGCATTTATACATATATTTTATTTAACAATATCCACATTTTCTTATCAAAACTTTATCGAACACAGATATCACAATTGAAGCATAGATCACTCTCGCATTACTTCGAAATTACACATGATTTTGTTAAATGAAGATGCACTGCGCGCATAGATGCATGTATCTTCGGAGTATGACATTTTGAACTGTGATCGCATGTATCATTTTTCCATGTGACGTCGTTTCGTTCCTTTTACCTAGCCAGCAAACTGAATTAATGATGTACCATCGTCGACTCGCTCGTTCGCGACCGTCGAGGCAAACCAATATTGCAATTTGATCGATCCTGATACACGTTGCATACGCGAAGCACGTTTTAGACTATAAACGATATCGCGAAAGAATACGTCGCCGGCTCGTGGCGAAGTTGTTCTAAATTAATCATGTTCCGTCGGTTCAGCATTTCGCTACTTCGTATTCTTCTCAATCGATTACACTTTCAAACGCGCGATTTATCTTGTATATAGAATTATTGTGCTACAGAGAAAGAAAGAGCAAGAGGGGGGGGGGGGGGGGGGAGAGAGTAGCCTATCTAAAATTTCTATATTTCTATGTGAATAAAATTGAAATTATGTCTGACCGTTAGTTTGTTTGTTCAATCATTATACAAATACAGCCAAAGCAGTTTTCGAAATACTACAGTGAATGTTCTCATCTTTTATGTTAAAATTTGTATATACTAAGATTATTGGATTATGCGAATCTATGATTTATGATTCAAATGACAGTGAATATTTTAGCGAAATTATTTTCAGCGAGCACTGGTTTTAATATTCAGAAGCAAAATTCTAAAGCGCTTTTGTAGTTATCATGACAATATGGATATATCTTAGCTTATTGAATTTTAGATTTCGAGCAACAAAGGTCTTCACCTTTTCACTTATCGCTATTATGCGAATATATACACGCTGCCTTTTAGTGTTTAATCTGTATTAAGTGTTTATGGTGCAAAATCACTTACGCATCTATATAATACGATCTATATAATACGGTAGTAGCGGGGCTCAATTAAACATCGCATTGAGTCAATTAGATTGAACAATTGATTAGATTATTCGGTCGCATTGCCAGACGCGCTTGTTACGTGCAGTCTATGACAGATATGTGTATGTGTGTGCATGTATTTTAATTAAAAGCTGTTTAAATTAATAAGATATTTGATCTTGAACTTTCTTCTATTTAAAAATCCTTATCATGTTTTAAGTAGATTTTTCTGCGGGAGTAAGTCTCATTTTAATATAAAACATGTTAATTCGGAGATTATTAAAATAGTGCATATAGTATTTAATATATACAATAGTGTATATAGAATCACTATAAATAATAATAATGATAAAATGAAAAAAAAAAGTACAGTGAATTTGAAACTATCAATCGTGGATAACAATTTTGATATGTCAAAAGTGTATCTGATATTAGAGAGGAATATAAATTTATAGGAATATATATATAGTATATTTTCGATATTAATTTCAACATATCTCTATCCCGATGTTTGAGGCATCGTGGTAATTATTGAATCTCTTTTTTTGCAGCTTATAGTATATTATCGTTCGATAAAATAAAATATCGTTCCATAAAGAAATATGCTTTAGTATATCGATATTTTGTATTCCGATTATCGGCTACATAATCCGTGTGTATCAAAACGGCACATTCCCTCCCCACAATTTGCCGGAACGACCGCAAATTAATCTCATTAATCGGTGAGGCTGTTCGTCGTCAATGAGTTGCGCGTGACGCATTTTATCGCTTTATACACGAGCGTATACGATTCGCGACACCTTCAAAGTTTCAATCAAATTAATAACGTTTCATTAATTGGTCACGATCAATACATTACTGATTGCGTGTATTATGTATCACGGCGAAATCGGTCGCTGTCAGATTGTTACCTGGCTACATAACTGCTGCTACTTCGCAACTGCGCAGTTTGCGGATGTTAAATTTTTGAAGCGTGAATTAAATACATCGATATTATTCGATTTGACATTTGATAATTTATACAATAGAGAAATTTCACGGAGGAATTTATCAATTATACTTTTGATGAACGATTATAATGATAAAACTACAGAAATGTTGAACATAATTTTATTTATATAAGTAATGAATGAGAAAGAAAATAATGAATGAGAAGAAAGAAGAGTGAGTCTTTATATTCACGGAAATAATACGTTTTTAATCGAATAAAAAATTGTCTGCATAATAGAATAAAGAAAAATAGTTTACATTGCAATAATTATTTATTATTCAAATTGTTCGTATTAGCTTTCAACACACACTTTCAGGATACATAAATAATTATTTGGAAAATGATTAAGATAAATAATATCAAACTATATTTTATCAAAAATTATATTATAGATCAAACTATGTTTAAAGAATTTCCAAATAATTTACTATGAATAATGAATTTTTATCATCTTCATCTAATTATTCTTAACTTTTTAATTAAATTTTTCTCGCAATCATTTTTTAAAAATATCTAATATGTAATATAACCTAATTTTTACGTTTGAATAGATATCAGATTTAATGCATTTTTTAATAAAGATCGATTTAATTCTGTTTGCGTGAAACAAACCAGCACATGCAAACATAATTTCAACCTTACTTATATAGAAGCTATATCTCAGACATTCTGCTTTTTCTCGTTTTCGTGCATAAGAGTCTTTTACCTATGAGACGTCGATGTTTTTAGCAACTGCACGCGCTTCCAATTCGTATCGACTTCTGTGACTGTAATTTATCAATAATTCACGCACACTCATGAATCCATCATTGAAGTCATCTTTTTTTCTCTGACACTTCTGATAAACGTCTCAAGTGCTCTTGATACTCGATAATATCGATACACACAAGTTGCGCGCTAGACATCTAATTAGAACTTAGAAGAAATCAATCACTCGCGAGTAAAATTTTGAAAAAAAAAAGAAAAGATAAAAGAAAGAACCGCAGCCGCGCTTTGCTTCCGATTCCTGCTTCGGATTCTGGAGACTCGTCTGCGCTCTCAGCCGTATTGCTTTGAGCTTCGGCCGTCGACTACATGCAGCTCTCACGGAGTTTGGACCGCGTGCTCTTCCCACCACCTTCTCCGTCGGCATCGTCGTAGCTCGTAGCCACCACCTTCCGGGCCGATACTCGAGTTGTATATCATATATCCGCCCGCTCCGCTCCGATCTCGAGTTACGTAATAATGACGGATAGGAGAGAGAGAGAGAGAGAGAGAGGGAAGGAGGGAGAGAGGGAGAGAGAGAGAGAGAAAGCGTATGGAGATGCAGCATCCGCGATGGAGCTCTGCTGCCCCGCTCTGGTCGATGCGGAAGAATGACTACGCAAAATAATGTTTCCATTTCGATACTATCGACGATTGAGAAATTCTCTTCGGAAGATTTTGCGAGCGTCAACTTTTGACAATTTTTCACGTGGTTTAATATACATATATAAAAACATTTAACACAAAATATTTTTATAATCGAACAAAAAATTTTATAGAGGCCACTCGCGCGAACCACAGATATAGAAACAAAATTTACAATTTTATGTTCAATTTTGATATTAAATGTATATGTTTCTCAACAATTTTTATTTTTTGTGCTTATATTCAATAAGTGATTTCAAAAGAAGCATATATAGATATTTCCGGACAACTGACACATAGATGATGAATAATCGAGTTTATCTGTAAGCGAACTCGTGTTTATCTTGTAAATTTATTATTCGGCTTTTATTTTGGTGCCCTTTTGTGACACTCGCCCAGTTTACACGTGCCTGAACTCGTCTCTGATCCACAGTGAACTTCTGGATCGTAGAAAGTGGCGTATTCGCAGGATCTTTCGACCAGTCTGGTCTGCGTCATCTCTGTAACGATGTGTGCTCATGTGGCATACGTGTATTGAGACATATGAGTGTGTGTAGGCGCGCATCTGAGCTCGTGTTTGGAGAATACAGTTCTTTTATTCGACGGTACGGATATTATTTCTGTGAACCCTCACATTTGTCGAAGACTTACGTCAATGTAAATATTCGAAGATTATTTTAAAAATTCTATTGAGAATTATTTTTCCAACTTTACCTTCGGATAATTTTCTGGAATTTTTATAAAGAATGCGGAAAACTTGGAAAGTCTCCGAAGAGCGAATATGTTTTCCGTCGTAATTCCCTCTGGTGACTTGGAAGTAATTACTTCGAGGAGTCGCGAAAGAATCGCTTTAGAACGCGCGAGGAATATCAAAATGTTCGACATGGCAAGAGTGGTTGCACAGTTTTGTTAGAAAAAAGAAAGTGATAATTTACAACTTTGACCTTGTTGGCGATATGCTACTGTAATTCTTATGGAAAACGTTGTTATTATTGCATCTATTATGTTGTAGCGCCATAAATTGTTCCAAGACATTCTGTTGGCAATCACATGCGGAGTTTGTTCAATTTAAATTCTTAATATATAAAATTGCTTGCCAAACACATATCGACTATTTAGTCAATCATGCAGTTTATACTGTTCGATTTTCTCGCGCATAATCTAGAAATGTTGTAGAAAATGTTAAAATTTTATAAAACTATTAAATATAAATATATGTAAAATTCAAAATATGTAAAAAAATCTTCAATAGAGTAATTTATTTATATAAGTTTCACTTTTTCAATTTTTACTTTTCTATAAATTTGTGATAATATAATGTGATCCATAGTATACTGATATGAAAAATATATTAAACAAAGTATTTAAAACAAATACTTTGTCCAATCGAACCTCGAGATATTTCGAGCCAATTCCAAATCTTATCGGAAAATACATTCCTGAAGTTTCAAATTTTAAACGAATTTTTGCAAATAATCTTGCTTGCACTCATGTATGCAGAACATTTTATATATTTTATATATCTTAAATATTTGAAATATTGACTATATCCTACGATATACTTGAAATAGTTTAAACATTTTCGGGTCTATCACGCATGTTCGATTGCAAATGTAATAAAATTACATATTTAGTCATACATATATTAATATACAAGATGTAAAAGCACAACTGTCTAAAACAAAAAGCCACTTGGGAGAGATCGTTAATATCTAAAATTCCGGCCAAGCTGCGGCGATCGTGTCATCGAGCTAATATATCGTTTTTCATTTACATACGCGACCGACAAAACACGCCAGATGTTCCTGAGTCACTTCCTACGTGTGATAATTATTAATATCATCGCCGCAAGTTTCCTTTTGCGTCTCCGCGATTAACAGTTTGTAAGCAGACGATCTTATGTCAGCGCTTCGTAATATTATAACAGACTAACAGTCATCTAGTAGTTTAGAGTCGTAAATCGAGTTTTGGGGAATAAAGTTTTAAAGGTTTTAAGAGCATTTTATTTTTGTAGATTCCTAACGTGAAACTTTACTTTAGAATACCTTCTGTAATGCTGCAAATCAAAAAGTTTCGGAGAATGTTAGCCAACGATCCAATCGAACCTCGAGATATTTCGAGCCAATTCGAAATCTTGTCGGAAAATACACTCCTAAAGTTCAAAATTTTAAACGAATTTTTGCAAATAATCTTGCTTGCACTCATGTATGCAGAACATTTTATATATTTTATATATCTTATGATATTTGAAATATTGACTATATCCTACGATATACTTGAAATCATTCTAAATGAAATGCAACGTTTAATAGTTTCTAGCAAGTAACTCACTTTGTGCATTAGAGTTTATCAGTATATTGTATAACATACTGACAAAGTTCGAAATCTCCAAACTAATTTCGTGAATATGTGCAATTTTCGCAGCGGAAGTTGTATAGGAATTTACGTGCAATTATTGAAATGTAACATGAGAGAGAGAGGAATATAGTTTAATCTCACTGCAGGATAAAATTAATTAATATAACATTATCTATATAATTTTATAGCAATTATTTTCGTAATAAAACGAAACATTTTGAAGGAGAGAGATTCTTAGTACAATTTTTAAATTTATATTAGGGTATTTAAACATATTCCTATAGAGGTTATATGACAAATTGATATATTTCTATCACATTTTAACGTAGGCAAAAAACATAAAGTATTTTGGAAAATCTTGCACGATTTTTTTACTATATGCGTGGTAACTTCTGTTTATTTTGTTTTGATGTTAGAAATGAATATAGATTCCAATTTACCATTTCACTATAACATTTTTATGTTTTTTTTTCTTCAAATAACCGTTTGCGATTAATTACAACACTGTAAACCATAAAAGTCGATATTAATGTCGAAAAGAATACTTTGAAGAAAGCCGATCAATTCGTTCTTAATTATTAATTTTTGAAGACTTAAACGAAATAATCTACTAGTAATTCACCTGTTCCACGAAATTAAATTTTCACGTCCCGACAAAATTCTTTTAAATTAGACTCTCTATTATGACATAAAACCGATATCATTTCCCGCGAAAAATAGAAATGCATCACAATGCACATATATCTATGGAATTCAAAATGAGATATTTCGAAAGATCTCATTTTATTTTAGCCTTTTTTCAATCCATTCAATATCTTAAAAATTATATGAAAAAATATAAAGTTTATTATTATATAACTTTTTAATAAAACTGAAATTTGTTCTCTTATTATTCATCCACTTGTTTTTCGAATATTTTATTTAATTATATTATTCTAATATCTATTTTAATATTATAATAATTAAATTAATTTGAAAATGGCAGAATCGAAATATGATAATAGAGTATGTTGCGCATTTTTAATATAGCTTATTTGTCGAAATTTATCGATAAAATTTACACGATGTGTCAAAAGGAAAGATAGAGAGAAAAGCACAAGCAAGATAGTAAGAGTTTGATATTCTAGAATTTGATCTCACGGTATTCCAACAAGCAGCGGTTTCTCGAATGAAAGCATTCGCTATCTGAACGGAAACTTGAATAAGACAAAAGACGAGAAGAGCTAGTTGAGAAAAAGCATCATATTGTATATACATACATAGAGAAGATTGTCACAACTTCAGGTCGGAAGCATCGGGATCTTGTTCTGGCATTCGAATTTTGTGTTCTTTACGGTAACGGTAGTCTCGCGATTCTTTGCGATACTTCATAATAAATTGAGAAATTATTCAGTGTCAGCTTTGAAGCATACCTTTCTTACCAAGAAGCATAAGGTACATCAATAGTAAAAAGAAACATTTATATGCCTATCAAATTTACATTCAAAAGGATACAATATTTTTAATACATGTTTAAATTTCAACGGGCTAGAAAGAGTCAGACGTGAATGATAGTGCGTCAGTTTCAAGGAAAATTTGTGTCTTGTGCGCAACTAATCAGTTTCAAAGAAAAATTAATTTTCATTAGTTTCAATGAAAATTAATTTTTCCTTGAAACTGACGCACTACCATCCGTGTCTGGCTCTTTCTAACCCGTTGAAATTTAAATATGTATTTTACATTGAGAGCTCTACTAAAGTCTTTAGTTGAATATTTTTAACTTCAATATGATTGCTGATAAAGCGTATTTTGAAGATTTAATTTTATTTAAACTATTTTATTAATTTTCTAATCATAGCTACTTATATTTTTGAACAAATTAAGATTTTTTTCAAAGGAAAATTTTCCATATGTAAATATTGATTTAGACGAAGCAATAAATTGTGTGTCCGTTTCTTATTCTTTACATGATGCGAAATTGTCATCTTTTTAAATCTTTTTATATAAATCTTTTGTAATGACATTGAATCGTATAGACAAGCTCAGAGGGAATGCAGGGAATTCTTGAAATCATATACCAAGTCTATTCACGATAAGAGAAATCAGATATCGACTGGATCAATTTCCATTGGAGAGCGTTCTTTGAGGAAAATGCGAAGTTCTCGAATAAATTCCACGCAAATTGCGATCTTTGAATCCGACAAATTGCGCGTTGATGTATGAAGCGACGCTCCATTTACTATAGTATATTTTCAAGTCACTACGTTCTAGTGAGGCGCACACCCGGAAGTTCGTTCGCTTTTGGCGTTTTGATACAATCTGCTTGCGATGTAAATAGGTAATTTTTTTACACAGATATCAAAAATTGACGGACTATTAAGGAAAATTTGGCTTTAAGTCCATTACGCATTTATTAGTGGTCATGTTGAAGCTGCGAGACATAGATGCGAAAATTCGCTGATAGGAAAGGTTTATCTGAGATTGTCGGATATTGGAAACAATAGTGTGCTGCTATTTTCGGTGTCATTTTGACTTATTCGAGAAAAAGTGGACGAAAACTCGGCGATGTCCGCGCGTTATGGGCGTCTGAAAAGCTCGCTTTGATGCGCTCCAGCGAATCGAAAGCTCCGCGAACCATTGCAAGCTCAACGGACTGGCGACTTTCCGCGCGCGCGGTTAACCCCAGTGCATTTTTCGTTCTTCTCCCATGTGCTTTTCGCATGTTTCGTCATTTTTCTATCCTCTTTCGTAGTTTTTTTTTCATCAATCCTTTTATCTCTCACACCCTTCAAGCTGTCGAGATTGATTGCGAGATGGTTCTTTCTTAGAACGGAATTACATTTCTCGAGGAAAATGAAAGAGAAGAGGACGATAGAATGTCACACGTGAATGACACTTATATATAAAACATGTATTTGCTGCTTTATAAAGATTCATGAAATGATATATATTTCAATGCAAAAATGCGTTTTATCGTAGGCCGAAACGAATTTGAACAATCATCTTTTAATGATTATTTTACAAACTTTTGAGAATCATTATACATTTTATCAACAACAATAGATTATACCGAATTTGTGAATAGTATGACATTTGTATATCCTGTTACATTCTGCATGCAAATATATAAACAGATTTTTCGTTATGTAAGTCTTTTCAAATTATGAAATTTTATTGTTTTCCATATATGGAAGAATATAGTACTTTTATGTGTCTTAAAAATTATAATAGCTTTTGTAGTTTCATGGAATTGTTATCGAGGTAGTAGTGACGTAATCATGAATACATTTTACGATATTCTGTTATACGATTCTCGTGGGAAAATGGAGTGTCAATAATGTCGCATCGTAGACCTGCTGAGATATTGCGATCAGTATTCTGGAAGAAATATCTCGTCATTATTCACGATATTTGTTTCTTGCAATTTAGTGCTGTTTGCACTTTAATTTCCCTATAGAGGATAAGAGAATTTGAGTCTTTCTCTCTCTTCTTAAAAATATTAAGCTGGAGTTTAGTATGCAAATAATTTACATATTCTCTATAATGCTGCATAATGTGTAATATAATATGAAGACGTGTCTCGAAATTTTGCATTAGTAAATTGAATATAGACGACCTTATTTGCGTTAATCAAGAAAATTATAAAAATTGATCGATAAGCTTTCGAAAATTGTCTCCATTATATTCTATTAATATATTCTTCAATGAAAGTATTTTGAATGGCTTCAAATATGAATATCTTTAAAGAAATTTAAATTATATTAATAGAATTTTTTTACCCGCGATATTAACAGATTCTTAATATTTTAATTCAGTAATATAGAAATGACACAACGCATATGATATAAACTATTCATTCAACAATATCAACTATTACGACGGACAATACATATGAAAATACAAATATTTCTTATGAAACTTCTATCGACAAAATTCGACGAAATTCGACGCAATTGTTCGAAATTTTGTGATCCTTCTATCTCGGACAATAGAGATATCGTTCGGAATTGAGAATTGCGCGCGATCGAGACTATATTGTCGTACACGACCCAGCATTGCTCAATGCATTGTCATTGCCATTTGTGTTGCGATGATATAAATGTGATTCCGGCGAGAACGGCAAGTAATAATAAAAAAGAGAAAGAAAAAAATGAGAAAAAATATGAGGCGACCTCTCGGGAAAGAGTTAGTCAATTACCATCGTGCTCGCATCGCCACTCTCGCGTATCGGTTAGTCCCGCAAGATTCAATAATTTAAGCAGTAATGGCCTGGCCATCGATCGATTGGAGTTTAAAATATCTTGCGTCGTCCGTCTCTTGCAATTTTCCAGCGCTTAGTTTTCTTTTTATAGCTCCTGTAAATACTCTATATTGCGACAGCGATATTTATCGATATCATCATTAGCTTTAGAAATAAATGTTTATTGACAAACAGTTATGTTCGTTAATTTTTATTTTTTCGTATCGAAACCTTTATTTATTGAAAAAAGATTCTTCTTTTACGAGTTACTTCTCCTGATATATTGCAATAATATATCGTGATGCTCACGAATTTTCAAAATTTCTTTCTGGATCAAGACGTCGAATGGTTTATTATAAAATTTCTTTGACGAAAGGAAACGAATATTGAATCTTTAATGCGAAGACGATGTCAAAGAACTCGGTGTGGTTTCTGCCTTTGACGTTAGCGTGGGCAAAGGTGCAATTATTTAGACACAAACCTCTACGTCTTGGTACATATCGATCGGCTTCGACTGTGCGGTTAAAAATATCTATTCGCATGCCGTGATGCATTATGGCAGTTTAGGCCGTCCTCCTTGAACTTCCTTTTTTCCTTCACTCCCCCATTTAGGACGATAGTGTCGAAGGTCGGATTTAATCAATGGGCGGTTTATCGTCGAAAATGAGACGTTTCGTGTTTGCCTCAATTGTAAAAACTTAGAGTGTTGGAAGCATCGTTGTAACGATTGATCTCCCGCTGTGTCTCATTGCATTAATATTTATTGAGATTTATTTGTTTGAGTCCTGTCTTTTATTTATATAAAATCATATATAAATTATCCGTAATTTTTGTATAGCTTTGCAAAATTATAATTCAGTACTTTCTCTCTGTCGGTGGATTTTATAATAATAAACATATTATTTTAAGTGAAAATATCATTTAGTAGCAATACGATTTTTCAAAACTTGTAGAAACGAAAATTTTAAATCCAGTGCATTTATATTGAAATTTGGCTAGGCACGGATAAATATGCACCTGGAACATTTTGATCGACGAGGCATTAATTGAAACTATTGTCCGACATGCATCTGTTTCTCCGAAGACCATTCGGAATCGCGCCCGTTTTCCGGAACATGCATCACGTTATCGTTCCATAAAAGCGGAAACTGTATAGTTCATCTTCTCTTCTGTCATCGTATTATGCATACATCTGTGGATGTATGCTCGCTTAAATACATCTGCATTTATATCGCGTATTTGCGTCAGCAAGTGCACCGTCATGTGGCATATTATCCTGTTCTCGAAACGGAGGCACTTTTTTTTAGATAGTTAAGCGAGCCGATTAGCGATATTATTCGCGATAAATGTCGCAAAACAGTGTGTATACATAAACAGTGCAGTGGTTGCATGATCGGTAAATAAGACTACGTGACTACGTGACGTAAATGGAACTTTTTTTCTATCATGATATGATTCAAAATAATTGAGTGATATACAGTTAAGTCAATATAATTTTTTATATTAATTAAGTCTCTTCAAATTTTATTTATAGAGGAATGAAAAGCATCTTCTTTTTATTATTGCAATATATGATAGCATATATATGATCTACCGAATTTCAAAATTATTGCGATATTACAATTACTGTTATATGTCAATATATATATTTTCTAAATTATTTTGAGAGACATTATGATTGAATGACCAAGAATTACACAATTAATTTCAATTTTTAAGTATAAAAATGTTCTTCATAAAAGTTATTTATTAAGGATTGATAATTTTTTTTTAATTATTTGTTGTTAGTTTGACTTAACTGCATGTATTGAAAGAATAAAGTTACTTACTTTGGAATGTCACCGATTCGCGGTGGTCGATATTTTCGTGACGTGACGTCACTCCATACGTTGCAAGCTGGAAAATTAAGAAATATTTGAGTAAAAATAATGAGGATTTTAATGATAATGTTAAAACACGCGCAAATCAGATAATAATTTAATAGAATAGATTTGTTAGATATTTTATGCTCTACGTTAAATGTCGTTAAATGACACAAAGATTAATGAGAAATTATGTTAATTCACTAAAGTATATTTGCCTCCTTTCAGTAAACGCATCGTGAAATTTTTCAAAAATATTTTTTTTTTCGTTAGAGCAGATTGCATTACCGAAATAAATCACTTCATAGTTTCATGCAAACCGTGAGCCAGGCAATTTTTTTTTCTTTTTTTTGATAGTCAATTGGAAATCAGGTCACTGAAAAACAGCGAATATATGTGCGAAAAATGGAACGTTCGTATATCGCATTCGCGATCGAAACAATTCGTGATGACAGGAATTTGTGTATTGAGAAAAGCTTCAGTTTTTCCGGCTGGTGCGCTGCTCCGCGCGGACGTGTGCTTCTTTTCCGTCCGTAACAATAAAATTATGCGAGTCAATTCAGCGAGTTGAACAAATTCCCGTCTTTCTTCTTTAATCTAATTCCTCTTCTGGACATCGAGCATAATTGCGTCTTATTTTATACATTACTCTCTCATTTCTATATGTATCACAATATTTTTCGATATTTGAAACGTAAAAGGATGTTATAGAGCGAAGTCATATTTAGATCTGTTCTGGCAATACCTACACATTTGATAAAAAAAAACTATCAATTTTTTGTGATCTAGTATAAAAAAATTTTAAATTTTTTCTATCTACCTTTTTCGAAAAATTTTTTCTTTGTAATTTAGATTTATATATCAAGTTATAGTTTAATATTTCAATCTAATTGAGTCCAAGTTTCAATGGGTTTGTTTCTCTAAAATTCGCAATATAGAACGGATAATGCAGGCGAAATTGAGTTTATTGTCGATCGTTGAGCTTAATGCTTCGCATATTCGGTTCATGGCTTCATTTCGATGATATGGAGATCACTGATGATTTGATTGCAGAATGTGCTTCCACAAGATTGTAATTTTGCTCGACGAATAATATAATATATTCTCAGAGTGCACTGTACGTAACATCTTGGAGATTTATTTGCTTGATGTATTTATCGTGTGAGTGAAGCTGGCGTATCATTTAAAATTCATGAATTATTAAAAGTTATAACTTTATTTTCAATAATAATTCTATAGTTTCTGATAACAAATAAGTGTGACTATTAAAATAAAAAAATTATGGATTTTCATTAAATATTATGTCAACTTTACACACATATTTATCGATTCGAGTTAAGAGAACAAGCAATTTTGTTAAAGTAAAATTAAATTTATACTATAATATAAAATAAAAAATTATTTTTTCTGTTTGTGAAACAGATAAAGTTTATCTTAAAATTTGATATTGCAGTTTCTTAAAAATTGTTTTATTTCTTTCGATATGTATATATTAATAATAGATTTATTTTCATGTTTATATTGTTTTCAAAATATGAATACTGGATTTGCAGATCACTAATTTTTCTAATTTTTCTAATTTTTATAAAGTAAAAAATGTCGCGGCTCATAAAACTTTGTACGAGCAAATGAATAGGCGTAATATTGAAAGAAGAAACTAAACCGAGTGAGTTTAATCGACGCTCTAAGAATATCGCGCTGCAACGCGGATATTAAAGGTTCATCTTGATACACGAGTGACATTTGCTAATTATAAAATTCCGCTTTTATAGAATCACGACGTAATATCGATTGTGCAGGCGTAATCGAGTATGCAACGATTTAATCCTTGCAATGCCGCCATTTTTCTCTGAAATGCTCCAGTTATATATTATCTTATTAAAATATTTAACTTTATGAAAGAAATTTATATTATTTTTAAAATATAACATGTTTTTTTAATTACTATTAAAAATTTCCTATATACATTGTTTGCTTTCAATTCGCGTATGTACTTTTGCTTAAAAAAAATATTGCATCGTTCATAGTTTAATTCATGAGAGAAAGAGAGAGGGAGGAGGAGAGAGAGGGAGAAAATATTTATAAAATATTTAATCAAAATAGAGTTTGTAAATGTAATATATGACGAGCGTATGTGTCTGCGGTAATCAGTGATTAATAAGTTGGTGTTGACATAGAATTTGCTGTAAATATCCTTTCCATTATTTTGTATAAATTATGTATATTGCGTAGGATATTAATTGCAGCAATGTATGATTTATGCAAATACATAAGCAATCAAAACGTTGTTTCATCGACACGTGCATTTCACATCTGCAAGCTTCCAACTTGTGTTTTCCGCAACTTTATCGTTGTGCGTTATGCGCACGTTAAACGGTCGTTCATTTTGAAGTGTTGGATAATTTCGAAATACTTTTTATGCTGCTATTATTTTTCTAATGAGTTTTTCTAGCGCGAATATTAAATGCATTGCATCTTCGCGGCGCAGACAGGGCAGTAAAAAACTCAATTTAATCTTTTTCTTTCTTGATTAAAAGCGAAGAAATCAAATTGGAAATACATAGAGTTTTGTAATTATCGAAATGGATAAGTCTATTTGTATTCATTCTTGGAGTGAGAGCAATTTCGGAAGCTATACTGAAACATTGTGGTCACAGTCAGAAATTTGCTATTAATTCCGACAGTTTAAAAGCTTTTTTATAGAAATGGTGACAGCTGAGTTTATGTGAATGTACAATAATTAGTACTCAGTTTTTTCAGTTCAATTTTCTTCTTGTATTGCAGTTTGCATTTTTCTAAATCCATAAGCTTTGTTGCACTCGTTGGTCGTTTTAAATAAATGCATTTGAAAGAGCTTTTTTCGATAGTTGATATGAATTCATCGAGGTGTTTTGCATTTTATTAATTACTATATATATATCTAATAGAACAATTAAAATTTTATTTTAACCGAAAGTTAAATATAGAATATTTTTGTCAACCACATCTGTGTGTATACATACATACACACACACACACACACACACATATATATATATATATATATATATATATATATATATATATATATATATACATGTAATTTTCAACTGAGCTAGTAAAAAATTTCTTTCATTTTTTATATAATATAAAATTCACTTTTAAAGCCTAAAAAGAGGTAAATTTTATATATATACATACATACATATATATATATATATATATATATATATATATATATGTATGTATGTATATATATAAAATTTACCTCTTTTTAGGCTTTAAAAGTGAATTTTATATTATATAAAAAATGAAAGAAATTTTTTACTAGCTCAGTTGAAAATTACATGTAAATACTTTTTTCGAAAATATGTAATTATTGTGCTCTCTATATAGTAATATATTTTCCATGTATGCGAGATACTGTGTCTTTCTGGACCCGGTGAAGTCTTGATATAACCGCATCACTTTACAACAATTTTATTTCTACTAACCCGGTGCTCTCGTTCATCGGGAGCCGTGAAATTTCGTTACTATGTGCTCGGGCGATAATTAATTACTAGCCGGTAGGACTCACGTAATTTCGTTTCATCGATGCGGCACGAAAGGAACTTTGCTAGCGAAGTTTGCCGCAACGTTGAATCAAAAATTATAACGGTCTCATGACGGATTATTGCAGGCTAAATAATGTTGAATTTAATTACTTACATGACGTGATAAATACGAGAATTTTTCAAACGAGAAATAACATTTTCATGATTTCTCGTGATGTTATATTACATCAAATAATATTACATTATATATATATTTTCTAGTTTTGTTATTGGTAGTTTATATAAAATTATAATAATAACAATTATATTTTTATTGCTTACCATAATACTGCAAATAAAAGGCAGAGAAAAAGGACAAAAATTATTGCAAAATTTGTAAATTCGAAAATTTTATTTTTTTTATCTAATTTTTTTTAATTTTTAAAATATACGATGCTGTATATATAATTATTTATTATTTTTTGTAACGTATTAATTGACATCTTATTTTATCGAACAAAGTATATATCGCAATACTTGATTTCTATAATACTTGTCATATGTTGAGAAACTTCGTTAATGTATTTATTGACTAATCAGTAATGAAGATGAAAGTTTGACGGTTCTTATTTCGTATCAGGATACCGCGCGCGTTGTGGTATAATTAAAAGTATTACTTCTGGAGGTTATTGGGATAATTAATTTCCTCACAAAATTGAATTTTTTTAAATATTATATATTATTTAATTTAATAAAATGAGATATATGTAATATTATTTTATTAAATTAAATAATATATGATAATATTTAAAAAATTCAACATATATATGCAACATTATGAAAAAAAAAATAATAATTTTATTGAATTTATAAATCTTTGTAATATTCTGGTGTTTGTTTACTTTGTTGAAAAAATTGATAAAAATATATTTGTCTTGTTTTTAAAAGTCTTTCACTATTAAAAATATTGTATTTTATAAAAGAGCATTAGTATAAAACACAAGAATGATAAAAGATGTAAATTTTAATTCCGTGGATTTATGCAAAATAGGTGACACCATTTCTCGGCATATCATAAAGCATCGTCGTCATGGAAAGGATTCTCTTAAGCATAGGCATGAATCCTGTTAGAAAGAGATAAAAGGTTCGATAATATAAAATTTGTAATGCTATTACCACGGTTATCTAAACGTTAAGCCTAAGCATACGGAGGCTTTTGTTTCTGACTATCCGCTTTTATTCAAGCTATACGGCGAGTGAATCTTTTCGTTCTTCCTTTCTTATAGTAATATCTAATATTCTCTTCAACCATTGTCTTTATCAATTATCTTTTCCAACTTTTCTTCTACTCTGGTAATTAATTAGGTAGCTGATATATTAAGAAAATAATAGTAAACAAACAGATAAGCATATTTACTTTTTAAGAATTTATTTGCGAATCACTGTGTAATTTTTTCAATCTTTAATATTATTTTTAAAGTAATATTCTATACTGACATCTTTTCAAGCTCTCTTTACCAGTCTTTTAATAATGATAATATTAATAATTAAAAGATTTCAATAAAAATGCAAGTTTAGAAGTTTTAACGAAAATGATTAAATTAAAGAAAAATTATTTATCTTCGTAAAATATAAAAGCAAGATTTGCACGCGCGATTTTTTATTCTGATAGAAAAAAGTACATTATATCTTGCGCGGAAGTTTCTGAAAAGCATCCGGAAATTTTCATGAAGCGAGTATATGCCGGATGGAGGAAGCTGGTCGAGGAAATATGGACCAGAATGCAAATGTGAGAGGAGACGGTGACGCTGTAAAACTATACGCGTCTCGTGTTCAATTATGCGGCAGACGATCCGTAAGCACATGGACAAGTCAATTGTTAAATCGTCAAGAGATCGGAGACCAACGACCGTGCATCCGTATTATCTCGGCCACATGTATTCTCCTTTTACTGGTTATAATCAATTCTCGCTAACTCGTCGGCGCGCCGGTAAAACCGTCCTGGTGACACCCGATATTGATCGAGAGAACCGAGTAAACGAAACGTCATCGTTGCTACTGTAAGTCGAATTTCGACAGGGATTGCATACTCTTTCTCTTTCTCTGTTTGAGATTCGGATATTGAAAATCAATTTCAATTATTTCCGCAAGTAAATCTATAATTAATTTTTTAGCAATACATTAATGATACACATAACCGAAGCGATTATTTTTACAATTAATTTTTATTTCCGAGTAATTAGATAATTAAAATAAATTTATTTAAAGTTTAGTAGTGTTGCTTAACATGAGACATGTATATTATATTAGTAAGTAAAACTGATTATAAATATTTACGAAATATAAAGTAAGAGAATTAAAGAAAGCGCGTAACGAGGAAAAAGATTAATTGAATGGAATCTCTTATAACGTGAAGGATTTCAACCGTGAGAAATGATAACATATTACGAGGATAGTTCGAGGCGGCATTTAATCGACTTAGATTCGCGCTTTTTCATTCGGCGTTTGGCGTGAAATCGTGCCGTGAGAGAATCGATAAGGACCGGGCAGAAAAACAGCAATTTGGAGACGGATGAAAGCAAGTGGACTGCGGTAAGTGATGCATTGGAATGGTGATGAAATAAAGGCAAAGCGGAGAGTCAAGCTGTGCGAAAGATCGGCAAATTGACGTGCTATTTGCGTCGTGCACATTTATGCACCTACGTACTATCTACCTACACCCGGGAAACAATTTGCGTCGATTGGCGTTGCCTACGAGAAATTAATTAACCGTGAAAATATCAATCCGTTTAGTGGGGGTTTTATTACTGCTATGACTTGAATTATAAATATCAAGTGCGTCTACGAGTAATTTATTTTCGGATTTATCGATGGAAATAATTTTACAGAATTTTTCGATGCAAGAAAATCGTATTTATGTCACGAAAAAATTATTTTGATTGATGAGATTCATCTAGAAAGAAGGCTTCTTTTCATTGTATATATATATCAGTATCTGAATGATATTGCGTATCATATCGCTGTACTTTTCAAAATAAGAGGGAAGGAAAGCCTTAAAAAGCGCAGTATGAATGAACATCAGAGAATGACGACGCGAGCTACAATGGTAGAGGAAACGACGAAGGTTGAACGAGAAGAGAGGAGTATGTTTGCCGTTTACGATATAGACGATTCGTGGGAATGCTTTTTGCGCGACGCTGCAATTGCGTCGCCCTCGGAGATCTTCCTAAGTGTAATGAGACCTTGAGACTTCGTCAGAGAAAAAGCGGGCGAGCACAAGCGAGATACGCGCCGATGGCAAATTGCCGCCTTTTAACTAGAAGTGCAAATGCGGACAATCAAAGCGCGTGACAATTTTATACAGTTCTTTCGATTGTGTGCAAATTGATAATACGTTAAAATTTATTATGCAGGCACGCATATTTATTCTGTGTCACACAATTATTATTTATTAATCCTTAGTACTTTTAATGCCTAATCTCAAATTCGTATGATATCTCATAGATATTCCACAAAGTAATTTAAAAAAGTAGAGAGAGAAGAAATGCTAAATTACGATACAAACTATACTTCAAAAGTAAAATAATTTTTTATTACTTGTTGGACTTTGGAGAGATCTTTATCCGACAAAAAAAATATTAATGAACAAGCAGCGATTTAAAGCTTATATTTTGTTGTAACATACCCTCTAAAACCGATTAAAAATATTAAAAATTTATTTCAAATATATTCAAAAAATTTATTCAAAAAATTTATTTTTATTACATTCTCGTTTATTTATGTATTTACGTTGATCTGTTACATCAAAAGGTTACGTGTGGTTTTAGATAGAGCCTACGGGTTTCATTAAAATTTGCGTGTTCCGTAGTACGTACTGCCAGTGTTCGAAAAATGCAAAAAAAAAAAAAATAATAATAATTGCTTTTCTTCTCTCTGAAGCACACATTCGTGTAATACATTAACAGTTTATAAGTTTTTTTAAAATCATTGAATTAAATTATTTTTTACAGCATATTTTACGTTTAAAGTAATGCAAATTAACTTATTAAATTAGCATTAGTAATTTAAAAAAATAAGAAAATAAATAAAAACTGCTTATAATTTTATCTAATAAAGAGAATCTTAACAATGCTCATCAAATATTGGCTAAAGTTACTCTTTGATAAGAAAAGGGTACATTCAAATCTTCTGGTTTTGAGAGCTTATAATGAAATTCCTTCTGATGCGGAAGAAAAAGAGCAAACTAGACTGCTCTTCGGTCTTGGCTACTGCGTACTTGCGGTAAGATTAAACGTTTCTGTATACTTCTATAAGGGTCGCCAAACTTTTATAAGTCAAACTCGGAGATAAAACTATTAAACTGTATGCTCTAGACGTTGTCAGATGAAGTATTACACAGTGAATGTTTTATCAGCACAACACAGTTTTGAACTCTCTCTCACTCTCTCTATAAACCAGCTACAGAAAGATGTTACAAACTTGGTGGAAAGAAATGTAACTTAGCTTTTTACAGAAGCGCAAGAGAATCGACACGGATATCGCATTTTATACACAACTTCAAAAATATAAATTATATTTAACTTACGAAAAAAGTTTTAATATGAAAACACATAACAAATATTTTAATTTATTTTATGAAAACACATTCTATATTTATTGAACATATATACTATTTTAACATACTTTGTGTAACCTAGAGAAATATCTCCTGAAATTAGGGGCAAAAATAAAACGGAAAGGAAAGTTGAATTAATTAAAGTTGATTTATTAATTTGTAAATATTTTGCTCTTAATGCGAAGGAAATAATTACCTGTATCGTTGTATGTCACTGTAACATCTGTATACATCAATAATGCATCGAATTAGTGCATTCAATGTGCATGAAACGTTCATTTTAACTCGCTGCACGTTCGAGCGAAATCGTTTCAGTACAGAGAAGATGACAGTATCGAATCATCATCGAATACATTATCTGTGTTTGTCGTTGGATTTTAAGTAAGAGAGAAAGAGAGAGGGTTAGGGAAAAGAGAGAGAGCAACAAAAAAAGGTAGAGAGACAGAGAGAGAGAGAGAGAGAGAGAGATGATAGTATAGCTTCGTTTGCAATCGACAGCAAAACCATTAATCAGCGCAAACCTGATTAAGAATCGTGATACGCCGATCTCTCTGCCCTATTCTTTCCTTCTCTATCCTTCTTTCTCTCTTTCATGAATCTTTTGAGAGCCAGGAATTTTGGGATTTGATTTAGTCTGATTTATTCTTTCTTTACATTTATACTGCTTCGCAATGATGTAATTGAAACATTACTTAAAATATCGTCGGATAATTTAAGTATTAACTGCGGCAAATTATAGAGCGAGGATGGTTTTTGAACGAGCGAAATGTTCTCTTGGAAACTGAGGCTTATATTGTCAGAAGTAATTATGTGTTACTTTATATTATATAATCTGAGAGAGTAAAATGAAATAAAAGATATAATTTTTTTAAAGGATTTATAAAATAAAAAAGTGTATCACGTATGTATGTATGTTAATTGAATATGGCTGCGCATTATGTAAAACAATTCTAAAACTTATTTCCCGAAGTCGAATCGAATCGTAAGAATTTTCACGAATGAAATTTTCTGTCTTCAAAAGACGGTCACGAGCTAACAGCTTTTCCGGATCGTCGAAGACGATTCTCGGACGTCACGAGAAGCAGTTTTGCAGCTTTTCTGCAGAAAAAGTCAGACTGTGTGCGATCGGTGAAGAGGTTTCCGACACTTGTCGCGGTCATGAGCAATGCTATCGAGAAGATTTACGATCGTGAAATATATTTTTTGGAGCAGTTCAGCAAAAATTCACATACTGGCATACATATAATGCAATTTATGAGTTTTCGTGATATGTTTATGTTTGTTAACATTGCCCATTGTCAAATGGAAAATTTAGTACGATCACACTTTTTTCCATTTCGCTTCTATAATTAATGATGTAAGCCAGAATATAAAGTATTATACGTATATCTCTCTTTTTTTCTTTATCTTTTTAACTATAAACGAAAAAATCTCAATACATAGAACATAGATATAAAGCCGCGGTTGTGGTATTTTAAGATATCGCATTGCATATTGCATTCATATCAAGGAAATGCCAATATATATCTATATATGATAATTTGAACGTATAATTAAAATTAATATTTACTCAGAGACATAAAAATTGCACGCTCCAACGACCTACACTTTAGATAACAAATGCAAAAACAACTATTTGTAGACGTTATCAAAGTGGAGTTGGAAGAATAATAAATACTTCGTCAAAACAGCAACAGGAAAATATAAATATAGAATGAAAAAATACAACGTATATATATATTTTTTTTTA
The DNA here is from genome assembly GCA_963971435.1 of Lasius platythorax. Lineage (NCBI taxonomy): Eukaryota > Metazoa > Arthropoda > Insecta > Hymenoptera > Formicidae > Lasius > Lasius platythorax. Next base: position 15,523,939 of record OZ020535.1, read on the forward strand.
TTTATTTTTATATCTATAGTAATGTGAAGCAAGAGTACTAGTGTTTTGCTAGAATAACATTTTTTTCCGCTTTCTGAATACAAGGAAACCTTTTAAAATCTTTCTTTCGAGCTTTTCATTCCGCGTTATATGTCATTTTAATGTTGTCTGTAAAAAAAACATTAGTGAAAAATTGACACAAGAAAATTTATATATATCTTTGAAGAAATTTTAACACGCATTTAAAAAAATAATTTTAAATTTTTTTATTGCATTTTGATATTTTTAGAATGATATGTTTTTAATAAGGAATTCAATATGTATTTATATTTTGTGCTATTTTTTACTTTGCCGTAAAATATATTGCAATTTAAATTCTATAGGAAATGATTTACTCTTAGCATTTGTAGCTTACTGCCACGTCATAATTTTATAAAATGTGTTCTTTTTAAGTGCTTTTAACTGCACATGAATATTTTCATAACGGAGCGCGCCGATTGCTTTGCCTTGGTGTATCGAATGTATTTCTTTTTGCTTCGTAGCGATTAAATTAATTGTTTTGATTGTGAATTTCATTCATTTATATTTATTGTAGTTTGCATTATTTGTTAAAAAGTCTGTTATTATGGGATGTTAAAAGGATTTTTTAATTAATTATTTGAAAGTCTCATATACATTTTATATAAACTTATACCTACGTCTTGTATATAGTGCATTAAGAAAAATTTCTACAATGTGAATTTTCTTGAATTTTAACAATTATTATATCGATATTAAAAACGTGCCAAATATTTAACAGAGAATTATGTGTACACGGATTAATGGTTAAATATTATTTGAATGAAACGCTTAAATCTATAAAGTGCGTCAAAAAGATTTTTAAAATTTCTATTCTATTACAAATATTTCAAAATATGAACTGAGACTTTAAATTTATTTGTAAATATATACTGTGTATGCCACAGTTGCTATTCTATTTGCATATGCAATTAAGCGTAATTGTTATTTCTGCACAAATAGTATTGATTAATATCCATATAAATTTAAACAATTATATCGCTTCGTCAGCCTTAAATGAATAATTTATTATCTCACAGGAGAGCTCTCGATAAATAAAATTGCCGTTATTCATATTCACGACTTATAGCATGCTATGACATATTCAGGACGAGCTTGAGTATAAAATGAGCTCATAGCAGTATAGTACAAGCATAAGATGTCCTTCAAGATGTCGTCTTAGATCGTTCAAGTTAATCTTAAAACACGTCAGGTTTATTTTACTCTGACGACCTTGAAAGAAAATTTTATAGTAGCATTTTATAAATATAGCATAAAATGTGAGCCTTATGTAAAATTTATAACTTTCTAAGTTATTTCAGTAAATTCTCTATCACTTCCTCGGTTTTGTCAAATTTCGAGTTAATCGCGCGTCGTTCGTCTTGCCACTTAAAACCCGGCTTATGTTTCGTATATTCCGTTAACTCTCTTCTGCATCCATGTATTTAACGCCTAACAAATGTTGCACGATCTTGTTGGCTTCTGTTTTGGATCGAGAGAGCCGCTGATGCCGCGTCGAGGAGTTGAAGCACGTTTCGACGAACATCACGTCGTACTCGCGAATCGCGAAAAGGAACACGTAGGCGGGGTATTAAAGGTTAGACAGGAGTAACTGGATAATAAGTCTAAACCTTCACTCCCAGAGACATGCTCTTTAGCCATGAAAACTTTGAAGGTTGACCCAACATTTTTAACGATATTTAAGCATGAGTTTATGTAGGATTAATGATGTAATTAGATGTGAGAAGAGAATATATTGAGCGAGAGGATTTAAAGTATAAAATGTAGACTTTATTTAATTCGATATATATACTCAGACTATTCGCGTACCCGGTATATTATTACGTTCTTTCGTGTCCGCGGAATTCGGCGCTCTCTTTTCCGAAATCTCGAGAGAGACTCTATATAGACGGGGTATGCCCCGCGTGGCCCAATCAGAAATCGACACATAGAGTGTTCGAAATCACACGTTAAGCCGTCTCACGGCAAAACAAGGGCACGCAAACAAATACATGCTCGGGACAAAAGGCCCGCGAGACAATAAATCTCAGCCGCGATCGGCTCGTCAACACGCTCGAAATAATATAATATACAATTCTCGAATCCTACACTCGGCCATCCTGCGCCAATATCTGCCCTCAGATATTCTAAGCTTCGTCGTCGGTTGTTGTTTCGTCTTCTTCGTTTATCCAACGCTTCATGTATTCAGCTGCGGTGGATGTCTCGTAAGGCCCTTCATGTGCACCCACCTTCTCAACGATGTAGCGGTCATTCCGCAATATCTTTTTAACTCGATACGGGCCGAAATACTTGTGCGCGAATTTCAGCCCAGGATTAGCCTGCGTCCTTTTGATCGCAACCAGGTCGCCTATTTCGTAAGATGTAGCCGGCTTCCTTCGCTTGTTAAATCCTCGGCGATTCTCCTGCTGTATTTGCTGGATAGCGTCCTTGGCTTGATTTCTCATCTCATCGCGATTCTCCTCAAACATGGAAATTAATTCTTTCTCCACCAATTCTCGGATGGAGATGTCGTCTTTCATTCTGATATCCGTCCCGAACAGTAACCTGAAGGGCGTCGTCCCAATGCTTCTATGTTGCGTGGCATTTAAATATTTTTGTGCTATATTCAAATGTCGATGCCACTCTTCTGGCCGGGGGGCGGATAATTTTGTCAATAGCGGGATTAACGTCCGGTTGACTCGCTCGACTTGCCCGTTCGCTCTGGGCATTCCGGTAGTGGTAAGGACATGTTGCATTCCCTCCGCCTTGCAATATTCTTGAAAATCGTTGGAGGTGAATGCGGACCCGCGGTCCGAAATAAGCCTCCTCGGATTTCCGAAAATACTCGACTGCCTTGTCAAGCACGCCAACACCTCCGCTGTGTTCGCCGTCTTAACAGCGTAAAGCCATACGAACTTCGAAAACGCGTCTATTACTGCCAGTATATACCGATACTGTTTACGCGTCGAAGGGAGCGGTCCCAGATGATCTATATGGAACGTATCCAAGGGAGCCTCTCCCTTCTCGATGGGATGCAACAGTCCCTCCCTTTTACCATACTTCCTTTCGGCTAAAATACACGACACGCAATTCCGAACGACTTTCTCGACTTTCGCTTTCAAGTCCGGTATCCAATAATCTTTCGCGACTATACGCTCCGTTTTACTCGCCGACATATGACCTTTATCGTGCACGTATCGGATAACCTGCGTGTGCATCGGTCGGGGAATCACCATCCGCTCCTCATCGCTAGTTAATTTAAATAAAATTCCCGCTCGCAATACAAAACTATCAGTTTTTCTCGCCTCAACCAGCTCAACAATTTCCCTCAAACGAACGTCTTCGCTTTGAGCTTTCCGAATTCGCGTTATTATGTTGTCTTCGCTTTCATTCAACATACACACAGGCAACGGATTTCGGCTTAGCGCATCCACGTGCGCCATCGCTTTCCCGGGGCGGTGCTCGATCGTATAATTAAATTCTTCTAACTGCAGAGCCCACCTCGCCACGCGCACGCATAAATCTTTCTTACTCATAGTAAGGCTGAACGCTTTACAATCTGTCAATATCTTAAAAGGAATGCCTATTAAATACACGCGAAATTTTTTTAAGGCTTTAATAACTGCGAGCACCTCGAGCTCATAGCTACTGTATTTTTCTTCCGCCACAGTCGTACGACCGCTAGCGTAATATACGGGACGTAACGAATTATTATTATCACACTGAAGCAAAATAGCGCCGTAACCGTATTTCGACGCATCGGTGTGAAGCTCGGTGGTCGCATTTATTTGGTATATCTTAAGGACAGGATTATTTACAAGAGCGGTCTTTAGTCCGTTAAACGCGTTCCTCTCTTCCTTCTCGAATCGAAAAACAACATTTTTTCTTAATAAGTTCGTCAAGGGTCGCGCGATCGACGAATAATCACAAATAAATTTACGGAAATAACCGGATAGCCCTAAAAAACTTTGAACCTGCTTCACGTTTTTTGGTTCAGGAAATCTCGTGACCGCGTCTGTTTTTGTCGCCGACGGCCGCATGCTACCCGATTCTATCTCATGCCCCAAAAATTCTACTTTAGATTTTAAAAATTGACATTTCTTCCAATTCATTGTTAATCCCGACTCACTCGCCCTTTCGAATATCCGTCTCAGTTTCTCTAGGCCCTCTCCGCAATCTTCCGACGGCACGATCAAGTCGTCCATGTACGTCAGTACCGTCCCGTCGCCAATAAAGTCTCGGAAAACCGCGTTCACGAATCTCTGGAAAACGGCCGGCGAATTACATAAACCGAACGGCATTCTCAGAAACTCGTACTGTCCGTCAGGCGTAATAAATGCCGTATATTTTCTACTGTCCTCGTCCACCTCAACGTGAAAAAACCCGTTTTCAAGATCTAATGTCGTGAAAATTCTCGCGCTCTGCAATCGATCCAGCTGATCGTCGATCAGCGGGAGGGGGTAACGGTCCTTTATTATTTTTACATTTAAACGTCGGTAATCTACGCACAATCGATACGTGTCGTTCTTTTTTTTCACAAGCACCACGGGGCTCGCATACTCCGATAACGACGGCCGCACCACTCCCTCACGCATCCAATCGCCTATCTGAGTCTTTATTATTTGTTTCTCTTGCTCGGAACATCTCCGCGCTCGCTGATATACAGGCTCATCGTCCTTAAGAACTAATCGCATTTTTACATTTACATCGCGTATTTTATTTGGCGTATAATTCCGTATCAAGTTTTCCAACGCGTCTTTATTTTTATCGTCAAGGTGTGCAGTATCAAATTTATTCGCTTCATGCTCATAGTCGATCTGAAACACTTCCGGCAATTTTAATAAACTCGAATCGGAACTCGGCTTCAAAGTTAGCGTCTCGTTTTTTATCAAAATCTCTACGGTTCTCAAAAAATCGGCTCCAATAATCAGATCATATCGCATGAGCCTGTCGGAAATTACCTGTATCTTCATAAGATACACGTTATCGTCTATACGAACGTCGGCCATGAATTCGCCTAATGTCTCATTACCGTCCGATCCTATACCGCGGAAATAGATTTTATTTTCCTTCAACGGAACGTTCAATCGACTATGGCAATCCGCACGCATTAAGCACATATCACTCCCGGTATCCACCATCGCTCGGATATCGCAACCCTCGATACGCACGGTTTTATAATATTTTTTATCGCAGAATTCGCTCACCGCACAACTGTCTTTCGCGCTCGCTTTCACGGTGCACTTTGCCGCTACGTGCCCGCGCTCGCCGCACCGAAAACATTTCACACCACTTTCTTTTGTCGGACAGTTCGCACTGATGTGATTTTGCCTGCCACAATTATAGCACCGTCGTGGTTTCTGCGCCTCGCCGTCGCCTCTCCGCTGCCTCGCTCCTCCCTGAGATCCCGCGCCTCCGTCCGGTCGTCCCGTCGCCGCGGCCGTGCCATCTCTCTGCCCCTTCGGCTGGAGGGTCACCTTCTCAAACGCCCGCAACAAGGATGCCGTCGTCTCAAATCCTTGGATCCGCGCTTGATTCTGCAGATTTAAATCCGTGATTCCGTCGATGACGTAATCAACGAGATCGCTCTCCTCGACTGGCACTTTATTCGCCAGAATCACTTTGTCGTGGAGGTACGCGCCGAAGGCCTCGCCCCTCCTCCAGATTCGTCCTTCGAACTCCTTTCGGCGCGCCACTTTATTCGGGCGGTGGTCGAACATGCTCTTCATTTCGGCTAAAAGATCGTCTGCCGACATCTCTATGTGTTCCGGTTTCGAACGAAACCACTCGGCCGCTTTTCCTTTGAGACGTGAGCCTATTAGAATTTTCATCATCTCATCTCGCAACCTATAGGTAGTCGCGAGGAGACGCACCTGCCTCTCCCAGACGCTCCAGGAGTCGCTGGCCCCGTCAAAATGTGCCAACAATTCGGCAATCGCCGTTATGCCGACTCGCGTCGTCGCTCCCATCGCCTCCATCCATCCCTCGTTCTCGCGGCCTCGCTCGGTCTCTCGCTCTCTCCCTCTCGCCCGCAGAAGCTCGGTCTCCCGTCGCGCCAACGCGAGCTCTCGCTCTAGGAGTTCTCTCTCTCTCCTGAGGATCTCCATCTCCCGCCGCGCTATCTCCGTCCCACTCACGCTCCCGGATGCCGCGGATGCCACGGATGCATCTTGCTCTTCCTCGTGCGACCGATTATTCTGCACCCCGTCTTCCGGCTCGCCGAGCCAATCGCCCGCAGGATCCGCTTCCAACAACCGGCTAACTAGATCGGTTTTCGCTCCGGTCGTACTTAGTCCCAAGGTCCTCAACCTCTCCTTAAGCACCGTGACCGTCAAACCGGAGGGATTCTTCGTAGGACTCATCGTCGACTCACTCAGTGTCGCACTTGCCTTCCACTTACTGCACTCAGCACTCTCACGGCAACGTTATCGCACAATATTACTGCAGCTCGTTATTCTCTCTCACGGTTGAATCCCGGCTGAGCCCCCAAAATTTGTAGGATTAATGATGTAATTAGATGTGAGAAGAGAATATATTGAGCGAGAGGATTTAAAGTATAAAATGTAGACTTTATTTAATTCGATATATATACTCAGACTATTCGCGTACCCGGTATATTATTACGTTCTTTCGTGTCCGCGGAATTCGGCGCTCTCTTTTCCGAAATCTCGAGAGAGACTCTATATAGACGGGGTATGCCCCGCGTGGCCCAATCAGAAATCGACACATAGAGTGTTCGAAATCACACGTTAAGCCGTCTCACGGCAAAACAAGGGCACGCAAACAAATACATGCTCGGGACAAAAGGCCCGCGAGACAATAAATCTCAGCCGCGATCGGCTCGTCAACACGCTCGAAATAATATAATATACAATTCTCGAATCCTACATTTATAACATGCAATGAGTTATCCGATCTTTTTCGTGTGGTAAATACTTATTTATATTGACGTACATTGAGGAGTTAAGTTAATTTTGCACTTATATGTTTTGATAAATTATAATTGTCGGAAACTATAGAGGCTCTGTTATCTTCATAAATTAGTTCCGTTAATCTGGCATCCCTACCACGAAATTTGAATATATAATTATGCTAATTTTTTGTTCTACTCTCGATTGTATAATATTAATTAGCAGGAAATTTATAGTAAAGATATATCTCGAGTCTGTCTCTGGTATATCTCGGGAGCAAATAATTCGGAAAACATTTTAATGTCAAAATCGAAAGAGTAATTAATATGCATTAATATAGCTTAATGTTGTAGCATATAACACACACATTTGCGATTATTTTTTAAATTTATTTCACGAACAATAAATTTGGGATTAAAGCAACAAATTAACAATAAATTAGCACTTAATAATACATTCGAATTTAATTTCTTGTGGTGAGAATGAGAGTGCCAAGTTAACGAAGATTCAGAAAGTTAAAGCAGTTTTTAATTTGTTATTATACGTATGCAATGAGTTAGAGATGACTTGAGATAGACATATTACATTAAGAAAACATTGAACTATCGCATGCTATTTTGACAAATTATGCTTCGTCAGACATGCCGACGAAATGAACACTATCGATTAATGCTTCAATTAGTGCGTTAGTCATTTTCACTCACCTTCCATGGTCATATTATCTCCGAGCTTCATTTCGATAGAGCTGTCCTTTTTCTGCACATTCACGTGGCGCTCATTAAGCGCTCATTAGTAAGATTGGTCCACTGTGATTGCCCAAGCTTCATTTTTTTCTCGCTTCTTCACACTTAATTTTGGTCTGATGATGATTTAATTACTTTGCTCGTGGAATGTTTATTCGTAGACACTCGTCGATTCGTTGCAAACACTTATCACTTGCGTGCAATCTTGACACAGATTATAATTAACGTTCCTCTTCGAACTTGTAAATCGAACAATCTTTTCCGCGACTAAACCGATTACCGAATGGTTCTATTTCGACTTTTTTCGCGCAATAAAATTGCCGCTTTGCGAGATTAGCTTTTTGAATTCTTCGTGCCGAGTACGTACATTTAGGATCTATCGTCGATAATTTCTTGAAAGGACGCTTTGTTTGTTTCTGAAAAAGAACAAATAGACGTGCGTTAAGGTTTCGTCGATTATCGAGGGATTGAAATGTTGAGAATTAATTAAAATGATTATCATATCATAAAATATATTTAACATATAGTAAAATAGAACATGCTTATTAAATACTCTGTAATCATATTTAAGTAATGTAATTCGTAACGAAAGTTGCGTACTGTGTACTTGATAAAATAATACTATACAAGTTTTTTTCAAAGAGCAACTTGTACTGAGAGTTGATAGACTCAAGTAAATAAGATAATAACTACAGTGCAATAATTCAGGAATTTTACATTGCACATCTATATCGGATATTATCAATTCAAGGCTAAAAATACGTGGTTATTGACTTTTCGAACAGGATAAAGAGTTGATTATGATAGGTGATGCCGCAGGTGTTTTGGAAGGAAATAGTTCACGCGCAGACAAGATAACGTTATTGCTTTTGATATATCAGTCATATCGGTGTCATGAAAGTTATATCTTGAGAGAAGTTTACTGCTTTCCTGCCTTTCTCGCTTGCATAATGCGGCAGTTAGACGGATACTGTCACATTCTGCAAGCTTCGCGAATTTTCAGTGAAAAGTGCAAGGCTGCGTTTGCTGTTTTGTGGAAATTAAAATGACATCGCAGTTATTTCTCTCTTATCTTTAAATAAACGTAAATTGCACACACATTAAGAAAACAGGATCCATGCGAAGTGGAAACACTTCGATTTTAATCGTTCCATTCTTTCGTTTGCATTAACAGATCGATTCTCCGAGTTTTATTTCGAATAACGCATTGACAATCTAATTAAGGAATTTATGCCGAGTGCATAGCGTAATAGTAAAAGTATTAAATTGAATGGGCTGCGTTTCATACGTTTATACGCATTGCGTAATCTGTCGGAGCACCTGAGGTGTGCCATCCCTACGTGTTACATGATCCTCTCGAATGCACTGATTGTGAGAAGCATAACACGATGCAATTGTATTCCGGCAATTTCAGCGTGCTCCTGCCACTGGATGCACAATCCTATCTCATATCGCGCATTTGTAACACGAGATTACGATATACTCCCTCCCTCGTGCGATTATTATCTCGGGATTAATATTTACCGACGCCATACGGCGCGTGCAAAAATTGCATTATCGGAAGTTATTAATCGAATAATAGCATATCGGAACGTTTAATAAAATAATGAAAATACTATTATGCGCATTAATAGAGAACAAAGAGGTTTATTACATTCTACCTATGTCGAGTCACATACACTAAATTTCAATTTCAATGGATATTTAAATGAATTCAATTTTTTTTTATATGAGATTAACAACAATAGCATAAATAATTGTCAATTAATATTACAATTGCAATAAAATTAGCGTATTTGAAATCTTCAATGCAATGACTATCATAAATTATAATGGATTGATAAAATGCATTACGTAACTTTTGATTCTTTGCAGAAGACATTGCAAATATAAAATAGCGGAATGCTGAGAGAAACTATAAAACTATTAAGGACCAGTGTAGATTTAGTGCTATAATTCTGACGCTTTAATTTTGCATTTAATAGCTTTACTTATCGTTAATATATTAGATTATTGTGCAGCGTTGAACTATTATACAATGCTGCGTTATTCTTGCTTGTGAAAATAGAGAGCGAAATATACCTGTACGTAAGTGGACAATAAACATAATTCGTGTATTTATCTTTAAACTACGGAATCACAATGGCTGTCCTACTTTCGAGTCACATTTATACATATAACCGTTAGTTATTCTTTGATTCCCAAGTGCCGTAGAAAAACATTGGATGCCGTAATTTTAAGTTACTTTTGAGAGATATGATATTTATTCTTCTAGCTTCAGCTAAGAAATAATATTGATTGCACTTCTAATCTCTCTGTTCTTTTGAAGAATATTTCATTTGTTCTCCTGTAAACCACTTGCGATCTTTTAATTCTACATACTATATAATGAAGCTTGTAAAAATAATTAGCCATAACATTAAAAAAAATAGAACAATATCTAATAAATGATAAGAATATTTTGAAAAAGCTTACTTTTTTATAGCACTTTTTCATGGAATATAATTGAAATAAAAGTAATATAGTTGACCCCATCTTCACGCTAGAATTTTGAGAAATTTCTGTGGTGCTATTAGACAGATTATCTCTCTTCAAAACTATTGGCAAACATACATATATTGGCTGTACAGGCAAACAATACACTATTTCCTGAACCGTGGTCGAAGGATTGCGGTTGCTCTAATTTGCAGAAACGAAAGAGAAGTAAAAAGTATACAATATAAAGGCAACATCACTTTGCAAATTTGAAGACAACATCGTTGCAAGTACATTGAAACAAAATCCATAAAGTATCACAAACATGTCAATCGTAATCAAATGGATATATGTAAAATTTTTGATTCTGAAGTTTATAGGAAAATGTTTCTTTTTTGTAAAAATTTCTACTATACTGCTAACCTTGACGGTAAATTTTATAAAATTATACACAAAAGCAATTAGTATAATTAAGAACGAGATTTGAATAAGGTTTACGGATGAATGGCAGTAAAACCTCTTTGCTCTCTTGCAATATGTCCTTAATTAAAAAGTATTTAGAAATTCTACAAGAGGTAAAACGGCATTAAGATCTTCATCAAAATAGTGAGCACAAATAGAGAGACTCCCAATTTTGTCATTGCTTATGTAAATCTCCTCGGGCGTTATACGTATCAAAGGACCAAATCCGTTTGCCTCTTCACTCGTCTACTTTCGACGTTGCTTTGATGTACCGACGGTAAACTATCGCTTTGCAAACAGCTGATGCAGCATTTGATGATACAGCGGAACTCTATTTCTACATTTCGCTTTTGGTGAATTTACGCCGTTATCTGCGATTATTTCGCAAACGCGCATTTATTTAACCAGTCTATCGCTTCAGTCTTCGCGCAAATTACTAAGTATACATCAATAGGGGGAATGCCGAGAAATCATCAATTATCTAAAAGACAAAATTGAATATTTTACAATTTTGATTTCGCATCGTAAGCAAGATATAAAACGAGGATTATAATAGTAGCACAGAAATAAAAATAATTTTTATTTTTTAAAATAAAGTTGAAAGTAAAAAAATATATACCTATAATAATAATATATTCTTCATTTTTTGAATATGCGTTTTAACTGAAAATTTTGAAATGTTAAAACCAAGTCGTTCCATTATCAAGAGAGAAAGGGATTTTTATATATGTGTATAAATATATTGTGCGAGTAATCTCTTACATATTTAAGTAGATGTAACTTTAGTCATCCAAAGTTGTTGGAATTGTATGTGTCCATAATATGTCCGTATTATGACTGTCGAACAAATTTATATTAGGATATTATTATACTGGAAAACGCGCATAGGAAAGTTTTATCAACCGTCACATGCTTGTGTTAGATGTCAGATCGGGGAATGTCTGTATAGCCACGTAGTTCGTTATATAGTCATCGTGTTATATCGTATCAATGTACAACGATATCTGACGGTAGAAACGGCTACAGAGAGATGATCGAAGTTGGTAACATGTATTTAAATGAGAAGCTTGCTTACGTCACGGCGATGTGAGACGCTGTAGTTCGATTGCGCGCACGCTACCATGTATTTAAATTAGAGAAAGAATCGAGTTTAAAGAGATAGCTGTACGTTTGTTTCCAGAGCGGATATATGTTTATTTGTCCGCGGTCCGTGTTTGCCTCGTGCTGTTGCGTTACGTATTCAGCTTTGACATAAACGCGGCTTCTGTAAGTATGCAATTGCAGCCTCGAATAATTCGTACTGTCCAGTCCCCAATTTCAAGCACAAAGAGCTGCAATACTATATGCTATAATTACGCGAAACTAACTCTGTATATTTTTTTGATCGAAAATATTTATTATGTATTTGATTTAGATTCTACATATAAATGTGTCCGTTGTTGGTTTGATATTTGTTATTCAGTTTTATTTTGGAAATTTAATATCTTAAAATATATCATTTTGAAATATCTTGCAACTTTAATTTATTTAATAATCCATCATTATTTATGAAGAGAAAATTCTTGACGTGCAATCGTGATTAATCGCAATCGAGATGTAACAGAGTTTTAATTTTATTAATTTTTTTTTTAATGATACGTGTATATATGTAGATACATATCCAATTTGAATTTCAATTGTCATGAAAACATCACAATAAATCTAGTAAATTCATCCTGGCGAAATAACAGAAGATAAGAGGACAAATTGAAATACGAATGTTGGGGCATGGAGAATAGTGAATAGGAAAAGAAGGCCGCGTATAACCGGACGCGGACACGTGGAGAAAAATGTAGGTACACGTGGAAAGCCAGAGTACAAGTTTACATGTGTACGATGTACATACGGCAGTACGTGTGTCCCAGCCGGCTGTGCTCTTGCTTCTGGCTCTATCGATTTAGGACGACTCTACGTAACCGCGACAACCAGTCGACTTGTATATACACGGCCTCTTCCGTGTTATGCCCATCCTTTATTATTACGTAATCGCAAAAAAAGCTCTTAAAGCTTATGATTGCGATGTCTAATCACCGTTTTCCGGAGCTTTGACTGCGCTGCCTTTATTTCGTTTTGTTTTGTGCCTGCTGATGAATTGAACTTACGCGCGGTTGGAAGTAAATTGATTATACCAGAATTTTTTGAATTATTGCTACACGATGTATCTCTCACGATGAGGATTAATTAATAAGAACACGCGATACGTGTAATAGTGGATCGATGAGTTGAATAATGTACGTATCATCCTCTACGTCTCGCGGTAATAATGTCGGCAATTCCTCTCGTGAACTGTAATAAACTCTAATGAGATTTAATCGGCTACAGTTCTATGCATGGCTGATTCTTATTACGGCTCATTACGAAGTTGCACGTGCAATTCTGTACAAGGATCGGTCTTGTGATGAAACACTCGCTGAGGGAGATGACACGAAAGTACGCGAAACTGTCCTTGACGAAACCGCGCCTATCGATTTTCCCGAGCATTTTATTTGATTGAAGAGCACACTCACATTCTTTTGAAGATGCGGAAATTTGTTTTTTTTCACAATTTCGCCGGTTGAACTTTTCTTCATAACGGTACGCCCATTATGCGCAGCTGGCGCATGATTAATATTATCGTCATTAAGCATCGATAAAAAATGTACGTTGTGTTTCAGAAAACAAAATGTTAGCAAGACAATGTTGTTTTTGAAATTTTAAGGCGAATTCTTCCCAAATCAAAACAGAACTTTTATTATTAAAAATTTAATTAAATGCAAATTTAAAAGGTTCTTATAAAATACACACTTTAGGTTGTGCGAAATATAATGTATCGTCAATTTGATGTTTAGTTACTAACACATTTGATATCAAAAATTCAAAAAAATTAGCAATAATAGTAGTTTTTTTATAATTTTCTAGATTATAATATATTCAATTGTTTGGAAAGTTCTGTAGTCTTTTCTTATGAAATATATAAAATAAAGAAATATAAGTAATTAGACAAATTTTCCAAACAACCTATTATTTCCAATGTTTTACTTTTGATAATTATCGGGCAGTTTTCACAAATAGATTGTCAAATTATTTCGTTATCAAGGAGAAGCTCGAGGTATATAATCATCTTCAACCTCCGATTGTGCGTTGTGAAACTCGGTTACGAACTTGTCCGGACTTCCTACGTAAATGGGGAATTATGCGGGCATTCATTATATATGTATATATGTATATATACATATATATGTATATATACATATATATGTATATATGTATATATATATATATATATATATATATATATATATGTATAATCCTGCTTGCCTCGGATAATAACAAAATAACGAACATGAAGGGCCAAAGTGGCGTCAGTAAAGGAGAGATGCGACGCCTACACGAGTAATATCGTGTTGGCAAAGTTGACGAGATATAATTGACTGATTAAGAGGTAATTGGACACACCTATGTTAGATCGCGACAAAGATCGAATCGTACAATCCGAAACTGAGCCGGATTACACTACTTCTCTGATTCGCCATTCATCGCCACCGCATAATAACGTTGCGTAATCGAGTCTGCAATGTTTATCGATTATATCTCCGAACATATATCCAGGAAAAATATATTCTTGAGAAGATGACGCGCGAGTCTAATTATGTATGCTAACAATAAGCGAAATAATTATGGCGATAGAATGGATGAATTTGTTATGGAAAGTTATGTAAAGGAGGACAATGAAAGCAAACATATATGTATATTTCACTTTGAGTATAAAAAAGTTGTTGTATTTTCTCTCATCACAAATTCAAGAAATTACTAAGAAAATAGCTACTTTACTTTGGTAATAGTTCCACTTTTTAAATTATTAATAGATAGGACAAATATCAGTGAGGCAAAAGCGTCGCGATGCTCGAAGGAGACAGCAAGGTTGACATCGAAGTCGATTAATATCTTCCGCCTTAATACCAATCGAATGCTGTTTTTCAATTATCAATGAATTACGTCACATAGCTTGTTGCCATGGCAAATGTCAAACAAAAATAAGCCTGTTAGTAAAGTGAAGTGATTGTATGCACTTCTACATTTCAACATTTGAAAGCATCATTCGGAACCCTTTTTGTGGAAGGAAAAGATATGGTGAGAAAAATATTGAAGTACCAAGATCATCTGGACCCAAGGCCAATCATGCTTTAACGAAGTCAAAATATGTATACGTCGGGAAATTGAATAATTAGCAACAATAGCTAATTGGATATTGGAAGTCAAGTGTTTGGTTCAAGATACAATTTTTTCAATTAAAGTAAAAGAATTTTTTCTGACATCCTGATATCGTTTACATTACATTACTTTCACGATTACAAACATTATGTCATTATAAATACAAACACTATCGATTAGAATTATTTTAAAATTATTTTCTGTATTTGCTTTCTCATATTACTATTTATTATGTTTAAACTTCACAGTGTGGAAATAGTAATTTGTGTTAATGGTTTTATCAGAAAAAAACATTAATTTGCAAACAAAAATTGCTAACTTAGTGGCTCATTGGCATTGGTAAATTAGAATATAATAAAGTATATAATGATACTGATAATATTGCCTCTTTCTAGTAGAATATACAGAAAATGTTTATGTTGTTTCGCGTCTGTCACAGCATATTTCACTCACGATTTAACGTAATCTGGTTTCTCTTTTCCATTCCGAGCATTTTGAGTTCTCGAGAATTTTTTTCTTAATTAGACATCAGATTCATGACAAGCTTTCTAATGAGATAAACATTGCTAAATACAGATTCTGTAATAAATAGTTAGCAAAGACATGATGTTAGATATATCTCGCTCCAACTACTTAAATTTATAGCTAGATTTGAAAGAACTCTTGCTCATCATAAATTTAACGAAATTACTAGCGCTGTTTTTACATTAATAGATAACGTATGCATGACACACACACATACACAACACACACACATACACAACACACACACACACACACACATTTTTTGAAATTTTTAATTTAATTTTTAATTTTTAATTATTTGTTGGACAATTTGAAGACAATTTTTCCTTAACGAAAATGTCAATGGAAGATATTTATTGTACCTGTCCAATTTTGAATATTGATATGATATCCTTTTTAACACCGATTTTCATCCTATGCGCATTCTCGCTATATCTGGACAATATGTTGTGTGAAAGATATTACGCAGATTTCATGTCCACAGAAAGTTCGCACAAAGCGATATTCATCTCTATTCAATCCGCCGTATATGCTCAGCTCTGCATTCTTTTGCAAATACTAAAAATTATTTTTAACGTGTAGATTTGCGTTTCCCATAAATTGCATTTTTATGATATAATATTTATTTCAATTTCAATTTCTTTCATGTAGAAAGTAAATATTCTTACTAAGTAAAATTAATATTCTTACAAGTATTCTAACAAGTATAATAAAAATTAAATTAAATAAAGTAAGAGGACTTTCATCTAATATTAAAACTTTAAAATTGACTATACATTTAATAAGGTATACATTTATAAAATAAATTTTATAAAATAAATTTGAGCAGGGGTAATTTCTATTTACATATCATCATGAAATTTTAATTTAATTTTCATTGTATGAGTCTGCCAATTTAAAGACTAAAACAAGATGCAGAAACTTATTAGTAGAAATACGCGAGTAAAATAAAATGCAATGAAATTTTTCGCGCAGTTTAGCAATTCAACGCAGTTTAGCAATTCAACGCAGTTTTCGATGTAAGCAGAAGAGCGAAATCCATTTCAGTGAAAAGTTCTATTCTTGGGAAAGAATGGTAATGCGCATTTTTTAACGACATTAACGATGCTATCAGTTAAAAGCGTTGTGAGCTTTAGTCAGTTAATTGTGCATTGTTCATTATCAACATAAGCAGATCAACTGCATAAAATAACGTACAGCGTCAAGGTAACAATTTAATACATATTACGATAATATGACAATAGTATATTAAAAATACAAGATATATGAGCAATATAATGTGTTTTTTTGTTTGTTTTATAGTTTATATTTTTTAACGATTTAAATTAACATTCTTCATTTAGTAAGAAACTTTTTACATATATGTATATGTGTATGTATGTATAATATATGTATATTCATGTGTCGGTGCACATCTTGCAGTTTTTTTCTAGAAAAACTCTACTTTCTTATGTTACATTTTGCAGCAATTGTCGAAAATAAAGAGCACTTTATGAAATTATTGCTTTATACTACAAAGTGATTTAGTAGCTTTTAATTTTATCTCTTGCGCTCTACACTTTTGTGCTTTGTCATATGTGAAAAGGGGGTCAAATATAAAATTTAAAGTTTAGAGTTTCTTCACGGAATAATTCCTTGAAGTAGTTCTAACTCAAAAAACAAGAAACCTGTTTCGTACATTTGTCCTCATTCTCGAGTTAACGAGTTAATAATATAAATTGTGATGTATGTTTTAATTTTCTTAATATATGTAGAGTAGTGATAATTTAATTTTTATTAAAGGAACAAAAAGCTTTTTAATGAAACGAAATATAATTTTTATCGATTGCGAGATATTGACGAATGAAATGCGAATGTGCTTATAGAGCAAATAAGCTAACAGATTTTAAAAAATGACATGCAAGTTGAGAAATGTGCGTTACAGACAGGAAGAATCGTTAGCAATAATCAAGGAGGATGACGTGAGATCCACGTTTAGAACTACATGGGACCGGTTGCACCAATGTCAGTTAGCGATAACAATGTCTCTCATAATGCCTCTACTAATGTCGGATTTCCGTTACACATGGTACCAGTTGAAATAGCCAGCAGTATATTTAGTATTACGTTTATTATAAATGAAACCGTAAGAAAAATAAACGATGAAACAACTTCACATAAATATTAATTCCGAGACGTTTTATTTGTACGAGCGTTCGTTTACTTAGACTTTGGAAAGAAAGATTCTTATATCACGAGCACGCGTCGTGTAAGAGACTTTTATTTAGAATTTGTTTACACAAATGCTGTATGAAAATTGACTATAAAAGAAGAGAAGTGTAAGTATACTAGAATGAAATGTTTATGATGCAATCTGACATTTGTACGCGGAGAGAGAATTATTGATGCACAATTAGAGCGAGCTTTAAGACCGATATTAGAATTTTCATGTAAGATAAGCGGCAAAAGTGACAACACTCGTGCAGTTTAATTAAATTTTACGCTACATTAATGTTGGCATTATGTAGAAAATGAATGTAGAAAAATAATCTAACCGGAAAACTGGTCAATCATAGTGATTTGAATAAAACTGTAATGCTATTGATATAATAGATTCGTAAACAAACGCGGCTTTTGCGATCTACGCGTCATGCACACGTGGATGTCCGTCCTCCCCTCCATGGTCCACGCGAGAGCGTGATCAAGAGCGCAACAACACGCAGACAGGATTTTCTCATCAGGTGTGCGTGTGTGTGTGTGTGTGTGTGTGTGTTGCGATCTATTTACTTACTCGCTACATTAGATGAGAGTAGCGTCCTCCCAGAGAAGCTTTTCTCCGTTTCCCGTTTCCTTCCCGCTTAATCGCGCCAGGAGATTCTTTCCAACAAAGAGAGCGTGTCCTTCGCCGAGGATACTGATAGGGTGAGAATAATGAACGAGATTAGCCGATATCCCTTTTTTTCTTGCGATCGAAAGCGCGACGCGTCGACAAGGATGCGACTTGATCGAGATGCGCGTTGGTCGTCGTCGTAGGGTCGTTTGAGGCGAGAGTTTTCGTGGCATCGTACTCGACGCGAGATTGACTCCCCTACGCACGCATGATCACTAATCTTGCCTTAAATATCCTCTGCAAACGCTTTTTGGCTCGTAAATAAGGTCGATAGAGATAGAAGTCGACAACGATCGACCGTCACCACCTGTGTCGCTCGGTCGACTGACTAGCTTAGACTGACTGGACCTCCCCGTAGACTCAGTGATTTTATTCCATCCCCACCAGAATCTACCCTCCCCCCCTCGTGCCACGAACCTCACTCGTAACACCCACTCGCGATCCGGAGTCGACGTGGGTGCTCGGGGGTGCGTGAACGTCGAGGGTGAAGGCAAGCCGTCGTCGTTGACCACGTAATTGATAGTTGACCGTATCATCCAAAGATCAATTAAAGGTCTATTCTTCACGACAAAAATAATTGTCTGAAAACAGCATAGTTGGCTTAATGTTATTAACATGTTATTAATAGTTGAGAGATCTCTTGTCACCCGGAAAATTGAAAGTTTTTTTTTTAAAGTGTAATTATTTTACGGTATAATAATTTTGTTTTAAATTTATGATCGAGTTATAATTCTAGAGATTGATTAAAATTGAATTATTCACGCGTGTGAGTTTGTATTTAATCAAGTTTATTTGAACAGAAACTATTACATGTCCATACATTTACCCGGTTATAGTTTTCTTTAAACAGTTTATTTTTAGTAGTAAACGGAGGAACAAATATATGCGCCTTTGAATACTATGTTTATATAACGGAACGTTTCTCTCTCAAGAGCTTTAAACCGCTCAATTACTTAAACCAACTCTTTTATGTAATTAATGACTGTGCCTAATTTAAGTATTTGAAATACTTAAAGACATTCTTATTATCCATAGAGAAATGAGAGAAACTTTCCGACTTTGTTCAAGGTTGAGAGTCTCGTAATGTGCCACCCCTTGAACTTAGAAAATCTTATCTCTTTATCTCGAAAACTCTCAAATATTCTTATTAACTAGTCAAACTTTATTCGTTTTCCTAAAAATTTATTTATCAACCATATTATCAAATATATATACTTCTAGCTTTTATATATATTTATATATAATTTTAATAATTGTATTTTATATATATATATAATACAATATAATGAAATTATTTCAATAATTTAATTACGTTCTTAATGTGACGAACTATTATTCAAATGATCTTTCTATAAAGTTAATATACCCCATTTAAAAATTTACAATATGTAATGTAGTATATATATATGTGTTGCAATATATGTTATGTTGTTATAGTATATGTTGTAATATATGATATGTTGTAATTAATCTAAAAATCTATTATATCGAAATTCTGAAAATAAGGTGTTAACTTTACAGAGAATATATAAATTAATTTTCCTACGCCAATTCCATTTACATGCGAAAAATCTTTTATGTCCGCGAACAGGCTCACGTCTTCAAGTTTAAGGTCGTGCGCGGAATAGCGACGTACTTACGTCATCAACATCGATTCGCGGACGTTCGTTGACCCACCTAATTCTAAGCGATTGCGAGCGTGTCGTCGTCGCTTTCGTGAACGGACGGTCGTTAATTCGCTTGCTTGGCTTCCCGCGAATCAATCGAAAGATCGTACCTAACACACTTTGCCTAAAATTTATTATGGTAATTGTCATAAATATTGAGAAAAAGTTGTCCTTAATGCTCTTCCAATGATTGTCTTTTCGACTTTCCCCCAACATCGAAACTTTGATATGATTGACTAACTGTAGAGTGCCTTTATGATCTACGTTCCATGTTACACATTCCACTTTTTTGATTACGATATATCGATCTTCATTTCGGGTTTAAAATAACGATGGAGATTTAGTGGCACACACATACACAAATTGCGTTGCGCGGATTTTCCGTCGCGACATTCTCTGTTTCTCTCTTTCTCTTCCTCTGTTATTGCTAATTAAAAAGTTTTGCGAGCTGCACTAACGATTTGTCGTGTTTTAGTTACGCTTGGAAAAGTTTCGTTTGTGCACGATGTTGGCAGCTGCACGTTCTCAGTTTTTTTGTAATAGTTTCTAACAGTAATTGCCATTGAAATAGTTTTAGTTGATAATGATATTTCGATTTATTTTATATAATGACATTGTTGTAACTGTTGGGAAACTGAAATTTCCAACAGTTGAAACAATCGATTCAATAAAGCTAATTTTTCTCACTGGATTTTGAATTATAATCAACTGTATCTTTTTATGGGCATATGTTTGTGTATGTATAGAATGTATATAATTACTAATACTAATTTTTTTTTAAATTACTCATGGTCACTCTCGTGTTTAGTCGTAAATTATAGACTGAAGAGATACGAGACGTTGATACATTGCCTTCAATCGCTCACAGCTATGTGCTGTTATTAATGATAATCAAGAACTTCCGGCAGCGTTTATTGACAATGAAATGTAAATGACTATGTAGACGATAAAACTTTGTTTTAAATGAATAATCTTTGCAAGAGGATTATATATATGCAGAATATAATTAACATTGCTTGAGCTATTAGAGATCTTAGGAAGATCCTTCAAATGTATGCATTGTAAATTACATTTTAAAAGCATTCTCTACATCCAACGTTGCCGCACTTACGATTTAATTACGTAAGAACGTAATAAATTTTATTACGTAATAAATTCTAGAACTTAACAACGTAAATATTAGGATATAAGACGCGCGCAATTAACGTTAACATTAATATAATATTGTGATACTGTACGCTGTTTCAAAATAATTAATTTTCAAGTACATCAGATTAATTCGTTGTCAATATGTTGTATTATTCGGAATTTTATGCTTGAATATTTGAATACGAGAGAGAGAGTTACATAATTTATAGTATAGTAGTAACGAGTCAATAAAATCGTGACATAACAAATTGTTGACATGCAGGATTAATCTATAAACGACACACAGTATGTTGCAAACTGCGTCATCATACTCTCATCGATCATTGCTTACACATGTGATGTAGCTTATAATACAAGCCTGCATGGATGCAGCGCATTATTACCTATTTATCAAAAGTTATTCCTTCATAGAATTGAATTAAGCAGTAAACAGATTTAATCTTAGCTCAAAATGACTAGTACATATGGTCATTAAAACATATCGAATTTCAATTCGTTTAAAACCAAATTTCTTTTCTGTAATTTATTCTCGATTTCTACTTATGCCCGTAAAATATGGTTTTTGAAAATTTTAGTAATCCTAAATTTGAAAATTAAAACGAAAAATTTGGAATTGTAAGTGAGAGAAAAATGTACTGAAAATTTAATATAAAACTTTCTTAAATAAAATAAAAGTTGTAAAAATTTTGTTTTAAAATAATTAAAAATAAATTAAACTTATATTACAGTTTTGAAAAATCGTTCAGTTTACAGAATGGAATTATTCTTTTATCAATCACGTTACACGAAATATTTCATACACACACGGCGCGCATCGTCCTCGCAACACCGGAGATAACAACCGCGCACACAAATCAGTCATCAGTTTTTAATAAACGCCTACGGAGATGTCGGCACGCGATTGCTCGAGTAACAGGCGATATTTCAGCCCGGTCGTATTACGGTTAGCAGAATTGCGTCGGGACACGAAGAGTACGCCGGTCGCGTCGGAGGCCATCGACTGCGGGCATCTACTGCGGCGAGATCGGATCTCAATTCGGTAGAAATGAAATTCTTCATGGCCGAGTCTTCGCTTTTCGTGCGGCACTCACAATTCAGTAAAGACCGAACTCGACCGCCGCTCTTTGAATTTGCGAGATACCGGATATCTTATGCATTTTCAATAACGCGTCGTGACCTCCCGTTGTGCATTGCCGCGCATTTTACGCGCGGCTAATAATTCATTTTTTCCCTTTCTCTTTTTTTCTCGTCGAGATACGTCTCCGGTAAATCGAGAATCATTTATTAAAAATTCGAGATGCTAGCCATCGAGTTATATCGTTGGAAAAATTGCATGAAAAATGCGATTATGTTGCGACGCTGAATCGTAATATACGAAGAAATGGAAATTAATTTCGATCCCGCGGTGTTCTACGTTTGTTCTCATCATTTGTAAAACTTATTTTATTGCATGTATTTTATACATATATGCAATAAAATAAGTTTGACAAACTTATGTATATAAGAAAACAAATGTGTATGTATAAGAAATAATGTGTGTGAATATAAATATGCAAAATTAGATTAGAATTTACAGTGAAAAAGCTACTGATGTCTTTTGATATTGAAAGATTTTTCGCTTTTATAGCGTTTTGTGTGGTCTTCTTTATCTTATTGTTAGTCACTTTATAAATGACTTGATAAATTTAAAAAATTTTCAGAACAATTCTTTAGCCAAAATTATGTTATCCATCAAGTCACATTTCACGTGCAAGTGCGATTTTCATCCTTTGTTTATACACATTTTAATAAACTATACTAGCTCGTAATAGACTTTAGTTCGTCCTATTTTCGCCTGTAAGCAGTCGGATAATCCGTTAAGAGGCTGCCAGTGGAGACTATGGCTCCGGGTCCGCCGAGAATGCCGCCCTTGTTGGCAAACCAGCCGTTACCGCCGAGGAAACCGGCTGGTTCTAATCGATTTGTGTAGAAACCGGAGTCATTTGGACCTAGGAAGTGCACCAGACCGCTGGGTTTAAGTAATTGCTTCGCTGTCGCGTTTGGTAGCACGTTGATGCCCAGGTTGTTTAGCGTTTCTTTCAACAGCACCAGGCGATCTTGCAGGAACGAGGGTGGTGAGAACTGGATCTTTTGCGCCAACGGTGTTAAGAACCAAGAAAACGGGCCCGGTTTTACAGATGTCGTCGATACCTTGTCGAACATTTCGAGAAAATTGATCGCGTTTTATATCGAATGTATTTTGATGAACTTTTATGATGTTTCATCAGAATACGAGAGGAAAATTAAAGAAATTAGGATTTTTTCATTTTAAAAGTTAATTAGTATCACGAATACATTTGCAAAACAGAGAATTTAAGCAGATTATATAATTGCGAATCTGAGCATTGAAAAAACTGATATAATATCGAAATTTGACGATTTGTTATCTTTTTTAGCGTATTTTAATTAAACATATACTAACTCTATAATCATATAATATTTATTGAATGCGAGTAATTGATGAACGACAAATTGATTTTAATTAATTAGTTAATGGACTAAATTAATAATGCCAGCAAAGAGAATTTGTAAATACCAAATTACTGAAATGAACTCTGGCAGTTCAACAACATATTCAAATCATAATTAACGGGATTGAATTATAAACCATCACTATCGCGTAAAGGTTTTGATCTCACTTTAATTATAAATTTTAATCAACAAAGTGACACTTACAGGTTGTACGGTCGTGTCGATCACGATATCAGCTGCTGAGTTTGTTGCATCAATTTGCGTGGTGGCCGTTATTGATGTCTCGTTAGTTGGTAAAGCAGAGTCTTGTGATAGTTGCTTCGATTCGAGCAGATTCCTTTGCAGGATCGCGTTATGATCGATCTCATTGATGGATTCGTCAATTGACGAATACGGTGGTTTCGCCTGTGTTATTGCAGCCTTCCCACAAATTTTCATTTACTTTTATTATTATGAATATTTTTAAAGAATTAGCTAAATAATAGTATTTAATAATTACAAATTGTATTATCTTAACATGCATATTAAAAGAAACATATATTGCTAAAAACATCAAAATCTTATGTGCTCTTTCTTTTTAGGATATTATTCATAAAATGTAAGAAATGTGATTATAATAATATATAAATTAGAAAAGGAAGATATGCACATATAATTTACATAAATATTACAAATTTAGAAATATATTTTTGCACAATAACAAACAAATTGCTAATTCTGACATTGATGAACAGAGATTTATCTTATAAGATTTGTTATGAAATTTAGTTACCAAGTTTAAATTACTAAGGTTTATGAGTTTTAAACATCTTACCGTCGTAAATAACATCCACATAAACGTAGGCATTTTTGCCATTATTGGAAGGAGTCTTATAATGAAGGTACTTTGACAGCGTGCTGTGTAACTTATTTTTGCGATGTAAAGTACGTACTGGTTAGGACTAAAGCAATATCGTACTTAACTCTGTCTATATATGCCGTCTTACGCGTAATAAATAGAACGTAATCGCATAAGGGCGCCCACATGAGCGTGTTATGACGGCAGATATAATTGCAATTACACCAAATATATCTTGCTAAAACAAACCGCGAAGAGAAATGCTGTTGTTACAATACGCCATAATTTCAATTTCGTAAAATATGAATATTTACAAAATACCTCTTGAATATTAATTAAAACAAATATTCTATATGTATTATTGTGATACAGTATTATTATTGAGAGAGAATGAGAGAAAGGAAAAAATTGTCTCAATACTTTTTCCAATATTATTAGTTTGATGACGAAAATCCTGATAATAATATATTATTTATTAAAAAAAAAAAAAAAAAAAATGATGCGCCAATTTCACACACTAAATGAGCTTTGTACAGTGAAAATTTTTTAATATTTTGTTTACAAACTGCATGAGTGACAGATGTCCTCATATAATTTGTTTTTTATTTTGTTGCACTATAAAATTTTAAAGCAAAGCAACATTATATTTTAACTGTTTGTTTTATCTTGAATGTTAGAAAAAATTCTTATATTTTAACATGTGCCTTTTTTTCAAATAAGTCTCTCCGTATATATGTAGTCGATTCTAATAACCTTTTATGTTACGAATAGAAGAAAATATTACAATGACTGCGAGCATTGTAAGGTAGTAATAATCTCGCAGTCGTGGAACGAACGGCAAGAGAGTTGCTTGAAAAACCGGTCAGATCATATATTTTATTGTTCTGAAACTATATGCCATAACCAACTCTCCTTGAAAAAGTTGTTTTTGACCGAGAAATTTTGTTCTTATTGGATCGTTCTCGCAAAATCGTCGCGTGAAGGTCGGAATTCATTTCGTGGTTAATTTAAAACAGACAAGAGTACCCAGATGCAAAATAGTTTAACAGCAGCTTATAAAAGAACGCGCAAAAGTTTTCATAGGCTTTTGGAAAAGAATGTTTTGAAAATTATAGAAAGATGATGAAGCAGGCGCAAAAAAAGAGCTACTACAAATTACCTAATTATGAAAAGTTTGATGTGGCCTTGTTGTCGGAAAGTCTTGTGATTTTTTCGCGTTGGAGTCTCTGTTTAAAAAGACTACGATAAAAACTAGCGTTTAAGCTAGTTTTTATCGTAGTTGCTGATTCGGTGAAAAATTGACTTTATGCCGTAAAGAAAAAGTCAAGGATGGTGGAATACGATGAAAGAAATTATTCCGGCTCTGTCGCCGGCAAAGGTGAAGTGATCGTATTATAAACTTTGAAGTTGCTTAAAGCAGAAAATGGAAGAAGCGATTACAGTCATGGGGATAATTGGGTTAGATTATTTGTCGACGATAGCAGTACATATGCAGGATGCGAATACGTGTATATATTTTTGTTACATGAAAGTATTTGCTAAAAATATCATTTGCTATCTTGATTTTCCTGCTGCTGCTATTTCGTAATAATCTAATTGATTTCTTACATATATTTTAGTTATTTTTTCAAAAACAGTTATAATTTATTAGTTATTATTCAATAATCCAGCTAATTATATAGATGTTAGTTAAATTCATTTTCTTAAAATTGACCGAAGAATATGTGTGTGTGAAATTATGTTATTTCTTTTCATCTCTCAAATTTATTCTAGAAAATTATCTAGATTTTTAATCTAGATATCTTAGAGATTATTAGCATTTTGACATATATGTTCAGGATGATATCTGAACCGGATAAATTACTCCATTAATTTGTAAATGAAAGTAAATTCAGATTTTGAGGTATATTAAGCCATTCAGATCTGAATGCATAGCAGAAAATACATCAACTTTTCGTCTCGAGACGTGATGGTATACTGATGACCACTTACAATCAGTCTAGACGTCACGGTGTGACTTATTACCGGTACCAATGAGCGTCGGATCACGACCACGTATGCTCTTAACCGGCTCGCCGCGCAATTAACAATCCTGCACAGAGAACCACTCGTTTACATATGCGATCGCGTAAGAATGTGGAGGTGTGCGACGTCGAGGACGACCTGGGACCGTTATGAGTCTTTTCGAGACCAGTCTCGTCCGAACGGCCGCCCGCGAACCTCGAGATTGTACGTGAAAATCGCCGATTATTCGATGACTGTCTACAACTTCGAAAATTTTTACAAGAGAAAATAAATAAAATATTTGAGATTGTTCGCGAAAGGCAGTTGCTTGCTTTGGACTTGAGATTTTTCAAAAACAACGTGACCTTTTAAATTAATTTCGTGAATGTATTTTTTTTGTAAATAAAATTCTCGTTACTAAATTAATTGGTGGGTTTATGTTAAAAAGCATAGCAGATTTGTGATTTTTAGTATAGTGCACGTTTGGAGAGGTGGAAATTATTTTGGACTAATAAAAAAATAATCTCGTCATGAAGATATTATGCAGTTTGATGGTGGTTTTGATTCTTCGACAAGTAAGCGATATTTATTGTTACTGTGTGATTAGTTTATTTGAATATATTGGTAATCAATATAGTTAGAGTGAGTTATTGCATTATTTAACTGCATATAAAATAACAGACAAAATTGCTGTTTTTATATCTCAACAATACGGTAGTTACAAATATTAGTTTGAATAATAATTATTATATTGTTTGAAATATGTTTCGTTATTTCTAAGTTGATTTGTAATTTTAACTTTGCATGATTTTGTATTTTGCTCCCCGATTTACTTTGATATTTAACGTTATATTAATAATATTCACTCGATCTGTTTTTGATGTGAAATATTTCCATATAAACACGTTTACTATAGCCGTAATCGCGACTAACGGCACGGAGAACTACTTACGTATATTCGCGTGCTTCAGCGGAAATGTTAATTAAAATTCCTCACTGCTCCAGGCCATCGCCGGAATCGTTAGGAAGCCGCCGGCATTTTCAACACCAGTATACTCGAATTCGTATCTCCCTGCCGCCATGCAGGTGAGTCATTTCGCTTAATTTTAATGAGAGATTCTGAACATTATGCTCTCGCGCGCACTTCTCATTTCGCGTAATAGTTCGGTATAGTATATTTGTAATAATATATTTTATAAATTTAATGTTTTTTTGTTAATTCATTATCACATGCATTCAATCTTCTTATTCCATTTAATGGAATTCCTTTACGCCTGGAATACTAATATCAAAAACTTGACGAAATTTAATATTTGTAGCAACACATTTTTATAAAGGTAATAACTTCTTAATCTACATAATACGAAAATATCAAAAATTCTAAAACAATTAAAATATAACTCTATAATATAAATTTTTTCCCTCTAATATAATATAATATAAAGTACGAAGAGATATTATATGGATTTGTTTGCATATTTATCTTAATTTATTTTTGCAAATTGTTATATTCATTAAATTTTTGAAGTACGAGAAAATACGGAAAAATATCGAAAAAGCGCAGTTATACAAATCCACTTCTAAATTAAGGTAATTTTTCACGCGGTTGAGCAATTGAAGCTGCTTCAAGCGGAGGAAATATCGCAAGAATCGTTAATAACTAAATCGCCGACATCGACTCAGTCGATGGAGCATCAACAATCGCAATCGACGACACCCAGAGGGACTTCCATGATTACAACTGCTACAATCACAAAAATACGCGATGAGAAAACAGAAACTCCCGAAATATTAGCCTCGATTTCGGTGAGTCAAACATCGAGTCAATCATCCGAGATTTACGATGATCTTACGGAAGCCGCTCAACACGCGGAAACTTCGATTTCAAGTAGTTTGGTTGACCATGAAGAGTCACCTGAAGTAAACGAAGAGACGGCTGAAATGAACTATGAATCACCGGCCACGCCGGAAGCGAATCACGAATTACCGGAACCCGTGGAGGAGACTCAAGAATCGAATCAGGAATTTCCAGAGAAGGGCGAAGAATTCTTAACCATTGAAAATTCCTTCAGCGAAACGCCCAAGGATGAGACTTTGCAGTACGACGATGTATCGCAACAGCAATCTACACAAATTTCTGTCACGAAAGCTATGGATGGTCAGAAAAAGAGAGAACCGACCGTTGATAGCGTTGTGGACGAAATTTATGGAATCGTAAAAACGAGCACTTCCCCGTTCAGCGAGGACTCGGATATTACCAGCGAATCGAAAAGTGCGATGGGAATTTCGATCGAGAAGATTGAGACCATTGAGGACGAAGAAGAAGAAACGAGGTGATAGATTTTTGCATTATAATGTCATTATCAGGAAGGATTGTTGTATTCGCAGATAGAAAATTAATAGAATTCTGCAGGAGTTATTTGACATATAACTGCCGGAAGAAATATTTCTCTACATCGCGTGTATTAATATTAAATCTTATTTTTAATTTATCTATTCAAAAAAATTTTAAATGTAACAAAGAATATATTGTATAATTTAATTGCTATCGATTTTAAAAAAGCTGGAGAAACACGAGAGTGAATAAATACTGACTAGATCTTAAAAAGTATTAATAAAGAGCGGTTTTAATGAGTCTTTTCTGTGCCTTTGCCGCCGCAGGTTCACTCTGTTGGGCGAGAAAGTATCTCAAGTGCCACGGCCAAGTTTGAATAGCTACTTAAAGCGTGCCAAAGTGCCAGTCAGGCCGGCTGTTCAACAACTGGCGAATCTTTACGATGCTCTCAGTAAGGACGCGCGAAAGCAAGGATTCGCTCGTTTTGCCGGTTACTCGGACGAAATTCTGAAGAACCTTCATTCATCAGCCGAGGGTGGCGTCGGACCACAGTTGAAGAAGCTGCTAGAAAAAGTAGTAGAGCGGAACGAGCTCACCAGGGATGACGCAAAGATAAAGACATCGCAAGCGCTGAACGATCTCGACGATCCTGCCAGCGCGCTCAACAAGGATTTGAGACGTCTGTTACCTTTACGTTATACGCCGTGATCCCTCGACAGAAGGGATTGAATTCTCGTAATCTTTGAGAAACAAAGATACAAACAATTCTCTTGCAATGTAATTTATTTTGTTCATAAAGAAAAAATTCTTATATTCTTTATATTCTTACGGATTATTTTAAAAAATTAATAATGATGTTTTGGCTTCAGAAGCTTCCTTTCAGCAATTCAAAAGATATGGAAATGCATATCTAAAATGCCTTATTAAGAATTATTTTATGAACACCATATATATATACAGAATATTTCCTCAGATATAATTTTTAATGAAAATACTAGATTTATTGGTTGAAACGCTTATTTGCATCTCTTCAGCACGAATAATGCGTGAAATCACTTCATAATTTCTGTATTTTTTAATTGACGAAATTTCTTATGTAGGCTTTTATATTCTAGCGGAAATCGATAGATGATGAAGATCTTTATCAACATTATATTTGATATATGACAGAAATTTATATATTGAATAATTGAAAGTAAATAATATGTATGTTTTTTAATCAATTTATATATTTATGTATGTATGGTATAAATTACATGCAAATTTTTGTCATTAATACGTTCTTGCATATTAATATTTTTATTTTATTACAATTATCGATAATTCTTTGCTCATTACATCCATTCAAAATATGTAGACGTATTTTTATCTATGTGTATCTAAATAAAAAAGTCGATCTGTGTGTGGTGCAATTCGTTTTCAGCATGTTTTCGTATTTGATGATGATAATGAGGGTGTTTCTTCATTATACCATTTTGAAATTATTTTCATCGCTATATCGATAGTATCACCTGAGAGAAAAGTAAAGTTTATTAGATTTTTCACAAGAAGCTCTAAAAAATGTGTTAAGAAATATTTACTATTTTATCTCTAATTTTTTCTAAACATTTATTATCTTCAATAATGCTTTAAATTTATATTAATTTCTTTTAAACATTTTTCTGTATTTAAGTAAAAAATCCGTAAATATTAATAATTTTAAAATAAACGAAATTTGATATACGTAATATTTTGATGTCGATTATCATCAACCACAGATGTAATCGAAGTAAATAATGTAGATGCGTTTAGAGAAATTATATTAAAATGAAGATATTTGTGCTAGTAAAATAGAAGCAATTAATGCCACGTTTGCGAAAAATCGTTAGAAACCTAAGTACCTTTCGGCTCTACCGGATAAAGCTTCGTGGAAAAAGTGAACGGTCGTTCGACTTCATGAAATATCCTATTATTAATCTCGGTCGTGTTGAGCTTAGTTCTTTGGACTAGCGATATCTCGAGGGCATTCAGGAAGAGCTCCCATCTGGGCTTGAAATAATCCGCTATCACTCCCGACCATTGTTTATTCGCGTAGTCTCTGATTTCGCCGTTTGGGCCCCACAGGGTAATCTGATTTTTCGCATTGTATTCGTAGGATCGCCTTTCCTCCTCATCAATGGCCATATCTTTCGCTTGAGATAACCAGGTACCCAGCAGAAAATTATTTCCCGACGCTAAAATGGACTCGAGATCATCGAAAAGTTCCAACAAAGTGCTCGCGGATGATCTATAATGTGTTAATATAAATAAAACTTTTTTAATATAGATTACATTACAAGAGCTGTTATTAAATAATAATTATTATTCGCTAATCACTTAGAGCTTTTATTTTGTTTTATTTTTAACGATCTTTTTTCTATCTTCAATCTTATAGATTCTTATTTTGCTTAATGTGAGAAAGATAAAAATTTAAGAAATAGAAATTAAGAAAATAATGTCATGCATAATGTATGTGTCATGCAAAATGTATACTTACCGAAAGGAAGTAATATTTTTTTTTTTATAGGAATCTAATACAATCATATATAGATCATCGGCCTTTAGTTGCAGAGCCTGTCTAGTTATATCGACCACATCATGTCTGTAGAGGGTACTATTTCCTCTACCGTATCTCGCTTTTAAGAACACATTCCACATAGAATAGAAATTTTTTCGATCATACCAGACCTATATAAAACAAATCGTTTTATATCAATTTATGATTTTAATACACAATTTAATTATAATATAATGCATACTTTTCGTCTCAATATATTTCAATTTTATATTTTTATCTAATTTCATTTTTTATTTAATTGTATGTTTCATTATGTTCATGTTTATATTAAGCTTTCGCATTTAACTGTATGTTGTACTGGAAATATGATTATAGAAAGTTCTCTATCGATCTTGTGCATCAATTACAATTTTGAATATACATATGTGTCTATACCCATGATGAAATATTTAAACTTGGCCGTCTGGTAATGACATAATGTCCTCTGATTTTTTGTGCGCCGATAAAATTATAAACTGTCCTGCCAAGGTATTGCCAAGTAGCCACCGCGTATTCGTTCCATGCGCCGTATCTTCGGGTAGCATAATTGTTGAACCTGTCGATCAACGATCTTCCGTCGTATTAATTTAATTAATTTAATGAGCTTTTAATTAATGAGCTCTTTATGTAACTTTGCACAAGCCCATCCTGTTGACAGATTATCGAGACACGGTAAAACTTTAGGACGATACTCCTTCGAGGAAAATCTGTCGTTGCACATTGAAACGTACATAGGAATTACATGAGGCACGCATTCTCACCAAGCATCAAGGTCAACGGGCTCGTGACGATACGCCATCTCATTCATCAACTCGTAAATCACGTAGTTCTGGTTGATGCCCTCGGGTGTCAGACCGGTTCCCACCATCGTACTGCCATTCATATTCCTACCCTCGAACGTGCGCTGAAGAAAGAATAGACTAGTTATCCCGTAACTTATGTTCCACCTAACTCGCCATCTTAACTAAACGATTATGTGACAATTTTCTAATTCTTCAGAATTCTCTTCGTTATTGAAAAATTTGCGAAGAAACGTTAAATTAAGATTTTATACGTGATAAAGTATCTTAGGTAAAAGATAAAACATTGATAAAGTTTACACGCGTTCAATCATATCATATTTAAGTAATGTTTTTTATGCATAAGGAATTATTTATTTTTTAATTTAAAACATTATATATACAAGATAATTAAAAGTCAGGATAGTCAGAGCTTGAAATGAGAAGTCAGAGCTTGAAAGTTATTACATTAAAATTTTGAAACACAATTATATCATTTATATCACATCGTCGATACACGAAACTATTGTAACTATTGTAACTCAAGCTTGTTTTTTGGAAAAAACTAATATATTCGACGAAAATAATAGAAAAAGATCAGAATTATTACAATTAAATTATATTCTTCAAGTTACGATAGTCTCGTACTGACAATGTAATATCATGACATGCAATAGATGATACAACAGAGAATTTTTTTTTTTAACGAAGAGAAGAGCTATTTAAGAAAATGACAGATTTCCTACATACTTGATTAATAATCTGTGCGGATCCGAACATTCCCAAGGTGCCACCAAAGTTATGTAGCATGCACCAGATAAATGGTTGACCATAATATGACTTTAATCGGCCGTATTGTGGGAATTGTTCCGATTGCAAATCTAATATCAACATTCGTCCCTGCGCGTACATATGTGCGATTAATTTTAATATAGTATTTTGAAAACGATTTATGATTGTTATAATATATATCGGTATACAGATTATTTTTTTTATTCAGAGAATTCAGAGAAAATATATATTTAATGGCATTATTTTACGTTTTCAGAACTCTACTTTTTTAAATATGTGTTTAGCAAACACACACACACACACATTAAATTGATATTTATATTAAATTGATATTTATATCAATTAAATAATCTGTATACCGATATATATTATAACAATCATAAATCGTTTTCAAAATACTATATGTATATTAATACTGATATATTAAATTGATTACATTATTACAGAAATTACATTATGAATTACATGATTACATTATTACAGAAATATTTTGTGAATTCGTGAAGACAAAATATACAAGATATTTCTATTTTGCCGTTTTGCAGAAATTATTCGTTTAACGTATTTGCTTACCAACGAAGTATAATCAATATTTTTTTCTATTAATAATCCAAACTTACCGTAGGTACTGAGGTCAGAAAAGATTTCGCTCTAGACTCTGTCCAAAATATGAAGTCGTGCACGAACAGCCAAGCTTGCATCAACCTTGAAAAATTGCGTATAATATAT
Source organism: Lasius platythorax (assembly GCA_963971435.1). Taxonomy (NCBI): domain Eukaryota; kingdom Metazoa; phylum Arthropoda; class Insecta; order Hymenoptera; family Formicidae; genus Lasius; species Lasius platythorax. The sequence goes on from OZ020535.1 coordinate 15,557,569, forward strand.
TTTATATAGGAACATGATTATTATGCACATTTAAATAATACTCTGAATCTGAAACCAATCTGAGTGTCCTAAATAGCCAATGTATATTGAATTATTCGTCTTGAACTAACTTTCATTAATCTACTTACCATATCGCTTTAGGATCGACCGCGTTCATAGCCGAGAAAATTGCATGGCCGACATTTCTCAAGTAGATAAGTTCAGTGCTACCGGGCTCGTTCTCGTTAAAAGTGTCGCAATTGTAAATGTGATCGGTACCAAATTCATCGATATACTACAGCAATGAAATATTCATATCTCCCTGTCTCGTTAGTCGTCTCTAGCGAAATTATTTTCTAACTATACTAATGGTATAACTTACCATTCGTAAGAACTTTTCTCCAATGATGTGAAATAGCGGATCCGTTGGTTCTAGCAAATAAGGACTGAAAACAAAAATTTGTTTCTACTAATTTAATTTTGATTATTTATTAAATTCGATTTTATTTCGAATATATTTCTATGGTAAATATGCAGGAATTTAAGTGTGTGTGATCGTGGCGCAGAGAGTTGTGTGTCCGCTCTCTATGCCTGAAGGCTCGGGCTTGTTGGAAGAGAAAAGAGATAAGATGAGATATATATGTATAATTAGATTACTTTGATCATACCAACAATATTTATCTTCGAACTGGTTCCAAGGATCGATCTTCGTCATATTAGCGTTTGGAAAAAGTCTGACGAAAGCTCGTGGCACATGACCAGCGAAAGCTGGTAGTACTGGAACGATTCCGAGATCTCTCATTCTTCGAAGAATCTGATGTTGTAGACGTATAGTCCGATTATGCCAATTTGTTGATAATGGTCCGCCAAAGCCACGAATATTGCCCATCCTTGTCCTGAAGTATCGCAATAAATATATTCTACCTATATATATTATATATTCTATCCCTTCTGTATAAAAAAATTAAGAATAAATGGATACTCCCGACCACCATACCAGGGTAAGAAAGCAGGACCACCTAAATGCTCATCGATCTCTTCTTTTGTGAGATTCAATTCTCGATACAATCTTTGCCAGATCGCCTCTTGCGCAGTAAAAGCGAGGGCAAGATTGATTCCATTAAGAGCCATCCAGTCGATATTTCTTTCCCATTGCTTCCACTGCCACCAGGTTGAGCTATAACCCACAGTGCACACGTTCTGATAATATCTGAATCTGAAAAATTATAAAATACTGTAAATATACACTGCCATATCAGATATCAGATATCAAATTATCACGAACGAAGTTTTACACGTCATATTACCTGTCGTTAGATGTAATTTTAACTCGAACTTCTGGTAATGTGTTAGGTAGAGTAATCTGTGCACCGTCCCACGATATATGAACATTACAATAGTTCTTCAAGTAATAATGCAAACCCCACGTGATCGCCACTCCGGAAGTACCACGAATTTCGATTTCACCTAGAGGATTTTTTATTATCTGTGAAGAAAAAAGTAAATCGACATCGAATTATTTCTCTGTGTAAATAAGCATTTACATTAAAACGAACACATAATTATACTTGAAAGTAAATGTTGCACCTTGAAAGTATCTTTGCCAACGGGACCCAAATCGGTATCCAGTATCATAATAAATAATTTAGATATCTCCTTGCCCAGCAGTCTTTCCGCGACATCTTTAGCTGCTTTCGTTTGAATTTCTGGCGAGGTGCGTGATCTTATATGGCCCAAAGTAGCCTGAAACGCTACTCATACATTCAATTATTATGAGATTTTGAGTCCCATTTTGCGAAAAGAGTAAGCAAATTATTGCGAAGGGATGAGGAATGCTAAGCGCATTGATTGAATAATTTATTTTATAACATAATCGTTATATCTATATTTTAGATAGAGTTTTATATTGCATTTTACAAAAAAAGCAAGCAAACAAATTTAATAAATTTTACTTACCGTCTAACTTGTGACATTGACTAGACGATACGAACAGTCCAAATATTACGATAAATAATTGTAACCATAATGCTACAGTAGCACCCATCCTGATAAACTTCAGCATGGCGACTGACACGCATAAAAGTAGGGAGACAGAAAAAGCGTCATACGTTGAAGCATGTTAACATCCCTACTCTTACTTTGGACTTCTTATCTGATCAAGCCATAATAACGGTCATCATCAACCGCTTTCGACGATACAATTACATTCATAAAACGGTCGCACCAGTATTAATAAACACCCACTCTCGCTTATCATTTAAAATTGAATCATTTATGAAATGTACTATTCGCGTAATCGCGAATTTATTGTTTCGTGTTAAATAACATTATAAAACAACATAATATGATAGTTAAAAAAAAAATTTTTTGTCATGATTTAATATATGCAGATTATCATTGTTATATTATAAAACTATTATTTTATTTTTATATTACTTGTGTGCAATGTAATGTTTAATAAGGAAAAGAAAAATTGTGAAGATTCTCTCGTTTGTCGTTAATATGTTAAAAAAATCGGAGTATTTTAATTTTATAGATATAAGTACTGAAGCAAATAATTGAAAATTATACATACATTGCAAGGATTAAATAAATATTAAATAAACAAAAATAGATAATAAATAGATAAACAATTTTGTTGTGCATTCAAAAAATTTCGCGAAAATGGCCGGTCTTTTCACTTATATTGATGATTAAATTAGACACTTTATGACGCTTAATTTCATTGTGGATTTATTTATCACTGTCACATCAATTAGAAGCAAGGCCTTGTAATCTTACAAATTGTGAGTTTTTTTTGTCATTTTGTTGTATACTGAAAAAATTTTAATATGCGGAAGAAAGTTTAAGAGAATTTATTTATTTCGACGTCTCGTTTGGTGTATCATAATACCAACCAATATTTTTATCAATATCATTAAATAACGCAATATTATAATACTATTTTTGTGAATTATTTTTGTTAAGTAGTTAAATAATCAATATGAGATATGAAATTATCGATATAATTTGAAAAAAAAAGATTAGATTTATTTACAAAATTTATTTGGTGTTGCGATTGAAATGCGTATGAAATATCTGAATAATACAAATATACATAATTTATTATATAATTGCTACATGATAATTATCAGTTTCAAAAAATGCAATTCAATATTTAAGATATAATTAGCTATTCTCCATAATAACTCTTTGTAAATAGACCGCTGCCGATTTAACTGTTGACTGATATTGCCTCAATATGAGATTGTTTTATTATTATTTTTCTAAAGATATGTGATTAATTGTCCTCGTGATTGATTGTACGTAAAAGTTCTAAATCCTTGTGTGTGGAAAATAGTTGGCTCAAAGCAGGAAGATAGTAATCAGGACAGCCATCGATGTCTTTTTGTGCTTCTTCTAGAGAATCGCTTCCGGTACCGACGAGAAGTTTCTTAAATCCACACATAGAGGCAAATCTCATGTCCTGATTAACCCTAAGTTTATATGTACGAATTAATAAAGCATTTTCTTTCGCAAGATGAATGTTCAAATAATGATATATGATATAGATGATGGCTATAACGCATATGTATATACAATTAGATATACATATATTTTTAAGTTTTAATTTGAATAGCGTGAGTTTTATGTAAACGTTAAAAAGAAAAAATATAATGAATTAAAGAATTTTATCGTTGTATTTACTCACGTATCACCGATGAACAAACATCTTTGTGGATCGGTTACGTTGCACGTATCTAAAATGTAATCTTTTAAAGTTTTGCTAGGTTTGCCACATAGAATCGGCTTTTTTTCGCTATGTGCGCTGATAAGGCGCACGAACGGTCCAGGACCTAATGATGGGAAAGAAAGAAAAAATTATAAATATACATATATAAATGTATAAATATATATATATATAATTTAAAAAATATTCCTTATAAACATATTTTTTTTCTATTCCAAATGTACGTGTGCGTATTTCTTATATATTCCGTTGTGTGTACACAATATAATACAATTTCTTGCATAATTATTGTTCTCTAATAACATGTGAAGAAGCAATTGCTTTTTTATGTTAAGGAATGTGCGTATTATGACGATTATAAACTTGCAATTAATAAGTAATGTAAACATTTTTATATTAAAAAATGTGTTTATAATATTTATAATAATGATATCATTATATTTACCTAAGACTCTTATTTTAGAAGGTACTGATTCTACGTGTATCCATTCTTCTATTGACCCTGTTAGATATAACACATCTTCACGTTCAAGGCATGATATGGCCAAAGCTAGTTTTGACCAGTTGCACTTAGTATCGAAATCATAAATTACAGCTTTAACGGATGGTCGATCCAAGATGTTCTTTACAGTCGCAGCTGGTTTTTTATCATAAACTTTTGGCTGCATAATAAAAATTAATTTAATCTATTGTCTTAAATTTCGCGTAGATTTTTTATTAAAATCAGAATTTTTAGATTGGTAAAAAATTGCTTTACAAATTTACTTTTATGTTGATCAATATTATTTGTATGAAACTTATTATTTGTATCGGAAAAATTCAGAAAAAAATGGAGAATTATTTATTTACTCACTTCCTTTTCTGTTATTCGTATTCCTGCTTTTCTCAAAGCGTTTCGCGATTCATCCGAAACGATGGCGAAAATCTCGTCGTGAAAATTGATCTTATTCAAATACCAGATCATCACTTTGACGATATTAATTACATGGTCCTGTAACGTTAGCGTCTCTGTTATTTTTTGGCATTTCTTAAAATACTAATTTCG